>OZ020245.1:9360650-9692788 GCA_963971285.1 Astropecten irregularis | reverse complement strand
TTGTACGGTAGCATATGTTGGTGCAACGCTGGGCCGAGTATTGAATACGCATCACGTACTACGTCCGTATCCGTATCCGGATCCGACCCCGAATCCGCACCACTGATATTGCATGCACAGTCTCTATACATAACTGTATGTACAATCGCCTGTATACTGTATGTACAATGTACATGTACTGTACATGCACTGTTCAGTGTTCACAGTGTATTCTGTGCCGTACATGCACCCGAGTTATTCTCGGCTGAGACGAGCGCTTACTCCTCACAGGGTTGCTCCACATCTTAACTTATACTAGTGTATGTACATTGCAGTAAATTATTCTCGGCTGAGACGAGCGCCTATACTCTTCACAGGGTTGCTCCACATCTTAACTTATACTAGTGTACATTGTAGTAAATTATTCTCGGCTGAGACGAGCGCCTATACTCTTCACAGGGTTGCTCCACATCTTAACTTATACTAACGATACAATTGTACATTGTAGTAATTTATTCTCGGCTGAGACGCGCGCCTATATTATTCACAGGGTTGCTCCACAACACTAGTATAAGTTTAGTAATAATTTATTACAATGTAATGTACAGTTAGTATAGTTGTGGAGCAACCCTGTGAAGAGTATAGGCGTTCGTCTCAGCCGAGAATAATTTTCTACAATGTACACTAGTATAAGTTAAGATGTGGAGCAACCCTGTGAAGAGTTTAGGCGCTCGTCTCAGCCGAGAATAATTTACTGCAATGTACACTAGTATAAGTTAACTTCAGTTGTGGAGCAACCCTGTGAAGAGTATAGGCGATCGTCTCAGCAGAGAATAATTTATTACAATGTACAGTTAGTATAAGTTAAGATGTGGAGCAACCCTGTGAAGAGTATAGGCGCTCGTCTCAGCCGAGAATAATTTATTACAATGTACAGTTAGTATAAGTTAAGTTGTGGAGCAACCCTGTGAAGAGTATAGGCGATCGTCTCAGCAGAGAATAATTTATTACAATGTACAGTTAGTATAAGTTAAGATGTGGAGCAACCCTGTGAAGAGTATAGGCGCTCGTCTCAGCCGAGAATAATTTACTACAATGTACACTAGTATAAGTTAAGGTGTGGAGCAACCCTGTGAAGAGTATAGGCGCTCGTCTCAGCCGAGAATAATTTACTACAATGTACACTAGTATAAGTTAAGGTGTGGAGCAACCCTGTGAAGAGTAAGCGCTCGTCTCAGCCGAGAATAACTCGGGTGCATGTGCGGCACAGAATACACTGTTAACAGTACATAGGCGCGCGCAATATCAGTGGTGCGGATTTGGTGTCGGATCAGGATACGGATACGGACGTAGTACGTGATGCGTATTCAATACTCGGCCCAGCGTTGCACCAAAATATGCTACCTATTTCTATAGGTAGAAATTATGATTAATTGTTTGAATATCTGCAATGTTGACTATAGGTTGCATCATTTGAGTAGGGACATTTTTATTTATCACCAGGCGAATCTTTGTTTTCTAATTTCTTGAACAACTTACCCATGAACGGGAGTTGTTGTTTTCCACGTACAAACACTGCATAGACCACTAGGCCCAATGCCAGCAGAATGAGGGCATAGAGATACTCCAGTTGTGGCTTAGAGATGACGGGTACCAGGACCATAAACACAGCCGATAGTATTGCAATGATGGCAACCAGGATGTGAACCTGAAACATTAATTGGTGAGAATGAAAAAGTACCTATATAATGGATAACCGAGGATGGGACTTTGAAGACTTTCCCATAGGATCGTGCACAAACTTTACTTTAATACCTATTTCTAAACATCTTCCAAACCAATGAACTTGAAATTGACATGATGTTCATATTGAGAGCACTCTCTGTCTTCTATAGTAAAATTATATGGACGATACCTAATACCTTATAAGGAGACCTCGAAATGTCTCCTTAATTCCCGATGTCTCCCAAAATGTTCACTTTCAGACGCTAACGTGTCATACCAATGTACATGTACAACATAACACATTGAAAGGACAGATTTGTTTCACTCTCAGGCCAAGATGCAACTTGCCTTATATGGTCTTTCTTTGTCAGGATACTTGCGTCGCAGTGTCAGTAACGCTATGAAACATGCTCCGAATATCATCCAGTTGATGATGCCGTTATACATGATGATAGAATTGAAGTCTCCAATTGCAATTAGTACGATTGCTAAGATCCCCTGCAAGAAAAAAACAAGAGCTAGCAACTGTCGATAGAACGAGGAATGGGTATATCTTTAAAGGTAATATCATACTTTGGTTTTTATCAAAGAAATAAAGATTCATGGGCAAAAATGTCAAGACAGATACAGTAACAGCCGTCTGTGAAAATTTCAGTTCCATACGGGTGCCCACTTAATTGAGAAAACAGTGAAAAACAGCCACAGTATTCTTAAGTCTTTTTTTTTTTTATGTTTGATCTTTTAAAAGATTTTCGGTCGTTGTTTTGATAATTTCTGGATAAATACACCATATTAGGCGAAAAGATTTTAACGCTATGTTAGTACCACCACCATCTTCATACCCTGTAAGTTATACGTAAATCTGTGAACATTTCTGTTTTGGTGTCTTACCATGAAGTATGATACAATCTCAGTAACTGTAAAAAATTAAGATTATTGATGAACGCAGCAGTGTATTTATACCAGCCTGCCAAACCCACCAAAGGTGGATCAAAGGTACCGAAAGGTCAGTAGAATGATGGATTTCAGTGTAATCATATTTACCTGCAATGCAATGGCAGGCAACGGGGTCAGCCTGTGCACGTTTACCATGGATATGACTTTCAACATATGACCCTCTCTACCCGCGGCAAAACCTAATCTGTGAGAGAAAAGGGGACAGTGTTCCTTGTCATATAACAAAATGAGGGCAAAGAGGAATTTTGAATATACTAATCTCTGCACAACTCCTGCCCAGCCATGCACCATTCCGTCAGCCTTGTCTTCCCCGGCTCTGTATGCCCCACTCTATACCCTACAATACATGCACCGCTTCGCGCCGCCCCATCCAGCCCCACCCAGCCGCACCCTGCATTGACCTTCTATCCTATTCCTTAATACCTTGTATCAGACAACAAACTGCCGAGAAGTGAACCAGTGGTTGAAATGCAGACGCCAAGAGGTACCACCCAAGACATCACTCCCAAGTTCCTTTCGGCAAATGTCTGAAAATAGAATTACAAATACTTATTTGCCTTGGCTTGAGAAAAAATCTATGCGAAATAAAATCAAAGTCTCGGCGAGCTAAATCATAGTAGAATTTATTGTATTTGATTGGGCTTGTTTGATCTTTCACTGTGATCATCAATCAGAAAATTCGCCGTACCACAGCCACTGCACTGGAAGTTAACACCTCGGTGGGAGATAGGGTGGTGAAATATGCCACGTTGGTCAGAAGGTAAATCACAGTCACGGTTGGCATTGCAATGTAAAAGGTACGAGGAAGATTTCTGAAAGAAGAGGAGAAAAGGTGACAACATCGTCATAATTTTTAATCGAATTTGGCAATAGACGATACAATAAAATAAAGGCAACGCAAGGAGAAAACTCTACTGAAACGCATTATATGCATGTTAAAACATTGGTCGTAAAACTTATGTAAACGTTTATTTTGGCATTAATTTAAAAAGAAAAGACTCACTTTGCTGGGTTGTGCATCTCTTCGACCAGATTATTGATATTGTCCCTAATAAACAAATTAAAATTCATAAACATATCATTAGTGTAATGCTCTATAGCACGACATAATATAACATTTTGAGTGAACTTTTGATTTCCTGCTGACGTCTTGGAAAGTATAAAACGGAAGCTAAAATCTGAAGCTCTGTATGCAATGTGGAAAGCAAAATTAGATCATCCAACTGAATCTGCGGCAGGCCATGGATGTGCAATAATAATGATACCAAGATTTATAACGCCCATTTGCCAATGGGTACAATGCCCATCATTAAGGAATGATCTATATAATGTATTATGGGTGCACCCAAGTAAAATAGTCCCAAAATCCGTCCGCCGAGCTCATTAATAAAAGTTAAGCACTCAATATATTATAAACGAGAGAGTTCTGAGTGCTATGAAACTGGGGGATTGAAGGAATATGGCACTGGACCTCCTGCCTGGACTCTGGGCTTCCATTTGTGACCATTTGTGATGCAATTAAGTGAGAAAGTGGGTCTATTTCAGCCGCTTTGCAGAGGGATGCTTTTTTGAAAATGGCTTCTTTGACTTCTTTTCTCTCACCTCGAGTGATCCATACCTTGTTTTAGGGGTGGTCAGCTGAGAATGAGTATATCTCAAAAATTCAAGGGTCAACCCACCATAAAATGAAAAGAAAATGAAAGGTGACATGTTCATCATCATTTTTCTGTGGAACTTGAACACCTGTGAGAGTTCTGTATATTTTAAAATGATTTTTGAAGTATAAGGATTTATCACTGTTGTCTATTATGGGAGTTTATTTTACACTTGGGCGCAACCACCATTACCCACCATCCACCATACGGCCACATGCCGTAATACAGTGCAGATCCGAAGCCCAGGATGTTTGTGGTGGATCCCGCAAAGGACACCGAGGGATCCAGATACTGTGTTGCACCTGTCAAGAATTCCACAAAATTAATGTATACCTTGTGACAAAGCAATGACCTTCAAAGGACTGTGTAACTTCGATCCTTGATAAACCGTATAGTTATATGCCTACTTTCTTATCTGCTCATTGATTTTGAACGTTGGAACCGTGGTGTGGACATTTTAACATTTGACATAATAATATAGTTTTGGCGAGAAAGACCAATATAAAGGGAATTACGTGCAACCACAATGTCGTCGGTTTATTTTTGCATCTAGGCCCATAAATTATTAATGATTTTCCCATATCTATGGAATTAAGACTAAAAACTTGCCCAACTTCCCGAATGGCGTACAACCCAGGAAAAAGGATGGCCATGTGATTCATTGAAGGACACTTTAATACACACCTTATAATGGACGGATGGGGTAGAGTTGAAGCAAACGTGGTAGGATGGTGCTACAACTGGAATAGGCATGTTATAATAGCTAGTATGAAAATGTCTACCTTGGCAGAGTTTGACCAGACCTGTCGTGATAATAACGCCCAACGCTACAATCTTAGCAGCTGTGAAGACAACCATCAATCCACTTGCACCACGCACGCTCAAACAGTTGATGAAGACGATCAGCACTAAAAAAGAAAGCAAAAAAACAGCATGATTACCAACCAGTCCACTTGCGACTGGTCCAAAACTGACAAAAATTGATTGGCCTTTCCAACGACCTACACACAAAGTTTCTTTACCTTCGGGTTGAGGATGTACAAAGAAAGAAACTCACTGATTGCTAAGATGGCAAAAAGCTGGACAGCTTCTCGTGGAGGGGCACAATTTCCAGGGATGACATAATCAGCAACGTAGGTACCAAGTGTAAGGGCAACCAATGCATTGCCAGCCGGATGTTTGATAACGATCGATGACCACGACACAAGGAAAGCAGCCAAGTCGCCATAGGCATATAGGATGTATTGGTAGAAACCTCCAGCACGTGGGAGGAGACAGCCAAGCTCAATGAAACACAAAGCAGCTGGGAGAAACAGACAGACAAGGGTATAATAATGATGATGTCAAAATACTACAGTGTAGGTCCCCTTCGTTGGGTGTTGACATTGCTAGCATGCTAAGCGTTTCTCTCACCTCGAAGGAAATGTCAGACACTGGAAGTCATGGTCTTACTCATTTCTGGATAAATACAACATTTAAGGCGGAAACATTTTAATGGTATCTAGCAGCACCATCTTCACGTAAATATGTTAACATTTCTGTTTTGGTATTACTGTACCATTATAGACTAACTGTTTTCGTAGTAACAACAGATTGTTGTTATCACAAATTGTGTCTAATTTCTCTTCATCAAGATAAGAGCTATACATGAACTCTCATTAATATGGGAGGTAGATGGAAGAACTTACACGTAAACGATACCATAGCACAGAAGACCCACATCAGAAGACTCATTCCAACGCTATTGGCACCAAGCAGGATACCTTTCGGTGAGATGAAAATACCAGATCCTATCATGCCACCAGCTACGACAGATATCGCTCGTACCAGTCCCACTTCTCTCTTCAACTGGACGGTATCTCTTCCTTCGTCATCTTTGCTCGGAGCTGACGTTGACATATCGGACGGGATCGAGTGGTTTCCCATCCTGTTATTTCGGGCCGAACTTACACAAACCGAATTCCATAAAAACGTACAGAACAACTTATCCGACTGAAATCTCTTGACATTATAGCGCGAACAAATTCTTTATACGTACACTGCAGATTGATACAGTGCAGAGTAAAGCCTTTCAACTTCAAGTTAAACGTTTACAGTGTAACAAATCCTTGTTGTAAATGACCCACGTTTCGCTAGAACAATAAAACTTACTTTATGATGGCCCATAAAGTAAATCTGCATTGGTAATGCACGTGTACTGCCTCCTAATTAGCATAGGCCGACTAGTTTTGGCAAAATGGACCCGCCTACTTTTTTTTATTCCGTTCAATAAGTTTCGACGAAGGTGTACAAAGGACAGAGCACTCAATAAGGCCGACTGGTTCCCGTTCCCGTCCTCTGACGTATGGTCATATGTTTTAGGCATATAGGATGGGAACCAGTCTGTGAATGGATTGGGCCAGCTCTGCGCATGAGCAGTAATGTTTTTTTCTTTTTATTAAGGATGATAATGTATAACCTTTAGTCGTACTCTTGTAAAACGCCCCCCCCCCCCTTGTTCAGTGAGCCAGGCGCACTAGACTGGTTCCCAATCCCTTTCTTTATTTTCGTCTTCAATACGGCGATTCAATTATAGTGTGGTTTCGTATCTAGTGCAAAATGCGGTGGTCGCCATGAGCCATGACACATGGGGCGCGCATTACTCACAGTGTGAAATTAACTATGCATATCATGCGCAAGACAGCAAAGAATGGTGGCGCAGGAAAAACATCCAACACCAGAAATATCTTCGGACATTGTGATGTTTGGTACATCGTTCATCACAAATTCACAAATAAACTTACCTAATGGCCCATAAAGTAAGTCTGCATTGGTAATGCACTGCATCACCTCTAATTAGCATAAACCTAGCTAGTCTCAATGTTCGAATGAGGGCAGTATTTAAAAGCAATGTGGCAGAATTATTGTTCACCAAAACGTGTATTTTTGTGTGGAGATTCAACGCGAATCAAGAAAATCGACTGTTCCCCTCGAGTTTACAATTTAAAATAAATTATACGAAATACTTGGCCGGAAAAACAATGCTTATGAAATTCCACACAAAGAACCTCTGTAGTACGGGTACATTGTATTTCTCCAATATTGCATTTAGAATCACCGCAGCAACAAAAACAACAACACAGATGCTGACCGTTTCAACTTTCCCCACCCTTACTAGACAAGGAGCATAGACCATGAAAAAATCAGAGTTCACAACCCCGACTACATCTAAGGTTTGACTTGAGGAATTGATGGAATAGACCTCAGGGAACATTTCTGTAGGTACTATGTGGCCTCAAATTGTGGTAGCACTTTTGTGTAATATCCAAAAAATTATTGCAATATTTCCAAAAAGATTATTTCTCTGTGAATGGATTATTTGAATTATATAATCACCTTATCATTCACCAAAAAACATATCAAGGACTTTTAGGGGAATACGACCATGCCCTTTTTCAGTTGCATTGTGGGAAAATGAATCTTGTTTTTTTGGTTGATCCTCAAATCATACAAAATCTTCTCAAAAGTGATACCACAATTTGAAGCCACATACTACCTAGCAAAGCTGTTAATGGTAGGCCTATAAACATCCATTTTATGAAATCAAACCTTAGATGTAGTGGGTGTTGAGCTAACATAAGAGGGATTTCAGAACTTTGCTCCTTGACTTTACTGCTAAAGATAATGTCATACATATTTCGCACAGCAGTAAGCACTGTATACAATGCCATGCACTTCCCGACTTCCATTCGATGTTGCGTTTGAGACAAAACAATAGCAACTTGAGAGAAAAGCACTTCAATTTCAACCTTTTTTTTTCTCTGTACAAAAAAATAAATAAATAGAAAATAAGAATACAAGTAATAAACTGCTGCAAACTGCTCATCACTGGCCAAAATAATAACCTGGAATTTATCAAATGCTTGGAGTCAGGAGGGGCTGACGCATTTCGATCTTAGCAGGATCTTAATCGAAGGCTAAAAATAAGAATGAAAAAAAAAATACAATTCTTCATAATTATTTTGATCAAAATAAAGTTTTTCAGAAGCGTATTAAAGTATACAAGCGAAGCGTACGGGAATTAAATATAAATTTTGGAATGATCATAATTTTGAAAATAATGCTCCTGAATTCCCGCGTCAGGCACTCGAGAAAAATGCCACAGCATTGGCCTATCCAGGTTAGCTTAGATGTAACTTCAGCATGTAACAAGTTATATTTAAGGCTATAATTAAGTTGTCTACATAAACTTGCGGTAACATCATAAGAGATCATTTATAATTTACTATTTTATGAGGTGGGTAGCTTCTAAAAGAAGCGGTTATCTCGACGTTTCGGCCAGTATGTTCTGACCGTTTTTATAGGAGAAGCGCCAACAGCACCATCAACAGCACTTTCTAGCGGTAAAAAAAATTACAAGTCATATTTAATGAATCACACAGCCTCGATCGATGGATATTGGTAATAGCAAATATATATCATAGCATGTGAAAAAAAGCAATTGAGAAAAATAATAATTATGGCTTTCAATTCAGGAAGAATTCGGGCGATAACAAATAGTGTGCCTCCAAGAGTTTGCAACGCGTTAGCCAATCTTGTCGAATCAAGCGAATTTTGTCGTCAAATTCCGTAAATTTCGATTGGACAACGTGTTGCAAGCTCTTTGTGGCGCTCTATTATGCCCCGGTCACAACCGGGTTGCGTGCAGTCTACGGGCACTTTGCGATCAAATTCGCATACAAACGTGCATTCTATGCAAGGGGCCCTCACGATATTCGCAATGGTCCGTGCGGGAAATCTAATCGCTAACAAGCCGCAGAGGGGAATTGAACGTGCTCAATTTTTGCAAGCGATTCGTTTGAGATTTTCTGGACGCATACAAACCGCATACCACCGCAAGGCAGACGTACATGACCCTTCAGTCAAACGTGCGAATAACGTATTAAACGTGCGAATAACGTACCTATAACTCAGTCGTACTTGCGATTGACAATTTGATTCCATCGTACGTTTGCCTGTGCGACACAGCGCAACGCCGCACGGCTACCTCACGGCCCTCACACGACACTCGCAAGTCTTATGAGAACAATCTTGCGAATGTACGTTTTGCCGCAAGTGTATATGCGGTTCCCGTGCAAGTATCTGGGGGCGACTTGAGAGGAACTTGAGGGCAACTGAAGTGGAACTCACGGTTTTTCGCACGTGATATGCACGTTATATGCACGTTATATGCACATGATCCGCACGTTACCTGCAAGTGAGGCCGCGTGACACCTCCCCGGTCAACCGCGGGCAGACTCATATGACGCTACACACAATCGCAAATGTGACCACTGATGAGAATATCGTACGTCATTCAACAATCGCTGTCCCCTGCGTTTGACCCTGAGATTTTTTTTCGTACGTCCACCGCACCCGGTTGTGACCGGGGCATTACCCACTGATGCTAGTGATAGATCACGGTGCTACGACCACTGAGATCCTGACGACAGCTTTCTCACTGCAGTCTCCCGATAAAATAATTATTTTGACTGATGGTACATGTACAAATGCACGTATAGTTACAGCCGAGTGTACCGCTATTGATAATGGTCAATGTCAATGTTTCTGGGAAAATTTAACCCAACGTTTAAACCCGTGCTCGGGAACAATAATAATACTTGAACAACCGGTGGTATGGTGGTTAAACTCTTGATTAGAAATGGTTAATATAAGCAACACTTAAACCTTTTTTCATCCAACATAAATAAAAGAAGTATAGTTTCACCAGAAGAAAAACACTCATTTCGTTTTAATTCAAACTTATAAAACATAGAAATGTCTCGATCTCCCTGAGACGTATACCAATAATTGTATACTCTCTTAATTCTAGTAATACAAATGTATGTGAAATTCACTTACATGTACTATAAACACACAGTATGTACAACATTATAGTGCAGAAATACAGAGGGAGGAAGCCACAATAAACTCCTAAGTGCTGTGTGCGTTGTACGTAAATCTGTAAACATTTAGATTTTTCCATTTTAATATACGACCAAGTCTTCTAGTGCCAAACTATGTCGAGTGGCCTTGATTCGAGTAAGTTTATAATTGGCAATTTGTGATGATATTAAAAATGGGGACCATCGTGTGCACTCAACTACCACATGCAGCAAGACCAACACAACCGCGACCCCATCCTCTTAGACGGTACTCCACAATCTGTCATCTGTCTGCTCATTGCCTTCGTAATTTTGTAAAGAGCTGCCATCACATCGCTAGTTAGTAGTTGCACAGACGTCGCATTATATACTGCGTCAATCTGACTATAAGTAAGACCTGGAATATGGAAAGGCTTATGCCTACAGCCTTGCTGAGCGGCGTCGCAAACGGCGCCCGTAAAGTGGAGCCAAAAATGATGGTTAGAACGTCGGTTGAGGATACTCCTCTTAGGACTGAAGCACTTTGCTCTTTGGCAATATTAGACATCTACCCCAGCGTCCATGTTCTCCTCATCTTGAGGTTCTTCCCCGGCGTCCTGCCGTCCACGTCTGGCGTCGAACTTGACCTGAAGGATCTTAAAGAGCGGCTCGCATGACATGATGACGAAATTGACAAAGTTAATTGCTCCTGCTGCATAGTAGGAAGCGTCATAACTACCAGTTATGTCATACAGCCCACCTGCACGGGAATGAGAAATGTCATTGACACATGATGATAGTTACGAAGTCAATACCAAAGTCAGAGCTTTACTGATAACATTTTGACACAACGGACTAGTGACTGAAGCACAGGTGAAAGATTATTTACTGTTTTCTCCTCAAACTGAACCGAATGGCTATCAAAATGCCCAAAGCTTGAGTAGATGGATTTCCCCCCAGATTTATCCTACCATTATTGAAGAGAGTCGTAACCATGACAGAGGAGCAAAATTGTGAATATTTTTTTTCACAGGCCTGAAAATTACATCAGATATGATTTCATGATTATGAAACTATACTCACCAACAATAAGCACTCCAAGCATATTGCCGAAGCCAAGAAAAAGTAAATACAGCCCAATGGAACTTCCGGCCTTCGCCACGGTCACAACCCGTTGTACATTGACGGGGAACAAGGAGTTGGAAATCCCGCTGCTGACACCGAAAAACACTGCGAAGGCTGACATGGAGCTGAACGACTTGGTCAGGGGCAGAAGCAGACAGCTGGCCGATTCGATGAAGAAGGCCAGCGCTAAGAAACGAGGTGGGCTTATCACTTTCTTGTCGATCAGAATGCCGTGCGAGATGCGGCCAACGAACGAGCCGGCGCCGATGATGGACGTCAGCAGCGCCGCTTCGAACTTGGGTATGTCGATGCTGACGGCCCGGGACACGGTGTAGACCAGAGCAGCGTAGTAGCCCAGGCCGTGGAGGCAGGCAACGATGCACAGTGCTGCATATCGGAAATTGGTCAGGAAGACGCCAAGGTTGAAAATATTGCCGAGGTACCCCAGGATGGAGAGACATCCACGTCTGACGACTGAAGGCTCGCCCCGGGATACATGGGTAGAGGGATTGTCTAGATCCTGAATGTGGTCAGGTTTTCTTGTCATTAACCCACTGTCCTCCTCTTCCTCATCCTCCTCAAAGACTGGGCAAGCGACGTCAGCCGATGTCCCCTCCTCTTCCTCAAAGATTGGGCAAGCGACGTCAACCGCTGCCCCCTCCTCCTGATCCTCCTCGAAGACTGGGCAAGCGACGTCAACCGATGTCTTGCCATTTACCGTAATATTGTCTTCCATGATGGCTGCCTGTGGGACTTGATGATTTCGATCACTTGCGTTGACTGCCACGAGCGCCACGAGCTCCACGCTAGTCACTGGTTCCTGCGGTATTTCATCGAATCCAGTCTGAGCATTTTCAGCTCTCCTGCAGCACCCTCCACAAAGCTTCCTCCTCTTCAGCTGCGTTTTCTCGAGGGCTGAGGGCCGGTAGAGGGCGCCAACCACGCTAATGTTTGCAACGATGGCCGCCAGGACCAACATGGCGTCGTGCCAGCCGTACTTGTCGATGAGGATCCTCATGAGAGGCGGGAAGCCAAAAATACCGACGCCAACTCCTGAGAACGAGGCTCCCATAGCCATTCCCAGTTTTTTCTTGAAATAAAAACTGATGATGACAATGGATGGCTGGTAGGTAAAACTAAGAGCGATCCCTATACAGAATGATACAAAAAAATGGAACACTGACCTTAATCACAGGAAGCTTATTCACTGTTACCATAATATATTATTCACACATGGAATTACCTTACTCTTCATCATGTACTGTTACCTATAACCATGCACATCACGACTTAATGAACATAATTATAACAAACTTGTTATGATTTAAAGACTTGGAAACATTACAATTTTCACCCATTTCTTTTCTTTTTTGGCCCCCAAAAACTTTTTCCCGAATCATCTGCTTCATCAAAGCACTCTGATTCGTGTTGAAAAAGTCGACCGCTGATGGCGCCATGCATGAGATAAAATGGACGGTCAAAGGGAACATAGTACTCACCAGTCAAAACCATTCCGCCAATGAGCTGACCGAGTGAGGTTGCTCTGGAAGCTAAAACAACAGTCCCGCAGGCGACGAATCCTCCCGTCATGACGACTACCCGACACCCAAAGTGTTTCACCGCGAATGCAGCCAAAGGCCCTACGGAAAGAATATGCATATAGAATAAAGCACCCGTTTCTATATCGAGTTCCTGTAACGGCATATTAAAACCCTCCGCTCCCGCCACTTTTCAAAAACATTCGATTGACATCAAACTGTTATGTTGAACTGTTCACATCATGCTCTCAGTGTACGTGGTAATCAAGAAATGTTTAAAAAGTCAACAGGTCGAGTTGGAATATTCAACCAGAGAGTTTAAATCGCGGCCTAAACAGAGTACTGTTGTTTGACGCCATTATTCGTCTTTAACTAGGCTCCAAAACCTTTGGAGATTTTCGTTAAAGAGAATAAGGCAAAGCCATAGAAAATTTGATTTCTCCTTAATTTATCTGACAAGACAGATCATAATGACCACCGTGTTTTTATACCACTCTTTCTGGTAACATTTTGGTGTAAACAAGTAACTGGTTTCTAAGTACATTACTTGTACGTTATTTACTAGAAAACACTCCTTGAAAAGGCGCTTTGAAGGAAACAATATCCATAGATTTTCTTCGGCTTACCGAAAACAAGAAGGCAAAAGACAGCCCCGGACGTTGTCCATCCCACGGCGGCTGCGCCCTCATGGAAAGCCTCCTGCCAGGTGACGAAGAAGACGCCCATGGATTTCAGGAAGCCTGTGGTGATAGCGTGCACGAAGAAGGCAGCGAGCGTGACGAGCAAGCCCCTCGTACCACCCTCCCTGCCACGGCGGCGTTTCCGTGGCGGCGGCGGCGGCGTTTCGGTGGGTGCGGCCAGCCCGCTGCTGATGGCGGAATTGGTTCGGCGTCGTGTTGCCATTGTGATGACGAGGCTTCAGTTACAATGGCCGGCAATCGGCATGGAAATTGGCGGGGAGCCTGCAGGAGAAATGATGGTCGTTAAAAACTTAAGAATGCAATTCACAATCTCTGGTTACACTCAACCGCTCTCAGTAACTGTTGCTGTAAATAACTGGCAAAATGCAATGGGTGTCAACAAAGCGGGATTCAAACCACAATAACGTCTCCTTCTGAAGGCATCTTCCCAAATCAAGCAGTTCATCACTGCAACAGCTGCTGTTGATGCATGCACATTAGGCCTTTTGTGGTTAAAAAGAACAACGTTTTTCACCAATCAGGGGTCGATTTCACGCGAAGCCCTACGATCGATCGTAGGTCAAGTTACGAAGGGTAACCCATTGCAAGGGCCTATCATTATTATATCATATTCATAATTAGTCATACGATTGATAGTAAGTTGCGATGAATTTGGTGAAATCAACCCCTGAATAACAAAATCTGACGCAGCAGCACGTTGAAGCCAGTAATGGCCTATAGCTGAAAAATATATATATTTGACCTTTGATCCCGAATCGGAAATCAATCTTCTTCCTTTTCACCGTGCCGAGGTAAAACTATATCCGAGTCAGATTGAATATAACGGCCTTTCACTAATAAACCGTGGCATAACTGGTCACAAAACACATCCCGGGTTGTGGAGGTCTTGGGAACAGCCTACATTTACATGACTATTGCGAGGACCGTGATGGGCCCGATGCCCGAATGCAGAGTCGAGGCGTTTAGGGATATCAAGTGCTATGTGTAGAAAGGCACCAGGGCACCCGGCAAAGAAAATCACTTTGTAACAACCAAACGGATTCCGTTAAACCAGCGTCCACATTATGGTGATGCAAACGGCAATTTTCTATTGGTTTCGGGGTTTTATTTGTACACCAAAACGAACATCCATCGTCTATTAGCGTCATCCTCCTGTGTTAAATTCATATTAAGCATAAATCTATATTTAGGGATGCAATATTAGGCTATACTACTATGAAAAGAATATAATGTACATAAATTTCTTGGACAAAACCAACTGTTAGGATAAATGCAGTCTTTGATTTAGTTTTTAGCCGTGATTATTGGCTTAATGAATGTACACTATCGGTACCGAACCTACTGCAGTCCAGTGAGTGCAGAAACAGGCCTATACATCATATATCGTACAATAATCATTGGGTGCAGGTTTGAATGATTTGGCTACGGACGTACGGGTGGAAAAAGGTAATTGTAATCTTTCCGCAGTTAGGTCAAATGAGGTTAAGGTGTCAGTTCTTTACCGAGATCTCCTAAACTTATGCTCCAGTATAACTTACCTTTTTACCTTCTTCGACTTCTTCAATAAAACCCAATCATTTTGTTCTGCGTAGTCACATGCGAGCAGTAAAAAAAAATACATGCGAGGCCCAACTTGAGTTGGCAAAATAAGACTGCTGCATGCTGTCTACCTTTCATAAATTATCAAAGGTAGGTCTACGTCGAGAGCTCAAGTAAAGGGTATCGAGGTCACTCTGTAAACAGTGAGCTCTCAGCTGGCTGCATCATGCATCACTGCATGACACGCCACACGGTAATGGCCGTTTCCCCAGGCAGCCGCCAGGTTCAAGGACATGATACCTTTTTTTTTACACAAACAAGGCAAAGAGATCGAGTTGCAGCTTGCTCACACGTGAACGAACAGCCCCATTATAATGTACATGACATTGTATTTACCCGCTAAAGCTGTACCGGTACGTAATAAAGTAAGCTTGCGGAGACACCACGTACAATCTCTTTATGAATGTGTGGTTCTGAAAAGAACCGGTGAGAATAATGATCTCGACGTTCCGGCCGTCCTCTCATACAGAGATTGTACATGGTGTCTCCGCAAGCTTACTTCTTTATTACATTCTTCCACCATGCAAAGCTTCATACTAAAACTGTACGTATTTGCATAGATAGCGCACCGGATCCTGGTATTTTTAAAAGTGACCGTGAGGGATTAATAGCATGGGCAACTTCCAGTTGAGGAACTCCAGGAAGGAATTCCATCCGTGATTCAAATCAACAGCGGCTTAGTAGTCCTATCCAAATAATTGAACAATATGACATGTACAATTTAATTGAAAGCCAAGAAAAAGCATACGGTAAGGAAAATATAAAATGAATATAAAAACACAGGCACGGGCTGAATTTACCAAGTAGTAGTATAAAGCAGGAATAATTATGTCTATTGAACAAGAAAATGCCCCATTAGTGCGGGATCACTTAGGGCCTGTTTGTTTAATGCAACGGATCCCATATTTAGGGGACGTCCTATGCAGGGAATCCGCAGAACTTCCGTGAAAACAAACAGGCCCCTTATAGTTAACGTATTAGTTCCGGTCCGATCTGAAAGCTTAACTTATTAGGCCTGAAGAAAACTAAAATTTCTCAACCGTCAGATCGGGGAAAAACAAACTGCATTGAAAATCCTACAATATAATGCGCATTAACTGATTTTGGCTCAGTTGGCACAGTCTCAGTTGGAATGAGGGGAAAACGGACAAAATGGCGCGCGAAAAACATACTATCTATTGCAATTACTCGTTCTCTCGAAAACATATAACAATTTGGAAATGGAGTAAAGTTTCCACAATTAGTTCGCTTTTTACGCTTATTTTCAACAACTACATCAGTATAGGCCTAGATATATTTGAAATGAAAGTTCTGGAAAACAACAAGTCCAACAAAAACAAATGGACAAACAAACAAACAAACAGTAGGCCTACCAGTGATGGTGCCCGGTGGTCGGTAGGCCTACAAAGTCAGTATACTCGATGACAATACAGTATTAGCTGAATGCACCGTACCGCGGCGGGCCCACTGTTAAATTATAATTTTCATTCGTAGAGTACATGTACCATAGCAAATTGTGGGACCGTGAAGCTATAAAAAAAAGATATGTCCATAAAGCTACACAAAGCTACGTGGTGGATCATGGATTGACAATTTAACAGCACCGATCATAATGCTACGTGTGCATGTGTGCACGGAGCCTACGGACGGAGGCAGCTGCATGGTCTATAGGCCGGCCATGACGGCCACACAGCACGTGCACTTGTACTTGCACTACCAAGTGAGCACTGCACGTTACACGTCATGTACAGTGTACATAACAACAGTGACTATGTACATGTACATGTTCACGGTCCTTGTATTTAAATGGTCCATAATATACATGTACAGTATATACATATGGACCAGTGTGCCCTGCATGCAGGCTCCTTCATCTCCATTCAAAATCGCCGCCTTCTATGACTGAGTGACGGTCCCTACAACATCACAAGATACACACCTTCCTCAAGTTCCCTGGTCGCTCGCGACGGTCATCGGATCGGTGTAAACGTAGAATACAAAACCATCAGACAGTCTTCCTGTTCTTATTTTATAGATTCATTATCACAAAAGACAGATAAGCTGATTATTTTGAGACAGATTGTACTCGTGACAAGACTGCTACTGTCACTACTCACTAGTGTGGCCGGCTCAATAATCATAATAAAACACTGTGCTAATCGTGCTGGCCGTAGTTTGTTTACAATGTATGAATGAAGATGACCGTAGCTTTATGCCGCACTGCCCGCGCCCACGATATACGGGATATTTTGCATTTTTAGCGTGAACTGTCCCACAATGCATTTCTCATAATACTTTCACCGCACACTTCCGCCCTAAGGTCGTGTCCCGTTTCCTAGTCTTTATTCAAGACTGCGTTAGTGTTTTCCCAATTATTGGCACCGAAAGAGGGCGCGAACACACTAGACATGCCAGAGCCGTAATAATTATTTATTTACGGCTCTGAGACATGCCGTGCGTGGGAGCCACAAGTCTCAGCATTTTCTTTATGTCTGTAGGGAGTAAAAAATAAAAAGCACCGGCTTTGAGAACTTGTCATAATTATTACACAATACCCCCACCAATTTTCAACAAATTAAAAACTAAATGGTTGACGGTATGGCCTACAAAATATGATGATTTGGTCGGGGCTTCAATGTTTGCCTAACGTTTGGTGTCCATCCCTATTTTTCTAGATCATTGGCAGAAAGTGGCAGAAATATTTAATAAAATTAAGAAAAGGGGCTAGGGGCAGTTTTACTTTTAATAAGAAATGCGTCATGCGAAAATCAATATGTATAAAATATCGGGGATTGTGGGTTGACGGGTCCTAAAACTATAAGAAAGGAAACTACTTTTTGAAAAGTAACTTACCTACATATACTTTGTTGGTCTCCTCCTCTATATTACCAAGGTTAAATTTTTGGAAAGAGGGCAGGGCTTTGATTTTTGAGGGAAATTATAGGGTAAAAACGGTAACCACAAGATTGTAACATTTCACCGCCGCACGGACGGCCGCAGACGAGCATAGTCTGGTTTCCACTCTGACATTTTGAGGACTCTCGATCTGTTGGGTCTGGGCACTAGACTAACCAGACCAGACAAAAATTAATGGCCTCACGCGATCAGACGGTCTCAAGTTTTAAAGTTTACAAGAAGCGCGTAAGAAAATTGAATTTTAACTCTAAAATGTTTAACAAATTTCTTCAATCTAGGCTTTTAAGGACCCAGGAACATTTGCTGAAAGTCAAAAGTATCATTTTTGAGGAGTAGAAGTTAGATCAGAGCAAAAAAAGGAATGTGTTTTGGGATCCCGTCAACCCACAATCGCCAAAATATCCTACTGATGAACATTTTGAATGGCATCGTCTATTTACTCACGGGATATTAAAATATCTGAATATTTTCCCTATTTTGTATTTTGAGTACAGGGGGTGGGGGAATTCAAGATGAAGAGTTTCTGTACAGGTTTCATTTTTAAGTAACGGTACAACTGTGAAGATTTCTAGTGTTTCGGTATGCTATCAAAAATAGTATCTTAAGGCAAATGTCAATTTCACAGATGACTGTTATAGTGTCTTTCTTGATATTTTTGCCTATGGATCTGCATTTATTTTACAAAACTTAAGTGTGAAATATTACCTTTAATATACCAATTCTGCATACTAGGGTCTTCGAGGGTCACTTGTTTGAGTCATGCCGCTCACGGCGGTGCGGCCAGCGGCGGCCGGGCTTTAAAGATATCGGGCCAGTCGAAGGCTACTTGTGAGCTACTTGATGGCCACTTAGCTTGTCGCTTTGTTAGGCGCATCAAATCTCAATTATTGGCGATGCCGCCGCCTCTTTGATGAAATGCAATTTACCATTACATGTATCTATATTTGCCTGCGAATCTTTTTATGAGAGGGGTTTTGTTTTTCTTGGAAATGATTTGCCAGTACCGTGAACGGTGCAGATATTAAAAACTGCGCCCTCTGTCGGTATAAAATCGCAACATGGCATAGTCGAATTCTAGGCTTTGATTAGTATGTATCTCTATGGCTTTTACTTCAAGGTAAAACACATGATTGGTTAAGGTCACAAAACGGCACTCACAATTTGTCTGATACATCATGTACATACAATAATAAGCCTGTGAAAAGTTGAGCCCAAGTCGGACATCCGAGTCTCGAGAAAATAGCAAAAAACCGACTCAATTTTTCTTAAAGAATGGTTTTGATCTTACCCCGAGATAAAAACTGTTTTCGGTCTTTGTTTTACTAATTTCTGAATAAATACACCATACCAGGCGGACATATTTTATTAACGATTTGTTTCAACCAGCACCATCTTCTGAAAGTTATTAGTAAATCTGTGAACATTGCTGTTAGTGTTTGGGTATGTTAATGTTACCAATCCTGTGCTATTCTTCATGGTATAGCAAATCAAAACAAAATTCTTCACAGATTTACCAACAACTTACAGGGTGTGGTGGTGATGGCAGAAACACACCGTTAAAATCTTTCTGCATGCCTGAAATGCTATATAATATAATTGTCCATAAAAAAATACAACCAAAGATGAAAAATAGTTTGAATTTTTCGGGGTGAGGACGAAACTCCGTGTGATGATGTGAATAGATTTGAAAACCGAGAACATTTTTCACTGTTTCCTAATAAAAGGGCACCCTTGGGACAGGAAATTTCACAGATGACTGTTATTGTATCTGTCTTTTTATTCGGTGCCCATGAATCTGCATTTCTTTGACAAAAAAACAAAGTATGTACCTTTAAAATTTAATTTACACACGTGCCAATGAAACATATATGTTACCGACTCATGAACGCTCATCGCACGCCCATAATTCCCACCTATTAGTACATGCCTCCCTTCCCTTGAAATCAGTTTCTTAATTAACCATTTCACGCCCTTGTTCAAGCAAATAATCTAATTGGCAGACGCACTGGGCCTCGGAGGGAATTGAATCCGATTCAACATCTATATTCAACCTGATCTTGGCACATGGCCCAAGACGTCAGTGATTATGCCAAGTGAGGGCGCTCCATACTGTAGCACATTAATACAGGGTGCACCGTGCACCCTACACTGTAAAATCGATTTGCACCTCTTGCACATAAAATCCATCACCTTTTTGTCCCGAAAAAACTGTCACATGAGGTGCTTCATATTGAGCATTTGAGGCGCTTCAGGTGCTCAATATTTAGCACATAACCGACACATATTACTGATTTTAATCCATCGCCAATTTGTCCCGAAAAAACTGGCACAGCAAGCACCTGAAGTGCTTCAACTGAAGGATCTGTGTCTTGCTGTGCACCTGAGCTGCAAGAAAGTCAAGATGGACACATCATTTCAAAGTAACAAGATATCTTTATTAAACAAACAGTTAAAACAGTTCCAACAGTTCAATGTACACTGTCACTCTCAACATCTAGTAATTATACAACAGGTAATGTGATAAAGGCAGCCCTTTCAGTGCAAATTGTGTGTTTGTTTGGAAGGTTGGCTTGTAAAAAAAAATCGCAAACACAAGTCAAATCAAACCAATCATCTTAAAAATTGTTTAAGATGATTAAAATCACCTTCCAAAGCATCAACTTGATGCTCTACTGTAGCTTTTTCAAATTGTTTTATAATAATTTATCTGATGAAGTAGTTGTTGGTAACAACTTGTTACTACGAAAGCTTCAGCCCATGTACGGATTCCTCTAGTTAGTCTATCTTTACGTGCTACCTTTATTTTCTTCATCAATTTAAAGTGGAAGATAAAAAGGAAACCAGAAAATGATACAATCTAATATAAACCTATAAAATATGTAATGGTTCGGTCTTAGATTGGACATCTCAATTGTCATGGTATACGCTTGCTTCTTCTGGCAATCTGTATTATAACTAGAGATGAAAGTATCCTTATTGTCCTGTTTTTCATTTTAAGGAGGATATTCTCACTTTTGTAACTTGAATTGATGTATGAGAAGGTTATAGATTTAATTACATCAAATGAACATCAATTAAATACAGTGTTAGGCCCAATGCTATACAAAGCAGTTAACAGGCAATCAGTTCCATTGTAAGTTCCATGACTGGCATACCAAAGCTTGTCAGGTGGAGTGATGTTGGTTTGTTAGTCTCCTCCACTGTCGCAATGAGAATAGGTGCCTTGGAAGACGTCACTGGCTTGTCAAATACATTTGACGACTTCTTCATCTTCAAAGAGAAAAAAAATGATATAATGCAATGGTGAGATATTGCAAAGCTTAATATTGCTAAAGAAGAACTTCATGATTTGGGATCTTTATCTGTTTATATCATGCAAAACAGTCAGTTTCTGAATACTGAATTTTTTAGTTGTCTTTGGTGGGTGATTTGCTTAAAATAACTTACCTCAAGTTGATCACTCTTGCTTTAGAGTAGACGTTCTCTTGTTTAGTGGCCACTTCATCTTCAACACTTTCAGCTCATCCTGTTTTCATACAAACAAAATACAATTCTATTCTAAAACATTCACCATTCATTTTTCACAAAAAAATAGGTGGTAATGATGCCATTGAACTTAATAATATGGCTATATTCCTTCCTCCATGGATAGTAGTAGTAGGCCTAGTTAATGCAGTATGAGTACCATGACCATGACGTGTAATTGTAACAAATACATTTGCCCGTTAATGGGTTTCACTGTTCACATCAATAATGTGTAGCGTTACATGTCTGGTTTGAAGAACTTTAATGTAGGCCTAAGGTTTGTAGGCCTAAGCCTACTTGAACTTTGAAGTGTGTATAATCATGATTATTTATAGGCCTACCGATGCAAGGTACTGTACTTGGCCTGTAACATTACTCAGTAGGCCTTAGCCGTATTGTATTGGCCTAGGCTAGGCCTATTGATTATTCACGATGTTCACTCACAGTAAAACAGGGACTAGCCTAAACCTAGCCCAAATAGTGACCTGTAAAAGTAACATAAAACGGGATAATGCTCCCTAACGGTACCTTTGAAGTTATCAATGTCCTCATCTACTTCCCCTGCTGCATGGCATCAATTCATTCTTCGTTGTCCATATGATGTAAATCCGTCGTTTTTGTTTTGATTTCACCAATCGACGTTGACATACGCGTGATGACAATATGTACAAGCTGCAATGGCGTCTCTACAGTCAGTGTTGTTGTATAGTACGCAATGAAACTTGAAAACCCACAGCGTATAATGAATACGCGTACGGTCGTACAGTATGTGTACACAAAACACTCACCCACGACACAAAGTTTACGCGCGAAGATAACGCGTAGATGTGCTGATCTTGGATGTCTGCCAACAAAAGTCACAATAATGGAAACAAGTTCGCTGCGCACAGTACAACTAATAATAACGATACGCACGCCGGACGAGTACGAATCACATTATCTTAAAGTAATTTTAACAGAACACGGGGAATAATAATAATTCACTAATGATCAATAACTTATTGTCAGACCCAACTCGATTGTCGCTAGCGAAAGGGAAAAATCATCGATATTATTATTCGGAAAAATCTATGAGTCTCCAGTAATGATTTCAGACATTACCTTGGAAAAGATCTGATTTTCTTTTGGTTGCTTTATGTTGCATTATGTTTGGGACCAGGCTTGATGAATAATTGTATTTACTTCGGGGTGGTGGTCAAAGTATTAACGACGAGTAAACAAAAAAGTCAAACAACCTCATGCTCATGCACCTGATGCGAAAGGGGCTCACAGATACATTTTATCCCCACTGACGGACGAGGTGCCGGAGTTCCTAGATTTCAGGACAATATTCCAGAGAATAACATTATATTAACGCCTCAGCCGTTTGACGTGATGGAAAATAGATATAACAAGCACTTCAGGAAATCATATATCGTAACAACCATCACATGAAGCACAAGCCAGCGCAATTTATATTGAATGTTGTTCATTTTTATCGCCTCAAGCGCCTAATGTGAAGAATTTTCAGCACCTCTTGCACCTGAAGAGAGACAGATTTTTACAGTGTACACATTCTACTTTTGAACCACTATCTCTATGTAATTATTAATGATCAGTCACGACTGTCTGGGGCCACCAAGACTACACACAACTTTATCAACTGCCTCGAACTGACCATTATGTTTTTCCCCATCTAGAAAGATCCATGGTAACAAAGAATTGAATATTTCTGTACATAATATTCTGCAATCTAGTTGTTCTATAAACACAAACGATTAATGTAACTTGACTTTGATTTGAGATAGGATTTTGAATTGTACTTGTGTAAAGTCTTCAAAAATGATTTTAAAGGAATGACTAAATACGAACATCAACACTGCTGGTATAGCTGGTACTGGGTATAAACACCGAGGGAACTACAAACCATGCAGAAACACACACTAACTAATGATGCCTCAGAGTTATTGTTTTGGTGCTGGCTGAAAATTATGTAGGCCCTATACTTTGTATAGGGCCTACCCTGCAGATGGAACATTGTGAAGTATAGTTTTACCGTGCCGGCAAATGAAAGACTGGTATAACCCCCGTTGAAACATACTTTTTTAGAGAAGAATATAAAACAAACACTATAGTTATATCAGGAAAATGAAAGACATTATTTCAGTGAGGAAAAGGTCAGTTTTAACTATTTTCGTGTGACTCCTTAAATGGCTGCGAGAAATTGGACATTTACGTGTGTTGTACTTTATTATAAAATTCATGATGTATCAGACAAAGTACTCTGTGACATTTTCCGATCAACTTTCACCCTTTTAAGTTTTACCGCACTGGGATTCACATCATGTGCTGAACTTAATAAGCTGCAGCATGGGAATGCCAGATGAAGGCGAGGGTATAGGCCTACCGATGCTTGTCGGGGCACAGGAGAGGCCTACGGGATCCAATCGAGCTCCTTAATACTGATTGCCTATTAAAGATGAATAAAGGTCGTTCCCATGTAGCCTGAAATAATGAATAAATAAATGAATTGAGAGGTTAATACCAAAGCTGTACTTATTACCTGCTTTTTAAGGGCTTAAACAATAATTGTCGATCATGAACTTGGAAGGGTGGTATGTTTGAGCTATTAAATCCCTAAAGCCTAAGATTACTGATTGCATGCCAAGAACGGAGTTATAATTACCAAACCAAACCATACAAAATACCCCCACCCCCTAAATATTTTTTTTGCCTCACACGGTTTATTTTTATTATAGCAGGTCGTATATTCGCCATAATTCAATCCAGAATCTTTGCATGATTTTGGTTTTGAAAAGAAAAATGTTGGAATATGAAATGATTTTGGTGCATATCTCGTTCTACCCACCAGTGGAGGAGAACAACTTCGTCCTTGCTCTTGAATCAATCGATGTACCATGCGTTCTCACGTATAGTCAGGTTTCATAATGATGAAAATATTTTACACTACAAACGATCATAATTTATGCGGGTATATCCACACTTCATGTGATGGTAAAAGGTAAGCCGTGACTCTCGATGGAAATGTGTTTAATCTCATGTTTTCGACTTTTCTTATTTCCACAATTAAGGTGGCAAGAACCAAGAAGAAACCTGTACATACTAGGGCCAGTTGCATCACTGAGGTCAAACGTTTCTGGTGCACCAGTTATTCATCGGGGGCCCTGCAAGGTGACAATGATGATCATCCGTATATAGTATTAGGTATAATTCTTTCAAAAATCGAATTTTAAAGGGGGACACAGGGAGAGTGCACATCATCCTGTGTATCGCGTACCACCCCTGCGTCTATTACGTCACTACCGAGTGGTCATTACATTTCTACAACGTTTGTAATAAAATATTTCTTGTCCATCAATATTATTTTGTAATTTGCAATGTACATGAACATGTAGCAACTCTATAATAGGACTCTGTAAAGTTTTGCTACTCCCGGTGAGAAAAAAGGAAGGGATTAAATACTTTTCTCCAAAGCCAAAAATAAATTATACAACCAAATAAACCTAGCACTAAGATCAATCTTAAGATTGGATGTGAGAATCACCATAGTGATTTGTATTGTGACATCACACTTCGCTTTGGAATGAAGATTGAATTTTGTTGTGTGAATTGAATAGATATTTGAATCTTTAGTCCTTCATGAAATGGACCCCATCAGCATTTCCGGTATCCAATCACCAGCTTTATCCGGTATCCGAACACACAAAAGCCTGAGCTCATCCCCATCTCATCACATTAATTTTATTCAATGTATCTTGATTCAACTGTCCGTGTATATAGTCTTTCATAATAATCATAAGCTCCTGGGGCCAATTTCATAGAGATGCTTAGCACAAAAAATTGCTTAGCACAAAAATGGCTTGCCCAATAAAACAAGCCGCCACTGAAAATTTGCCCGGATTTGATATTCATGGTAAGCGTACTAAACAGCCAAATAACAATTGCAAGTGATACACAACACATGGACATTGGATTATTAATCCTGTTATTATTAAGATAGAAATGTCATGCTTAGCGATTTTTGGTGCTAAGCAGCTCTATGAAACTGGCCCCAGGTCTTGTTCACTGGGATGTGAACCGTCTGGCAACAATTCCCCTGCATCATTTTCAATCTAAAGACTCTCCGTCTGGATGCAATCATGAAACTCCAGGATGGATGCTCATCTATATGGTAATCACCACAGTAACGCGGATAATCATTTCCTTGGCATTGCTGATAGCACAAAATACAATTGGCACTGCAGTGAATCCACTGTTATGTTTGGCATTAAGACAATGAATTACCTTTTGAGGTCGGCATGGGTCCAGAAATTAATGTGCCTACGCATATACATGGTGAGTCAAAAAGAAGTTGACCGGGATTGGTGATGTTTTTCAAAATAGCTGACACTCAAAAAGTTCTGTAAAGCATAAAATTATATTTAACAAGCAAAAAAGGGAAGAAGAATGAAATAAATTGATCATTCCTAAGGGGATACAATTATGTCTATTTCAATAAGAGTATTATTTTTGCAAGCTGTCCTTGGAATAAAAAAACAAAACAAAACAAAACAAACAATCTCTTTAGTTGTGTACGTGGCTAAAATTACTCTTTAATACCCGTTGCTACTCAAATGTTTAGATTCAGTCAAGCATTAACATTCCATGGACAGCTTGAAAAATTAGCATCTTTATTAAAATAGACATGCGTCCAGTTTAGGAATGATCAATTTGTTTCATTTTGTTTTATAATAAGCAAGAGAGATTGTTTTTACTGAACTTGGGAGTGTCGTTAGTGTGTTTTTAAAAATATCACCAATCCCCATGCATTTCTTTTTGAATCACGCCGTATATTTCACAAGTGGGGGAGAAAATTAGTCGGCGAATTTGCAAATTCATCAAAGATTTGTATTTTAGGAAAGGGCAACTCAGTCTTGGCCGAATGAATGTTCTGGTTTTGAATTGTCTCAAACAAAATCCTCACTTGAAAATAAACTTTGAAACTGAGTTTTAGCTCTTTTTTCTTTGTTGTATTGTTGGGGGAATTAAGGAGGGAGGTCCAGTGTCTCAACAGAATTAACACTTCGTATACACCTTATACACTCAATTAACTCCCAGCAAAAAAATAATACAGCTCAGCTGATCAAGCAAAATTGTGACCAAAAAACAACAAGAAAAGTTGAAAATAGCCAAAGCTTTCGGCGGAAATCAGTGAAAATTATTTGAAATGAATGCCATTAGAAATTACAGTGTGAATCATTTATTTTTATAAAACCTTCCTTGTTATCGAAATGGCTCCAGGTCCATGGAGCTTCTTGGGCACTTAATGCATTCCATGACTGTATAGGCCCTATAGGCCTATGTGTATGCATGACACATTATGACTATTTATAATAACAAGAGATTGCTAGGTATTAAACCCCATTGTTATTCTAACAACTGATGGATATTACAATCAAAAGCGGTAAACATTTTTATAGTCGGTAATCCTGTCTTTATTAATAAAGAAAATTGGTGTAGCACTTAAAGACTAACTATTGGAGAAAAGCTAAATGAAGTATAGTTGTTAATACGAAAGCTTATGTAGTTCTTCTCCTAGTTAGTCTTTAAGTGCTTCACAAATTAATAACATTTCGATATAGACTGACACGGCTACCCCAAATTTTCTGTCTTTATTGGAAAGACTTTCCGTGCTAAGCAATTTTGTCTGTTTATAAGCGACTGTCAGCTGTCTATCGGTGAGGTATATGCCGTTGAGTCGGCCATTTTCCCCTTTGATTTTCATCTAAGTACCTGAAGCAGTCTTGCTTTCATGTACCCTGCATGATCGTTACGCCCTGATTCATGCCGAGCAGCGACGCAGTGAACCAGATTGAATTAGACCTGTAGGACCAAGATGATACAATTTCCATGAACACGGGAAAAATTTTTCCATCAGACATTATTCTTATCATTATTCAATGTGAACGAAAATCACTAACTCCCACGGGATAGTAAGCAGGTGTTCTTGTGCATTATATGAGATGTTGGCCAAGGCCTGGGATTCAGCCCCCGTAATCATCTTTATGGTCTGGCCTACATGTAATTACGTCCAATACATTTAGTATAAACTAGTAATAAACTGCTGCAAACTGCTCATCAGCTAAAATAACGACCTGGAATAGTGTACATGTATTATACAAAGCTTGGAGTTATGAGGACCTGACTTTAGGATCCTATGGCAGTATCCTTCGCGAAATATCCCGCCGGGTCGTGTACGTCAGGCCCTCATTGATCCTATCTCCAAGCATTTTATATCATATTACTTTCTAATAATGGAACATAGAAGCCTAAAGGAAAATAATCAGCAGTTTTCGGACCACATCATAATTCATAAATAATGTTGTGAAATATAAATTTATAGATCTCTAGATCTAAAGACGCAGTAGTCATGCTTTCTGGTCATGCGTGCAAACACCTGTTTACAAGATAAATACATTCATGGCAAGTTGACCATGTGACCCAATTTAGGTAGAGCTTTAGCCATGCTCAGAGTGAATAATGACTTGTCGCAATGCAAACACTAACTGCGTGACGCATGTGAATTCGACATTTCATACACGAAATCTGTTCATTAATTTTAATCAGACTAGACGCCAAGGACTCAGAAGTCGGGGCAGCATAACAATTCCACTAAATTATTAGGCCTATGATTTGCTTTTAATTTTTGAGGTGCACATTCAAACAGCCTATATTCAAAAATGAAATAAATGACAAATCCTATTAAAAATATCTTACATCTATAGGCTAGGCTGTGTCGCCCCACCGACGATAAAGATATCTGTCTTTTTGATACCAGTTTGTAAATCCGATGAATTTTTTTTTTTGAATTTTGGCAATTTATTTTGGTCAAGGTTGCCAAAGGACAAGAAACCTGGAGAAAAATATGCAAAATAAAAAGTTGCTGAACCCTACGCCTACAGAGGCGTATCGATACATTTCATTGGACAATATTCGGCCATTTTATTTCATTTGGCGAATCGGCAAGGCCCTACGTTACACGCGCATGGCACAGGAGTGACGTCATTGTCCACCATTTTCTACACTTCCGTAAACTGCCATCGCCCACATTTCGCTGTGACGGAGAGGCCTGTCAATTTTGCACTCGAAAGCGGCCAAATTTGGAATTAATTCGGAAAATCAGAAGGTAATATTGTGTTTTGTCTTAGCATGTATGCAGGAAAAGATATTAGGGGTGCTATCAGTCGTGGTTAAAGGCGTAATTTTGGCCGTGTCGTGGGCTCTCTGCTTCGTGCATGTCATGTAATTTCATTGTCATTAACATCTGACCGTCCTTTGCTACCTGTGTTTGGCACGATTATTTGCGACGGGGTTATTTCATTTCCCCCCGGGAAATCGTTGTAAATTTAACAAGGCTTCGAGGTATGTTATTGTGCATATCACGGTGGAAGCATTGGTCATTGCTGAGAAGGGAAATGTTGTAAAATCGAGAATATTGTCGTCTGTTTTGATTTGTGTAGGCTACGTCAGTACAGTACATGAAACAGTTTTCATATTGGCAGTGCACAGTATACATGCATTATAAACTAAGCATGATGTTCAACCATGCATCATGGCCAACACAATGTGTACTATACTCGCTGTACAGTAATGCAAGGGTGCAGTACCAGAGCTGTTTTCTCTCATAGTTTGTATTAGGCCTAGTCTTTGCCATATGATGGTTGGATCTAAAGTTATGAAACCTGAAAACACAGTGTTTTTACTTGCGATGATCGTAATCCCTTGGCCTTGGTCTGATATGCAGGCCTTGAATTTGGTTCTAATTCTGAAAGGGGCAAGGGGCAAAGTTTTCCATTGCAAGGGGCTCTTCCATTGGAAAAATAATGTCTATGGAAACATTTGAAGGGGCACCAAGGCCAAGAACCAGGGCAACGAAGGCCATGTCCTCCGTGGCCTCCGTTTAATTCAACGCTTGGATATGGGGACGTACGTGGACGTACGTGGACCCCATGTCAGACAATGCCATGGTCAAACCATGGGTTGCGATAATCGTAACCCTGTTGGATATTTATGAACCCTGTCCTGACAACATGCTGTATTTTACTTGCGATGATCGTACTCCCTTGGACTTACAGTGGGAAGTGGACCAAAGGCTACGCTCATTGTAACTCAGTGTGTTGGTAATATTAAAAATCATGAAAATTGTAAATATTACGTTACTGGCAATGTTCCAAGCCAGTCTGCTTTCACTAACTAACTTTTTGTATTGTAAAATTCCGGACGCTCACTGTGTTTTCACCATTATTATTATTGTTATTATTTTATTCAGAAACCGTCAACAATGAGACAAAGGGCATGCGATCAAAACACAGGGGGGTCCCAAACTTTCCAATTGCCACTTTTTTGTAGGATACATGTATGCAGACTTACAATGTACTTGCCACAGCGAAAAGTCACCCATTATGTACTGTATTGTAACACGGATGGGAACAGTGCCGTGTGAGCCAAGTGCCGCGCTGATTGGTCAACGCGCAAGGCAGTGCTTGTGATGTCACGGAAACCATGTGCCGGCCCAACTTGTTACGCACGCACACAGGGCTGTTGCATGCACATACGGAGCATGCATCGCGCGAAGCAAACACACACAGTGTACGACTACGCAACGAAAAACGGTCAGCCGTAAGACATCTCTGGGGACCATGCAATTCTATGCATATTCATGTGGCGCCCTCAGTATACTCAATCAACAGACCCAACACACGTTGCTATGAATATTCAATGACCTAACAATCACACTCGGACAGTGTCGTGGTTTTGCGGTAAAACTGCAACAAAAATATAGCTGACCATTGAAGTTCAAATAAACCATGGAGTTTGCAAGTTCTCGAACCTCAGCATACGAGTTGGACAGCATGCAAGTTGGTCAGCGTACAAGTTGAGGCGTAGGCCTACAAGTTGGTCAGTGTACAAGTTGACTAGCATTCGTGCCAGAGGTGAAGAAGATGAGTCCGACACTATGCAGCACTTTTGCATGTACATGACATAAGCAGGCTTCAGAATTTTCTGTACCGCAGTAGAATATACATGTACAAAAGCCATCTATAGGTATACAACATGGATGTGAATGGATTTTGTAAACATTTACTGAGATAGTTATGTTTTTATTATACAATTACAGTAGTCTGTCTGATTTCCCTCAAAAAATTAAGTACATGTACTGTACTGTGTACTGTACGTGTAGTCAGGCACTTTGTATATTTTCCTCCATGCAGGAACCTGCACCACAATGACTGGTATCCAGCCACCTGTGGCACAAATTATCATGATGTGTGGGTTACCAGCAAATTAGCAGTATACCGTATACTCCCGTACATGTATACAAATAACTACTGATATACATGTATCACATGTTTCGCAGTTGAGTATGGCAATGGTATTATACAAGGCTTTGCTGTCTAGAAAATTACGAATCGGGTGCATGTTCATACACTATGTGAATGTTATTCCCTGCATTTATAGTCCTGAAGTTTTACACCACTCTAAAGAGAATACTATTTTTTTTTACCATTTATCCAATTACATTTTAGTTTCTTGTTATCATGACATCAACAAGTGGATTGGTAGGGCTTGGACTCACTGGACCGGTCTGTATGGCGTTCGCGATATCTACATGTATGCAAGAGGACAAAGACTCGGGTCTTCATACAGGGCCCTGGTCTTGCCTGTCTTACTCTACGGTTGTGAGACATGGACCTTGGCCTGGGGAGGTGTCTCAATGTCTTAGGTCTCTGAGGAGTATCCTTGGGTACCGCTGGTCGGACCATGTGTCTGGGAGGCTAACGAGAGGTTTCTCAGGGAGAGTCAGATGAGACCTATTACCATGATTACCTGCATGATATGTGAGCGTCAGATGTGACTATGGTCATGTGGCTAGATTTCCTGAAAGCGATCCTGCTCTATGAGAGAACCTACTGTTAGGACTTGCATGGTACTGGTAGGGCGTCTGCATGACACGTGGTTTCGTCAGATATATCATTATTTTGCTGGGTTGGGATGGGTCGGGTGGCTGCCTGGGGGATGGCTATCAGGCGGCCGGAGGAGTACTGCTAGAAGGTACATGTAGATACATGTGGCAACGCGCTACCATGGCCCGGCGCATGCTCCCACTGATTGATTGAGTGTTTTGTTTTAAAATAAACACCAAGATGTTAATGAGTGAAAAATGAAAATTAAACTGAACTTTATAATGGAAACCAGACAAAACCCAAAAGGAAGATTCTGATGTCTGTATAACTTTTCGCTGATGGAAGAGGCTAATTCGTATTCAAACAATGACAATACAGATTTGTCAACTGTCCATTTTGTGTGTATACATAATGGCATGGTAAGCAGAGAGTGAGAATAGGAGACTGAATGTAGACGTATCCCCTTAGGACCTTTGTAAAGTTCATAGGGTGTGGTACAATGTACCTATGGCTGAACCATTGCATAAAACATGTAGAAAGTGTGTTCCGCATGTATGTATGTATGTGCAAATGACGTCGAAACTGCACAACACAGACAAATCATATTTCAATTTGATTGCCACCAAGAAGGTTGAGTTCCAATTTTGCTTGCAACTGTGGAAGGCACCTTTTGGTCTCCATGGGTCCATAAAGTATCCCTGTGCCAAAGCTAGTACCAGTACAAACTTTATATGTTCTACAAATTAGAGTGAAATCAAGTTAATCAAACTTTTCACCATTGATGCTATAGTGTTAAATTGGAGTCATGATTAAGTTTAATAGAATACTGTGGTTCTGCTGATGTCATACGAACACTGCCATAGATTAATTGTGGCTCAATTTGGTGCCAATGATATCTGTAAATTTATGCAGTGTTTTGAATTTGAATGTAATTGCTGTCTCTGCTTCTGTCAAATCCGACTAGCTGAACCAGAGTCGACCCAGTTGCCGGAGTTCTTGACCATCCCCCCACCCACCGGTCCATCTCGGAAGAAGATCAATACCCTCGCCAATCAGGAGAAGAGCAAGCAAGATGGATGACAACAACATGCGATCCGAGCTGGAGGAGATGCAGATGAAGTCCGACCAGGTCACTGATGAGGTAAGCTCATATCCTTTCACCTCCAGCCTTTCTGTTTTCTTTCTCGTCTGTCGGCATCATTGAGTAAGGTTACAGCCAGAGAGGTGTCTGGGCATGTGTAGGATTCACCAGTTTGCTGCTGTTGGACACATTGTCCGTCCACTCAAGCCACATTTAAACGCCCTGTAATTATAAACACATTCCTGGCTGGAACCTGGACACGGAGGGCAGATGAATTCATTGCTCGAAATTAAGAAAAGACTCATTTATATACATCAGTGCGAGTGGTTTACCAAGTTTCGGAACTTTGAAATGAGATTCCATACAAAGCACTACAGTCTAGAATGAAACCCTGTTGGCCTGTTTCAACTCTCTGTATCTGCTAGAATTGAGCAACTTGACATTTCCCGCTGGGCTGCACAATAACAAACATGCGCAGATGTTGGTTAATCTGCACTCAGGATTTGAACTTTCCAAATGGGGTATCTCATAAAAGACGAGGAAGAAGATAGTGCAAGAAGGATTGTGTCAGTTGCAAGTTGTGCATTTACTGTTGATTGAAACTTATTTGATATAATCAGTGGCATTACCCTGAATTGGCTGATCAACTTGCCCAATTTTGAGAAGCCATTTTTGCATCGTCAAAATATTAAAGATCAAATTTGCTAATTGACTGTCTTGTGCTGTGTATCATTTGAATATTCTTAACTTGGGTTTCCTTGCAAAATTTGTAATTAATATATTCACCCCAAAAGAAAAAGTGCAGAAATTGCATATTACCTTTTTAGACAAATTTTGCAAATTGCGAAGAATTACTCCAGAGGAATGAAAAAACGAATGCAAAAACAAATCGAAACAACATTTTTAAGTTGTTTGAAAGAAAGAATTGAAGAGTTTCGACAACAGACCAGAGTACATCGTCAGGAATTAAATCTTTCAAAGAAACTTGCTTATTTTGCTTTAAAAAAAGTTACAAACAGTACACTTCAATTCATTGTCATACTGTAGTTTTGGGGTGAAGATTGGGAACAATTGGTTTTGATGCATGCCATGTTTTTGTGTACTGAGATTCAATTTGAAAGTGAATAAAAACAATTATCGTGTCCTGTGTGTTTGATTCTTAATATTTAAATTAAAACAAAAATTAATCAGTTTCAAACTGACTCAACAATCGTAAAAAGTTTAACTAAAGGATTTTTGTATACAGTACCTGTGTTGCACATGCATATTTAAATGAAGAAAACTGCTGAAGAAAATCACAAACCATTCACATTCTCCATGTTGAAATGTAATAGGACCAGCATATTATATGTTTAAGAATTCATTGACAAGCAGCTCACAGGTTCTGAATTGACTAAACTTCTGAAATCATCGTGAGTACCCGTAGAATGCTCTGTCTTGACTGTCGGACCATTTAACATTTTTTGTTTTTGTTTACTGTGTTCTCATACAGTATGTTATATTATCATAAATTTGATTTGATGTTTAACTTCAAGTTAGGCCATGATGGATGGTAAAGGTGCACATTTTTGCGGGTGTTTGTATGTTGAACAGTTCCCTAGTATCGCAGCCCTGGTAACCAACACATTTCTTGCTTACCATAATTGTTTTCATCTTACGATACTGGCTAAGAAGAATTTCTGCGTTGAATGAAAAAGCAGAACGTGCAGTTATAGGAAGTACGAACTGTATGTTTGTTTTAGTGCAACCTGTCACATCTGTGAAAAGTTCTATGCTTACAAGATGGTATTTCTATGGATTATTTAAGATTTTTCAGTTGCCCATGTGTGTAGTTGTTGCGTTAATGTTAAAAGGATTTCTCTCGCCAACTTGGCTAGCGTAGAAATTCTGCACTGGCCCAGTATACAAAAAATAAGTATCTTAAGAGCTAAATTCTGCTGTATACATGTACATGTACATCATGGGCTGCACTCCACAGATCAGTTGTCAACAGGGAAGACAGTGGCAACATCAACTTGTTCGGGCCGAGGCCGGAGACGTGGGGAATTTGGAGTGGTTGGGAGTGAAATTGGTTCACACGTGACACTTTCAGGATATCCTGTTGGAAATGAATATCTCTAGGTGATACCCTCATGTAAAGATCATGTATTGCCTGTGGTTAGGCACAAGGATCCAAAGCACATTTTTTTTCTAGGGAATGACTGAATGTACAGTGTAGAAAGGTTGTGAATTGTACATTGTAAATTAAAAAACACCAGTTGTCATATTTCTGACATAATTATTGAAAGATCTACAGATGTGAGCAATTTTCATTAAAATTGTCAGATTGACAGATTAAAATACTGACAAAGCTTTTTATTAGTTATAAATTTAATGTTGTCAGCCTTGTCAGGTGTTTCCATCAAAACATCAAGTGAAAGCTCTTACAATGCGATTTTCCTAACTTATTAGGATTGTATAGAACTTTATAAATTTACATGTAACACTTTCCCATCTTTTGCATGGAAATTTTGGGCCTTGGATATGTACTGTGAAGCTCATCCAAGGAGAAATTCATCAAAAATGTGTATTTCTCTCTCTAGTAACTCGTTTAAAAGTTCACAAACCATTTGGAAATCCTAGGGTCGATTTCAGGAAGCCCTGCGATCGATCGTATCTGGAGTTACGAAGGATAACCCGTCATAGGGGGCCTATCCTATGTAGGACTGCAATGCATCATAAGTCCTACGATTGATAGTAAGTTGCGACATGGAGGAAGAAATAGACTATTTCTTCCTCCATGGTTGCGATGAGTTTGGTGAAATCGACCCCTGGTATTGAAATAATTGTTCAGTAATATGTTTTTGCTACCTTTGAGTCAGATGAAGTGGCATGTTGGATAAAGTTAGCATATTTTGTTTAAATAGCATTTCCTTTGTACGTACATTACCTGCACATGTGGACATTCAGTGGTACGAAATCAGACAAATGTGCCTGGCGTCCTGGGTATGGCAGGTCAGTTCGATTTATAACGAGAAGTCATAAAATGTGACAGCAGATAAAAATCACCAACTGTAACAAACCACAGTAGGCCTAAAGGGAAATATTAATAATTACGGTAAATGTATAGATTCTCAGCCGACCTGCGTAACATACTAACACTTCACTATGCTTTGTTTATATTTAACGTAATTGATCATTTGCATACATCGTACAATGCTTGATGGAATTGATTTTTTTTTGGGGGGGTGGGGAGAGACATATATGCTTTTTCTGTCATTTGAAACGTTTAGTATTGCTTAAATACTTAAATGTAATTTATGAAATAACAACATTTCTAGAATTGTCTAAGACGAGTTTGATATTAAATAGTGTAGCTAGGTGTACTTGTACAATGTTTAGAGGTCTGATACAAATTAGTTTACAGTTTGTTATGATTGTTGGCCTAATGATCTTCATTAGTTTTTCTTTTTTGTTATGTTTGTGAAGGTTTTTGTTGGTTACTCTGGATATCCAGAAAGAGCAAGCATGTTTCGCAATGACGTCAAAAGGAAAACCTTAGATGAACATTTTATTGGTTTCCATCCAAAATAATCACATCACTACCCTTTGTTTGTTTTCTTGAAATTTATAGCAGTTCTTAAAATGCACAGAATGATCACGAGTGCACTGCATTGGCCCTTTAATCATGTCCAAAATTAAAATGTACAGGTTGTACACAATATTCCCTCCATCTTCATAATGTAATGTCATGTAAACATGCAAGGCATTACCCAACAGCGGCTTTTTTGTCAGGTTCAAGTTCAGGTTCAGGTTCATGTAATGTACCTACGACGTGTACTCATACATTGTGTATACATGTACATGTACATGTAGAAGACAAGTGCTTGGGTCTAAAATGGCAGTTGTAATTTAAGCGTCATGGTCGCTTGTTAAGTGGTTTTGATGCATTATGAAAGGGAGATAATTCGCAAAATGTGTTAAGTGTTCTTTTTCTTCTTCTTTTGCTGTGTCAATTTACACTGTACATTCTTGCTGTTTGCATTAATGCGTACAATCTGTACATTGTTGTAATGTTACCGTTTTCACGCATGTACCGCACTACCGATATATGATGTAGGATTTGTGTCATGTGTGTGTGGCATCACACATTTGCATGAAATGCATACTATATGCATTCAATAACAATCGGTCATATTAAAAAATGCCACTCATTATTTCTTGTCAAAGATGCGCATGTGCCTCCATTGTGATGTCGATTACTGTTTTTTTTATTTACCTGGACTGCCCGTTACTCTTTGTGATCCATTCGTCTAGAAAAGAAGGCTATAAATAATTACCGTATGCAGAAACTGCTCAAGTACAAGCATGTTATATGGTTGCAGAAGAAATGTCATAAAATTTTATGAAGTACACATGTACAGGTACATGTACAGTTCAAAGGTGAAGGATTGTGCATATATAATATCATATTGATTTGAATGCCATTGTGTATATTGTCTTTAAGTGACATATGTACATATGTACATACCGTAATACACAAACTCAACTACATGTAATAGCAAGTCTCTTGATAAAGTCAAGTTGTGCAAATTCATGTACCGTGTTCTGAGTAATAAATGAAGTTGTTCTGTATATCGTGCATGGGATACATATATCTCTTTGCACTGAAAATATAATGCGAGTGAAAATTTGTTTGAACCGAATACCATGGTTGGACATAGAATTCCACAATACCAGTAAATATTCATATGTTGCCATGCGTGACAAATCCATTGTTAGACTATATTAGTGATTGATTTCTATTTTACAAAATTTTTTATCATTTTTTTTTTTTTAGTGTTTGACTATGCAGACAGTTTGTAATGAACTTACATGTAGTCTCAAGGACAATTTCAGAGGATAGAAGGAGGTTAGAGAAAATTATGAATGGCACAAACTGAGCTGTGTGTCATTTGTGTGTGAGTGTAGCGAGCAAGAGGCATCTACACGTGTCGTAATAATGTACATGTATGTACATGTACACTGTATGTTGAATGATTTTGTTTACCAATTGATAATGAGATTGGATGATTTTCATGCATGGATGTGTGTACGCTAACAAGCTTCTTTTAAGAGAGGTGGTTCAGATTGAGATACAATGTAGGAAGTATTTCAGCGTCGCATCTTTTTTCCCAAGATTGTAAACTATGACGGTTTCAAAAACCATTCGTCTTGAACATGTACACTGTTGCCTGTGCATTATTGAGAATGTTTTCTTTGCTGTAGCTGCATTCGCACAAATAGCAACTTCAGCAGAAATGGACACATACGTGTACATTAGCAGCAAAATACAAAGTATGCCAATCAAAGTTTTATTTTCAAACACATCATTTTTGGAATTAAAACTCCGTTACTGTAACCTGAAATGATAGATAGTGGAAATCATCATGCATTATGGAGTTGGGCACCCCAGGTCAGAGGTCAATTGAAGGGGCTCATTAACCCATTTCATGTTTTGTGCGCATGTACTATGTGTATCACTTTAATTTGTGCCTGATTCATGTTAATAATTCATTGTTAAAATCTTATTTTAACAAATGACATATATCCCTTTGTGCTTCTCCTTGCCACTTCCAATAATTGAAAGCATTTTGGATAGTCTTAATGACTTAGTCGTGTTGAAATAGTAAACTGCATTTTGTACATTAGGGCCTGAGCTTCCAAGCAAAGTAAGTTTCACTCTGTTGTCCTTTCTCAGTCCTTAAGGAGCACTGGCTTCTTCTTTGAATCAACTGCTTAATGCCAGAATACAGGTGTACAGTACTTGTACATGTGAAGGGGCACTAAGGCAATAACCAGGGGCACTTTTAAAGGCAATGGTCACTGATCAGGGCACTACTTAGGCAATGACCAGGGGCACCCAATGTCGTGACCAGGGGTAATCGAGCAATTTATCTGCTGCTTCCATGAAAATGAATCTCATCATTCTTGTTCATGTTTCATAATTGAAAATCAAAATTGACAATTTTCTTAAAAACAAAACTACTACCCAACTACCGGTACATGTAAATCAATACATGTACACCCAGACAAACATGGAACAACTGTTTCTATTATTTTTCTTCCGCTTTTGTTGCACATGGGGTGGATTTCACCAAACTCATCGTAACTTATTATCAATCGTAGGACTATAATGATGCATTGCAGCCCCATGTAGAAGTCGAAGGATACGATGAGTTATCCTTCGTATCTACGATTGATTGTAGGGCTGCGTGAAATCGACCCATGGTCTCGTAGCTACAAGTGCTTGCAAAATGTTACTTGAATAAATGTTTGAGTCAGTATTGAATGAGGTTGTCATATTCAAACATGTTCGTGCAGAATAATCATGATCCACAATATAGCTAACTATGCATGTTCGCAGCGATCGAGACACTCTCTAATTGACTGCCAACACTCTGGCTACTCTGGCAACACTCTCGCGCACATGTGGTGTATGCTGGGGTTTTGAATGAGGTTGATATGTAGTGATTTTTTTAAAATCAATAGCAATTAATGGGAGGATACTTTGTGCAGCCGAGAAACCCTGTAGGATTATTAGTTTCTAGATTAATAATTGTGTTGAAGGACTAATTATCCAGCTGTGGGCCTGGGTTTTATAATCTTTTTTGGTTCAACAATAACATGTGGTACTTTTAAAAAGTTCAGGCATGCAACTTTTCCTCGGATCAGCTGATTTCCTCTTTTTTTTTCACTTCACTCTTATGCCATTGAAAAGTGATTACAAAGTATGGTAACAATAGGAATTTCCTCGTTTTTTGGTGAAGTACAAGTTGCATGACTGTTCGTTGTATGTGCGTTGTTCCATCAAGTTAGATTTGTGTCTGTGACGGGACAATCCCGCCTAGTATCAATCTCATCTATTGTTGTGCAGTTAGCTCTCTTGTCATTTCTTGGTTTAGGTGCTGTCGTTGATTTCATTCCAATTTCAAGATTACTATTAAACCACAGCAAATATGGCCTCAGATTTAAATTTTGTCAACACCTTGACAAGATAAATTTTTACAAATTTGCATAGTGTATAGAGGTTTTGGTTGGTTGTAAAGGCCCACTTTCCTTGGTCTGCTTAACACAGAATACCGGTAATCGTTTTCCTCACTTACAACAAGATTAATGTCGATTTTCAACTATTGCAGAGTAACCAAGAAATCCTTACCGACACAAAGTGTACATATGCTTACAACAGAAACCATGACACAAGATCTCATAAATACAAAAAAAGGAAATTTCCACTTTTGCAAATGGCCAATTTTACACCGACAATAAACCAGAGCGACGTTAGAGGCCCCAGCTTGCTGCAGTTAATTCCTATTGTCATTTTGGGGAAGAGCTGCTAATCAAAATTGGATAAACAGAAGGTCTGTCTATCTTAGCCTTTTTTCACACTTTTCCTTTCCTGAAATTAAATTGTCACCTTGAAATGGCTTTGAAGTCTGACCTTGTGCATGTTGTTTTATATTTAAAAAAATTCAAATCTATTCTTACATGTATTTATGATGGATCTTGTGGCAAGATTCCGCTGCGCATTAAAAAAAAAGACCCAAGCAAATCCTGTATTTTAATACACAATGTAAGATATTGTTAAAGAAAACCCCAAAAGCTAAAAATGAGACCAAATGCTGACTCGTTTAAACAAGAGATCTACATGTATGATGATAATGTGTACATATATTTGAATGAGACCTACATATACATGTATACATACATACAAGTAGACCCGAACAATCAGCCAATCAATAAATACATATAGATTGTCCATGATGGTACATACGTGTGTACAATTTTCCAAAGCTCATAAATGCTCGAGTCCAAGCAGGTTTGCATACATTGCATACAAAACAGAGCCTCTGCTGTATTTTGGTTGACTTGGGCCTAACGCACCTAAACTTCAGGCCTGATGACGAGATTCTCTGTACCTTCCAATAGCAGCTGCCAGAGTCCGACACTGTCTAAAGTTGGTTCACCGAGCCCCCAAGTTTCACAATGCCTGAAGCAAGAACCTGGCATTTAAAGTCCTTCCGAATCGTGCCATTTACTAGAAATAGAATTTGAGTGAATTTAAACTTGTTTGAAAGGTTAAGAACTACAAATATGATTTTTAATTTGTATTAATTCATTAATTAGTCTTTGTCCCCGGTCTCACAAATCGCAGCCTTGACAAGTGCTTAGAAGTTAGAATAGAAAAGGACTACAGTGTATGTAACTCTCGATTGCCTCCCAGCCACTGGATGTTTACATATTTGATTTAAGTAGATTAATATAATTGTAGCCAGATGAAGAGGTTTATAGGATCAAAGATGATAGGACCATGTGGACGAATAACACTCATCATTTGTATTAATGCAAAGAGTTTGTTTGTAATTTATGTAAATACATGTACAGTCAATATAAAACAAATTGAAGCAATTATTAAATGTATTAAAGTTTGCATATTGTAAAATTGTATTGATTTACTTCATATACTTACATTGTAGATCTGTGGATCGGTTTGCGGAAACACTATGTAATTATCGTTTGTACTTTCGCAATTCTATATCATTCGCACTTCTCGCAATTAGGTCTCAACGTTTCGACTAGTCTGCTCTAGTCCTCATCAGGAGACGTTGTAGATCGTTAAAGTATTTTAAAAACCACAGATAAAATTGGGTATATGCACATGAACTAGGTATTATACCCAGATTCACATTAAATTAGACCAGGCCTAAGCCTTTTTTGTGTAATTAGGAGCCACAAAAAATGGGATTTTGGTTTTTGTAAGACTTGATTCGAAGGAGTTTTGACAGTTTATTCAGCAATGTTCTGATTTTTTTTTTTTTTTTTACAGCTTTATTTCTGTGGAAAGTCTGTTATTAATTCATGCATAAGTTGGTGATACCATTAACTGAATTTGAAACCGCATCCACATTGATTCTACTTTACATGTAGGTTGATCAATATGACGTGCATGTGGGAAGTTCGGTTTCTCCAAACGTGTGTAATATTGTTGGCGACAATTCTGTCAGTCGATAAAGATTTTCTGTTGTGTTGGATGTGGGGACGTTATAAAGTACCGATGTACTGTATACATGTTGACCAACGTTGTTTACACGTAAGCCGTGTAGAGTTTTTTAATGTGTCGCGTCGGCCGTGCATTGATTTGAAGTATGCCATCATTTACACGCTTATTACGTCGTGCACAGCCTGGCGGACTGCCAGGCTGACATAAAGAAAAAAAAAGAAGTCTGCATATATATGTATGCAAAGGGCAAGGGGTTGATGCGTGTATTATTACTGGAAAGGCAACGTTACCCAGCCTGTTCCAGCCTGTTCCCAACCACTGAGCAGAACGGAGTCCGGAGGAAACAAATCTATGCAGGAACATGTTGAGACATGAGGACGATGGTGGGTGGAGAGGGGAGGGGAGGAGGAGGAGGAGGTTGGGGGGGTGGGAGGGGGGTTGAAGGCCCCCGTGTGTAATTCATGAAATGGCTGCAGGGGGTAAGGCGGCTGATCAAATTACCCAGTTCTGTATATCATTAATGTATTCCAGTACATGAATTGAAATCCTGATGCCTTAAGTGCTTGGACCACCGGTGCACTTGTACATGTATCATACAGTTCAGGTTATTTTACCTCTGATGCAAACAAAAATCTTAAATTCGTCATGTAGAATTTGGGTTTAAAGTCTTCTGAACTGTTTTTACAGGTTCAGCTAAATCAGGATTGTGACACTAGTTCAACTCATGATGAGTGGAATCTTGAATGGTGAACAATCAATTAACTTGACTGGAGAGGGATTTACACCTGCAACCCCATGAATACCATACCGGCGCTCTACCAACTAAGCTATCCAGCCCTATTTTGGCAGTGTCCCAAATAGTTAATCATCTTGATTAGTTTGAGACCTGTTAATTTGTTTTTCAAGGATTATGACTTCTTCGTCAACTAATGGTTCAACTAATCAGGGCTTAATTAAGACTTGATTGGTGCTGTTTGCCAATCTGTATAACCCTAGCTCTATGGTATAACATTCCTGCTTCTGATTACTGCTTATAGATGAATTTGCAGGGAAGTTTCTTCACTCAGTTACTTTATGCTTACAAACTACAGTAGACGATGAGTCATTTCTCCTGCATACATGTATGTACTGCAATCATTGCTCGTTCCTCCTCATTGAGCAGCAGTCATTCTGTCCTGACACCTGTCAATGTGAATACTACAAATGGGCTCAGTCTACAAATGAAGAAAAAGAAAAGAATACAAAACAAGCCACTGTGAGGAATGGATTACACGTAGGTCTTACCACCTTACAGCCCATCAATATAGCAACACAGTTTGCTAGATTACCACAATAGGGCTCCGCCCTCTAGCTATTTATAGAATACGCCCTTTTTATCGACAGCTATAGTTACCCGGATGTTCGGACAAATATCACAACGTTTATGTGTAATAGGGCAACACGCGACTTGTTTGTCCGAACATTCTGAATGTGACGTCACGTTCTCGGAGCCCCATTGCAGATATTTTGTTTGAGTGGTAACTTACAAAAATACAGTGGAGCGCCGCTATAACGAACACCGCTATACCAAACATTTGGCTATACCGAACATCATCCTTGGCTCCCAATTTATTTGTTCAATACATACTGAATATGGTTCTTTAAATTACATGTAGCTAAAACGAACGACCACTATAACGGACAATATCTGTGCATCCCACCATGTTTGTTTATAGCGGCGTTCCACTGTATTGCACTTATGAAGCTTCTGGGGTCTGCGTTTGTTTACACTGGGGACGACTGTGATTTTTGTTGTTTTCATTTGGACGTTCTTGTCTGGGTGTTAAATGAAGAAGTGGATAGTGGAGAAACATTAATTGACCGTGGATGAGGTACGTGTAACCCCTCCAAGTCATATTGATGGCTGTGAAGAGGCCATCTGTCCCATTTCATCATGTGACAGAACGCTTTCTCCACACTCTCCTATCCAGCGCTCGAATCAAGTGGTCATTTAGTATCAGAGGGGATTTCCATCAATTTAAAACGAAAGAAATGAAAATGTATAGACATGCTTGTATTCATACATGCATGCCGTAAATGAAATGAAATTTGAATCGTGCTTGCAGTGTGTCGTTGTCAGGTTCGTGGAGTCAAATGTATGTTAACTTGGTGCGCACGTATACACAGTTGTTATGTGGACTGGACACTATTGAGAATGCGTGTGTGTATGCATGCTTCTGGGTTTGGCTTTCGCGTACGTACACAATGTGGAAGTAGACAACAGCTGGAGCGGTTCCACCAAAAACAATATTGGATTCCATCGATTCTGCACGCGGCACGATTAAATGTCACCCAGTGGCAGTGAACGGTAACCAGCCTGCATGGTGTGTACATGTACAGTCCAAAATGCACCTGTGTCGTGGCTGGCACCAAAATTGGATCTCGGGTCAAGCGAGCAAGCTTGGCTGTTTGTAGTGCATCATTTATGCATTTGATAAATATTTTTGTTCTTGTCCTCCCTTATTAATGGTTGATCGACTTGATCAGAATAAGCACGCACCAGGTAGAAGTCGGAGGTGATCAAGTATTCAAGTTCATTAGAGCTCCCTTAAGTTGTATTTAGCATTGATTAATTAACTTAATGCGGCGTGGCACTGTGCACTTAGCGCAACCCTCAGGGTAGTTTAACATGTATGTCAAGGTTTTTGTCACCTGGCTGCCTTAAGGTTGTACAGTGTTTTTTTTTTAGCAACGTGCACTGCGATGGATTATACATTTCCTAAATCCTTCAGTGCATAGCTGCATTCTGGTGGAGCAGTCACGTTCATTTAAAATAGGGGAGCGAGCCTTTATATTGCAAATTACATTATATGAAGAATGTTGTATACCAACTTGCAATTTCGTTTGATTACGTGGCGAATTTATTGCATTAACTCAACCATGGTAGACAATGCAGTATATTATAAATGCTTGCCATCTTGAACAATTTGCCTTCCCCAAATCAAGCGATACAGCAATGGCTTCCTTAATCATGCAAAATCAACATGGGTTCACGTCGGTGTTTACCGTGCCCTTTCAAAGCAATAGACTCATCGGAAGTCGGCATCCGTGCACAGTCCTAATTGACACCACATTGCAGAGGCAACACGCATTTTGGGGCCACGATTAATTTGAGGCTGAATAACGTGAACATCCTCCACTCCAGGGAGGTAAAACCCGTCGACTTTCTGTCCTGGAAAGAGTATTTATATGGCTTCCAGCCGTTATTATTTTAAGGTGCTGAATGCTGATGCATTAAACGTCTTGCCATAACAGCCTGAAGTGGTCTGATTCACAGAGACACTCGCTCCCATAGGACAGTACCACTTCTTGAATAACAATAATGAATGTTCCGTCATAACACTACAGTATAAACTGTATATAAACCCTTCCCTCCCCCTGCATTTTCAAAATACAAAGTAGAGAATAACTTATTGATTTCACTTAATTAAGTGAATCATTAAGTGTATCGATAAAGTAGAGAATGTTTGAGTTCAATCCATTAAAGTGATCGTGATAATACCAAAGTTTGTTTGTAATGTAATACATGTACAGGCAAGGCTAGTCTTTCTCCTTTCGCATTAACCCATTGCTTTCCCGTCAGCCAGTCTTTATACTTTATACTCATCTATATTCCAAATCCTACTTTTACCTGGTTTGAATTCCTCCGATCAAAACAAATTATGTTGTGAAATTCACTGTATTCAGTAACGGAAATTCTTATCCCGTTTTAGTGTGGGAATGTATTCCAAAGGTCAAAATTTGTTAAAATTAGATTTTATCATGATATGATCACTTATTTGTATTCATCTTATAAACTGTCAGAGAACATAGACTACCTTATATGAATTCAATAAATATCTGACTAGTTAATTTTTTTAAAGCAACAAACTTGCTTGTGTACAATATGTATATCTTGTATCTCAGTAAACCACATTGCAAAATTGTGTTAGCTCCAATAAAATCTCCTTACAGCCCTTATTAAAGCGAGAAACTAAAACTGTCATTTTCTATTTTGTGAAAACGTTCTTTGGATGTGTTCAAGTCCGCATAACGTCTTGGAATCTTGCATTCTGTGGACATCCTTTGTCCCGAAGTCCACATAGCATAATTATGTAAGGTTTTGTACACAACCATGGAAACTTTGTCAGTTACAAAATTTCAATATCACTGTGATGATTCTCATACTTAGAATTGTTTGGCCAAGGCAGTGACAGAGAAGCCAATGATGATTATGCTGGGTGAGATGAAGGTATTATCCTTGTTAGGGGGTTTTACTCATCCTCTATGTGTAGGTAGGGATTAGCCTTGGTGTGCCGACTCTGCCAAGCCTTGTGATGAACCAGAGGCGGCACGGCTTGCCTGCATGCCCCCTGAAGCAAGGATACACATCATAAGTGGAAGTCTTCATTTAGCCGAGCTCACGCACTTTAATTGAATGGATCGTTAACTGTCGCTGGCCTGATATACCCTAAATCGCATTCAATAAAGACACGTCCGTGGCATTTAATGACACAACTTCTCAGGGGGGAAAAAACCAATAAATTGCCATTAATTTACATGTAGATGATATGCCACATGCTGGTACTCTGTACTACCCCTGTCTGTTGTACATTATACATGTATTTTCACCGGTACACATAATGCATCATTACTAATGAGGATGAGAGCATGTGTGGTATTGTGTAGCCATGCATGCATCATATGTGTTAACATTACTCCGCTGCATATCATTTAACCATGGAGTCCTGATGCGGTGAGACATCAACATTTACATGTGCACTGCTGAGTGGTTGGCATGTATGTACAAGGACTAGTATTTACCTGGTGGCTTATGGTCACATTGGCAATACATGTAAAACTACCATTGGTGATAAAATAACACAGCCATTATATTAAGAGAAATAGGTTTCCTGCGCTTTCAACTTTTGAGCACATTGGACTTCCATTTGGAAATACGCCATATTAATCTTTGTAATAATCAACATGATCAATAGCAGTAGCTAAATATTTCCCTTTATTAGTTCGGTCAAAAATCTGAAGAAAAAAAAAGATCAATTAATAGGCAAACAGGGAAACCAAATTTACCATAAAAATGATACTGTAATTAAAACGTAACATTTCAATGTTTCCCTATTTTCTGCCTTTAGGGGACACATCTGCATTAACTCTATTTCTATGGTAGATAAATGATGCCCTCGAATACATATTTATATTTCATCTCAATTGTTTTGGATGCTGTGTAGAAATTGGCACATGGAATGTGTTCATAACCCAATGGTTATGTCACCTTCCCTGTAATTATATTGCGTTGGCATCCACCTGTTAGGTAGGCTTACTCATGACGCTATTAGTGACCTACATGATGTGTCTCTTTATGTCAAATCGGATTCTCATTTTATTCACGACTTACATGTAATGGGCTCATTTCAAAGATGGCATAACCAGTTGAATGCTCCAATCCCAAAATTAGGTTAATAACAACTTGAAGAGTCTTTTTCCTGTAAAATTTACAACAAACTCGCTTCAATATTTGTAATGAATGGTTGTGTTTTCCCTCGTGGGTATATGCATGTGTACATGTGAAAATCTACACGACAGTAAATTAATGTAAATTTGCGTATGTGCCACAAGTAGCCATGTGTCATGTGTGACACATGGATTGAAATTTTCTGTACATGTGTTCGTGTCGCTACTCAGTGCATCCTAGCAAGAATGTCAGGAGAATGCTATAAAGTCTCTGAGGCAGAAGACCCGTATAAACCTTGGTCTATGTTGTGCAGAACATGATATGAAGAAAGTGACATGCGGATACACATGGCTTCACGCACCGGATCCCAATTAAATTTCAGAGTCTCTGCAATCATGAACACATAATGCAGTAACCGGTTTATGATGCGCCTCTTCTGGGAAGAAGCCACAAAAATGCTCATGCTACCTGTGAGATACTGTGTGATGGTTTCTGATGAAGTTTATGTGGCAGCCATTGCAACTCTACGCTGTTTGGTTTATAATGACTTCAGCAGAATGATCTAGACATTTGTTTAATTTTTGTCTCCGTTTTGTGCTTTGTCATTTACTCATTTACGCATAGGGAAGGCTCTTTATCAGTTCTCTATTTCACTACACCATGAGCTGTCTGTTGCCAGCCAAGTGAGGCAACACCCTTGTATTCGTCTCTTTGTCTTATGCTTTGTATTCCTCTTCCTCTAGTTTGGTGTCTCTGAGTCTGATTTGGTTGGTCTTCTTCCAGGGCAGCTGTGAAAAAAAGGAGTTGTTGTTATCTGATTTTTGCCACCACCTTCATTTGCTTCATTTGAATGCTTGTTTTTCTGTCTGTTCTGTCAGGTGGTTGCTCACCTCCATGTGACATGGCATTTCCACCACCTACATCTGTCCATCTGTCTGTTCTGTCAGGTGGTTGCTTACCTCAGTGAGACATGACATTGCCACCACCTACATCTGTCCATCTGTCTGTTCTGTCAGGTGGTTGCTTACCTCAGTGAGACATGGTATTGCCACCACCTACATCTGTCTATCTGCCTGTTCTGTCAGGTGGTTGCTTACCTCAGTGAGACATGGCATTGCCACCATCTACATCTGTCCATCTGTCTGTTCTGTCAGGTGGTTGCTTACCTCAGTGAGACATGACATTGCCACCACCTACATCTGTCCATCTGTCTGTTCTGTCAGGTGGTTGCTTACCTCAGTGAGACATGGTATTGCCACCACCTACATCTGTCTATCTGCCTGTTCTGTCAGGTGGTTGCTTACCTCAGTGAGACATGGCATTGCCACCACCTACATCTGTCCATTTGTCTGTTCTGTCAGGTGGTTACTCACCTCAGTGAGACATGGCATTGCCACCACCTACATCTGTCCATCTGTCTGTTCGGTCAGGTGGTTGCTCACCTCAGTGGGACATGGCATTGCCACCACCTACATCTGTCCATCTGTCTGTTCTGTCAGGTGGTTGCTCACCTCAGTGAGACATGGCATTGCCACCACCTACATCTGTCCATCTGTCTGTTCTGTCAGGTAGTTGCTCCCCTCAGTGAAACATTGACATTCCCACCACCTACATCTGTCCATCTGCCTGTTCTGTCAGGTGGTTGATCACCTCAGTGAGACATGACATTGCAACCACCTACAACTGTCCATATGTCTGTTCTGTCGGGTGGTTGCTCACCTCAGTGAAACAATGACATTGCAACCACCTACATCTGTTCATCTGCCTGTTCTGTCAAGTACACATGTACTTGCTTACCTCAGTGGGACATGGCATTGCCACTACCTTCTACATCTGTCCATCTGTTTGTTCTGTCAGGTGGTTGCTCACCTCAGTGAGACATGACATTGCCACCACCTACATCTGTCCATCTGTCTGTTCTGTCAGGTGGTTACTCACCTCAGTGAGACATGGCATTACCACCACCTACATCTGTCCATCTGTCTGTTCTGTCAGGTGGTTGCTCACCTCAGTGAGACATGGCATTGCCACCACCTACATCTAGTTCATCTGTCTGTTCTGTCAGGTGGTTGCTCACCTTAGTGAGACATGGCATTGCCACCACCTACATCTGTCCATCTGTCTGTTCTGTCAGGTGGTTACTCACCTTAGTGAGACATGGCATTGCCACCACCTACATCTGTCCATCTGTCTGTTCTGTCAGGTGGTTGCCTACCTCAGTGAGACATGGCATTGCCACCACCTTCTACATCTGTCAATCTGTATGCTCTCTCTGGTTGTTGCCTACCTCAGTGAGACATGACATTGCCACCATATAGATAAATTCTAACCTGAAGCCTTCCCGATGTCATGCCAGCTTCTTGAAATAAGCTCTTCTCTTCATTGATGGTCAAGGCATTCAAGTTGCTTGTCTGTGATCAATATAATCAATTCCGAAGTCAACTTTGTGGGACCTCATCATCAGAATGTCTTTCATGTTGCTTGTTGATGACATAGCGTGTCATTTCATCTATACTCTAATGTGTTGTGTCTCTTTCGGGAATTTCTGTAAAATAGAGAGATTCCACCTCCCTGCAAAATGCAGTAAGCTTTCTATTGTCTCAGTTCCTTCCCCTTCATCTACACGGGTCCAGACATTTCTCATTCAGTTCCTTCCTCAATCATGTCAATCCTACTTTTGCATTTGAAGTCATTCTTGTGTTAAGAAGTTGGTTTGCCTTCTTTGACTGCTGCTTTGCAGAAAACTTAACTCTTCGTTTTTTCTTCATCTTCATGACTTTGATTGGTTCCCAATCCTAATTTGTTGCAAAATCCTTGTGGACTTGAAAGCGTTGGCTCAAGCTTCATTTAAAAAAATCAGGAGGGACTGGTGCCTTTCTATTCACTAGCAAAAGTGTCCTGTAGCCATCTTGTTTGTGTATTTGTTTTATTTGTTTTTTTCTTACTGGCATGTGAGGCTTTGTCCGATTTAATAACTGATTGGCTACAGCTTGGTCTAGACACATGGTAGTTGCTATAGCCTTTTCCTGCATACTGACTCAGGGATTACTTCAAGTCATAGCCGAGTAACTTTAGACATGGCCATATCCATAAATCACATAGCCATATTGTAAGTCATTTATCTGACCGTGCTGTAAAGTAATCTTGTTATTGGCTTGGAACTCCTAGATAGGAAGATTGTATTAAGAGACTTCCCGCTCCTCAAACGCAATGCGCTCCTTCTATCATCTTGATACCTGCTCATTTAGAGGCCTTACAAGTGAGCCGCACATAAATCACCACCCCCATTTCGTTGGCCACACATACATATTCCCCTTAGTTATATGTATTTTATTCTTTTGTTTTTAACGACCCGCATATCCAATTAAACTTTCATTAGATATAGCCTTCCTCGTGAGCCCTGCTGTCGCGACAATCCCTAGGGAAAAAACGTCTTGACCGCAGGCACGTGCTCTCCAAGCACGAGAGAGGCAGTAGCGTATGAAACCACCTTTTTTTCACCCCCCGAAAGATGCACCGCTTGATAATACGCCGCTGCTCATCTTGTAAAACTATGCCGTCTGTCCCTCCATTGGAGGAGGTTAGCATGTTGTTGAATTCTAATATGATGAAAGGCAAGCTGTAATACTGTCTAGAGGGGACGATGGTGATTAGTGTGAGGGGGGGGGGGGACTTTTTTCTCCTTTTTTTTTCAAACAGAATAGGAATTTGTAGGATTGAAGTGGTTTGAGGGAATTGGTTGAATAAATTGAGTGCGTTGCTCTTTCGGGAAAAAACAACAACATGCTGATTATTAATCACTTTGAAATGTCTTTCACCGTAAAGTATAAAGGTCATTTTTCTGAATAGTCTGGAGAGGGCGTCTATCCCGCCTGCCTGAGGAAAACATTATGATTACCCTAAAAATAACACAGGTTGCACATTATAGCACCTGAACAGAATGCGTCCTGTATAAAAGTTTGTAAACACTTATCAACTAATTAGGAGACAGTTAATTAATTGGCTTCCTAAGGTATTTAATTAATTTTGATTATAAAGCATACACTGTCGGTATTAACATATGTATGCAAAGATGATTCTTTATTCAGTTGTCTCTTCAGTCCCGTAGGGTTTGTTTTTCTTCGGTAGCATTTCAAATTTACACAGTGCACAGTGCAACCCTCGGTGCATTGGGAAGAGCAAGTCGTGCTCAAATATTAATGATATCATTTCACACCTATGCAGATTATAGCACCATTTGGTCATAGCCTTTGAATATGTGTATGTGTTTAGGTAGTCATGTGGTCGTTAGTATGTATTTGCACTTGGTACACAGGGAGTTGACCAACCTTGTGTTAATATTAGATTCTGTCCTGCTTATTGTTAATGGCACAACAAATGATTGGTAAAAGTCACGGAGGAGCACTCACACCTAGTCTGATGCGACAAGTACAATAAAATGAAATAAAAGTTTGAGCTACATGTAACTCGGCCAAATATTAAAAAACAGAAGTTACAATTGATGCTATTTTGATTCTCAAAAAGATGTGAATCTTTTTTAATACTCTCTTGGGAAAACAATTCTAGCATTTCATACAATTCTTTTTAAACAGAGATATTTACATGTATCATAAATATCATATGAATGTGAAGGTGAACATTATATAAACATTTCAAACTTTTAATCATACAGTCATGAGATAATTCCTTTAAAATGCCACAAAAATTGTTCCCTCAAATCTGGGGAAAAACTAATGTAAAATTATTTCTTGACCCTGTATATGTGGGTAGAATTGCGGTAATATTAAATTAATGCATACAATTAATGAAAAATGAATTTTAAAGCTACTTGGACTCCAACTCCTATTAATAAAACAAATGTGTAGCATATTGATGCACCGACCGTTGCTCGTTATCGTAATCACACAAAAACAAAGAATAAAACATGCCCATCCATGAACTCTTGAAAAAAAACAACCCTCATTATAAATGCAAACCTCATGAATTAATCATGTCTGTGTCCAAAGCCAATCATGCATTATTCATGAGCTGCTATGCCCACAGCGATTATAGATACATGTACACACATCGCTATGGGCTCTTTCAATGTCCATGGACTTGTGTGTTTGTGTTAGTGCAATCGTCGTGCCTTGGACCTCTTGCCTGTGAGGCATTGCCCAACACCCCCTCCCTATCCCACCTCTGGCCACCTTGCACACGTACAGTACATCTATAATAATTAGGTTGTGTTATGTGAGGGGCCATAGGGAGGAAGGAGGTGTGATTGGAATACATCAGGATCCTAAAAAAAATATTTTACAATAATTTTAAATAGAAAGGTGGAAATGATTTTTGTGCGCAAGGTGCGAAAATGCTTCAAATCTCACAACAGATTTAGATTTCAATGTACAACTGCTGCAAACTGCTCATCAGCCAAAATAATGACCTGAAATTCATCAAATGCTTGGATTCAGACGTCAGGCCCTTCTATTACTCTAAAGATTTAAATGTTGATATTTTTTTGGAATCAAATCTTATTAGAGGAACGCATTATGTATGCAAGACTTTTTTACAGTTCATTGAACCACTAATCACTCGCATGATTGTAAATACTGTCAGGAATTTTAATAAGAGAATAATGATTTGATATAATTAAACACCGACCTTGATAAACGTGTCAAGCAGAAAGACCTCACCAATGGAAAAGAAAAATATGAAAATAATAATAAAATTTAGGGGGAAAATGTATGCGTAGCGTTTCATAAACATTGAATAAAATGGACTGTATATGTTTAACATGAGTCATGTTGAATACCGGTAGCACTTAAAGAGATAAAGTGGATGATTTGGTGCCCGAATCAGAGGTGTTAACAAGACAACCTGTATTCTTGCTTACATATTATTGACCAATAGGGCTCCGCGCTCGTGACGTGACATTCAGATGTTCGGACAAACAAGTCGCACGTTGCCCAATTAATTTACACGTAAACGTTGTGAAATTTGTCCGAACATCCGGGTAACTATAGCTGTCGATATAAAGGACGTATTCTATAAATAGCTCTAGCGCTGAGCCCTATTCATTTGAAAATAAACAGCAACAGCGACAAGAATGTTTTATCATTCAACAGCAGGCTTACACCTAGTGATGTCTTTAATTCATTGTCCACCATTTTCTCCTTGAACCTTTCCAATTCTTTAACTTAAATCTTCATCTCTGATATTTATTTGGGGATAGTTGATATTTGATTGTGTCATTCAAGTAATTGGTTGATTGAATTTGCAAGTACTTTTGTTTATGTTTAGAGTCATGGTTAGGGCACGCACAGTACATGTACACCACAAGTGCTGCTTCTAGGGAAGTTGCTTGTTGTATAATACGTAAAATAGTGTTGGGCATTTGATTGTGGAAATAAATGTTGATTGCCTTTTAATCAAATCAGAATTGAATTTCTCACTCAGAGAGTGTCAGGCCACCCCAGAGCATGGGTCAGCAAGATGGCCGGGTCATAATAGCGCTGCGCACTTGCGCTAAAAATAGCACCGAACCTCAGACAAACATTGCAATAATGTGCATGCATGGTATGACGTCATTAGTGCGGAACGCTATTTCACTAGGCTGGCTTGCAGTCCCTTCATAAAGAGAATAGTGACATCGTAGGAGGTCCCCCTAAATGGACACAAAATGGCAAACTTTTCATCACTGTAGTATCATTGGCCTGACAATACTGAACATGATACTGTACACATGATGATCTTCTCTCTGTCCTGGGAGTCTGTAACCATGGTGACACCTTGTTGCGTACATTCACAGGTTAATGTACTATTTGTAATGGGTCTTCTGTTCGGAGTGCACACCAAATGCAAGTTTCTCTTCCAATTAGATCAAAATTAATCTCCGCTCGCTCCTTGCTCAGTAGGAAATGCTAACAGTGTTAATTAGGGGATTGATAAAGGTTTCTAAATGGCGGTTTAGTCTATGCAGCATGTGCAGCGAGATTGCCCTCGTCACAAAGTCCTCGTATTCCAATTTAATCAGTTGACCCAGTTGCATAGCAACATAGTTTGTGCGGCCATTTTGATTTCTGTAAAATAAATAAACTTGTGTGCAAAATCTTCCAAAATTTTGATTTCCCCCTTTTTCCCCCTTCCAATTCTTAAGCTTGTTTTTAACCAAACATAGATAGACATATTCCACCACATTTAACATTGTGACGAATACAAACTTGCTTATATGAAGAAATGTTTTGGACCGTATCATGGTATGAAAAATAGCTCATTTTATAACTACCATTGTCTCCCCAAAGATCCTGTTGTGTGCTCAATTTTGCAATTCCCATTCTTTAATAATGATAATAATTAAGCACAATAATATAAACTCGTATTTATCAATGAATCCAGGACAATTTAATGGCTAACATTTTGAATGGTTTCAAATCCTGGCCAGAGTGTTCTTTGATGTAAACTATCTCATGTGATGAAATCTCCATTGGCTTTTGCAATCTGTAAGGATGTTTTGTTTTTTTAGGGATTCAACATTTGCCTGAAAGACATTGGTGTCTACCACTTTGACCATGCATCCAGATTTTCCAACTTTATTCCTTGTTTTGATGGAGCTGGTGTCAGATCCTTGCAGCCTGCTGCCACAAGAGGGCAGCAAACACACTGCTGAAGATTGCAGACTAGTCTGATGACTGATGAATCCTTTATATTACATCTGGTGCTCTGTATGCAATAAAAACACATTTGCAGATACATAAATGTAAAATGTTTCATTCCATACAACACCTCAACACAAAAGGTTTATTTGCTTTTGTGCTGTCACAAGTAATGAAAGAACAGCACTTAATGTAATCTAATAATGAATCTGAAATTTGGTTTAAAAAAGTGATTGAAAATGCAAAGAATGAATTGCTAGTAACAGAAGAAGAATGACAAGTAAACATCACTCAGAGAAATTCCAAAAAAATGAAACCAACTTATAATTTTTTCCCCTTAAAATTACAAAGGATCTTATCACAGTGTTTTCTTCGCCTGGTTGAGTCAATTACTGATTGAGAATAATGGTGGTTCCCTCTCAGCAAGGAATTGTATTCTTACAGTTGAGTAAGAATAAAATGCTGAAAATATCAGTTTAAAAATCATTAATGTCTTTACGTCAAGTAGTTAAAAGCCCGGTGGCCTCAGGATTGATGCTGCATGAGATTTAGTCCTTGATCCTCGTGTAAAACTAGTGTCAAGTTGCCTAAGTTCTAGGGTCGGATATGGCGGTGCTTCTTGTAGGTTGTCTGTGTTTATTCAGTGCCACCTGAAATAGCTGGCAGCTGGTTCCCTGGTTAATACATGAATATTATATGCTGGCAGGGAACCAGGGAAAGCAAACGATGGGAACAATTCCAAATAGGTCAGCCATCTCGTTGAGGCACTCAAACCCAGACAAACTCCCCCAACATCATTTTGTAATAATACATATAGGTAATACAGTCTGCTTTTAGTCTGAGGGTAGAGGAGGTTTTTGAAAACATACTTTGGACTCGGTGCGAACATGCTTTTGCATACAGCTACTCATAATGCATCAGCAATAGCGGTAGCTATATTTACCAGTTGATAATTAATAACGAGATGGTGTGCGCACTGCGCTGTGAAGCAGCTCTCTGCGGCAAGTCTACGTAGCTTCCAAAATATTCCTCAGGCAAAGCAGTTTATCAGAAAACTGTGCTGTCAAGGAAATAATTCTGAGGAGGACGAAACTAAATCTGATGAAAATCTGAACACGTCGTCAACTGAAGAATTTCTGGCAAAATGGGCCAGGGAAGGGTCTACCGTAATTAGCCGCCAAGTGGAGGGGCAGGTTGTTAAGCTCCTAAACTATTTCACAAATCTCCGCTTGTTCTTGGAATGGACGGTCGTTCGTTGGTGGTGACATTACAACAACAAAAGATTCAAGAGTCTGGAGAGGGAAAAGACAACTACAAATATAACATTGAGAAATGTGATGTAATATACCAAAATTTGCTCACACAAATTAGATGAGTAGTTTTTCTGTTAGAGTGTTAAGGGGTTCTTTTCTTTCAAGGGGTTCTTTATTTAGATTGTGATTTGTTTTTGACACAGGCGCTCCTAAAGTACTTGAGTTCATAGTACGTCATTAAGAGTCTTGTGTAAGTTGAATTATGGTAACGGAACATCTGTAGAATTTAGCCTGTGGCACACACCATTTTCTGAACAGGATTTGCTTTCACCAGTTCTTCTGTTTCAATATCCTGTTCTGCCATTCAGAATACCATGAAGTGATATTGTAAAGTGAGCTTTTTGATATTATGTGAACACTCTTCTCTTGAATTTCAAGGCAAATTGTGGGATTAGGGCCAGCCAGTGTGTCCATCCCAGACTCCATCTCATCCCATTACTACCCAAGCTAAACAGCGCCCTCTTTTGACCTCATTTATGCAGCTTTTCATCAAGAGGTGCTTTATATGCATAATGGATGCTGACCAACCCCATGTTTTTTTTCTCGTTATGATGTCTTTCCTTTGTGAAGTATCTTGAATATTCATACCTCTAGAGGTGCTGTCACAGAGACACCCTGCTAGCCTGCCCGGAAGCAGGTTTTTGCCTTATTTGTTTTTTACAAGCGCCACTTGTTATCGATATAAATTAAATATGAGGCTGTACTCGCCATGAATAATTCAAGGTTGTGGAAATTACATTGAACATGGACATGTTTGGGTACACCTAGGTTGTGCCTGCAATAACATGTACCTACATTCTACGTGTACGTGCAGTACATGCAAGTTGTTTTAAAGAAAGGTTTTTGTTAATCTAAACAAAAAACCAAACATATATACAGTGGAAGGCCGATATAGTGGAATGCCACTATAACGAACACTGTTATACCAAACATTTGGGTTTTACTGAACATCATCCTTGGCTCCCAATTTTTGTGTACAATACATACTGAATTTGTTTCTTTAAATCACTTTAATGAATGACCACTATAACGGACAATGTCTGCGCATCCTGCTATGTTTTCAATGTTTCATGTATAACAAATACCGCTATACTGAACATTCGGCTATACTGAACATCATCCTTGACTCCAAATTTGTGTGTACAAAGCTAACCGAACATTTATATTGAAAGATTTTACAGAAACGAGAAGTATTTACTGGGTAAGGCAAATGCTGCTTGGCCATTTGTAATTCCCAAAAATGTTTCTACTTGTACGTATGTACAGCGCCAAAAATGTAGTTAAAACAAAGAGAATCAAAAGAAAGCTTCTTCATTGGACAAGAGGGAGTTTTATAAAAATGGCTGCCAAACAACACTGACGGCTGAAATTTGCTATACCGAATGACCGCTGTACTGAGCAAATTTTGTGCATCCCACCGTCTTTGTTATATCACCATTCCACTGTATTTTCATTTTTCCATGCGCTTTATACATTTTTAGTTGATAAATCCCCCGTTTAATCAGTTATGCATTGTTTACGGTAAACATTAATTTTTACGATGCTTCCTAATCAGTGGAGTATGATTTTGCACTAGGTAAATTATTTCCTTAGGATATAATTCAATTTCAGCATATATATAGGTTGCCATGGTTTCTTAGTCTTAATATTCGGTGAGTTTATTGCTTTGTTAAGATGTGATTAAAAAAAAAATGTTTTATTATATTCATGATGATAATGGTAATAATACATTTTGCATACAGGCCCTCTGTGAAGTAGTGATTTTTTCTGTGTTTTTTTTTTTTTTTTTTAAAGTCAAACATGATTTTGCCTGCTCTCTGAGCCGGCTTTAATCACCATTGTCCACTTTGATGAGTCAATCTCCATACCCTAATCCAAATGTCAACAGATGACATCCACAGAGTCACAAGACACACCAGGGAGAGATGGCCCGCATTTATTTATCCCAGTCTCCGCAGAGCAAATTTGCCCACTGGCATGACAATCTAATTAATTATTCAAAATCTCTCGCAAATTGGCAGAGATCAACTTGGCGACTTGCCAGCCTGCACTTAGCATTAGGCATGACCTTCACTTTGTACCAACAAGCACTCAAACACGACACGACATATAACGCAGAGGGTTCCTTTTGCGGAAACCCCTTTTTTACCTTTGAGCAATAATAATGCAACTGACGACATAGCGGCATAGATTACATGCGCAACATCAAGTAGTACCTACTCCCCCTCCCCCCTCTCTCTCTCCCACTGTGCATTATCAATGACCACCTAATTAAAAATTGTATCGATGTTGGCAATCAATTCTTGTGGACAAAGCATTAGCCGAATGGGACAGGTGGCGGGCCATTACTGCAGTCGGAGTCTAGAGGAAATTGGTAATTTTCTGTAAGCCTCTCTTGCATACCACATTCATATCTAAAGCCATCTCGTTACACATAGTACATTGGTTGATAGTGCCCAGCGGGGACATTTTTTAAGTGTCAGTCTAGTAAACATGGACTTAACTACACTTTGACCATTTTTTTTCTTCTGCTTCTTTTCCTCTTGGAAAGTACATTCATAAGGTGTCAACCTGATGTGAATAAACCCTGAATACCTGCTCGGGCAAACCGGCCTGCGTTCTCGGTATTTCTTTCCCCTAGGGTTTTGCTTCAAATTTACATCTGTTCTGTGATGACACCAGTGACATTTCTTTTCATGATTTTCTCCTTTCATCTGTCTGGATATGTCCCTCGCCTCCTTGGATCATACATCTCTCTCATGTTATCGCTGCTTTTGCCTCAGAAATGTTTCCCATTCCCAAAGAGACTTCTCAGGGTGCCTCTCTTTTGTCGACTCCACAACATACAAGTTTCACACTCATTCACCTGTGCAGTGCTTGATGCTTCTTCTCCATTCCAATACCTACCTTTTTTCCCCCTTGTATTGTTTACCTTCCTCGTCCTCCAGTGGCCTACTTAATGCCATCTCCGATATCATCGTCCTTGCCATTGCCTTAGCAGCCTGCCTGGGGGCCGTCCATAAAGTACGTACGCACGAAACGCCGACTTTTTTGACCCCCCCCCCCTCCCCCTCTGTATGCATGGCGTACGCAGTGGTCCCAACCCCCCCCCCTCCCCCCATGTACGCATACGCATTCCACATTACAGATGTATTTTACTATTTTTTATTATGTTGAATAAGAAAACAAAGAAAAAATAAAACAATCCTGCTGCTTTTTTTCTCATTTTTTCCTGGATATGATTATGCAAATTTTTCGTTTGTGTACAGTACGCATTGGCCTGAACCCCCCTCCCCCCCTAAACGCATGCTGTACGCATCGGTAACACCCCCCCCCCCCCCCCCCCTCCGTGCGTACATACTTTATGGACGGCCCCCTGTCTAGCAGTCTAGTGATTGACATTCGGTCAGTTTTCCCCACAAGGACTAGCTAATTCTTTCTAGCTCTAATAAACTGTGCTACATTCACCAAAAGAGTTGCACCCGTGTACACAAAATCCCAACCCCAACACATTTTACAATTCTGCCCTTGAATATCTGATGGAGCACCTCTCTTAGGCTGTGTCCCAATTCTCTGGCTGCGGCTGCCAATTACGCATGTACTTATGGCAGCCATTTTCCATAGACCTGTGTGTTATTTGCAGTCGCAGCCGGAGAATTGGGACACGGCCTTATTACTCTCTTCCTGCATTGTTGTGTTAAATATACATTGTTCCACATTTCACATTTTCTTCACATTCTCGTTATTAAACATCAATTATGCAACTTTTCTTTGCGCATGAAATGAAATTGTTTGCTTAATGCACATCATGCGAACATGAACATCTGCGGTTGTGTGTCATGCCTGTACACATAATCGGCCCATGTAAGGGTTTTGTATGTTTTATATAATGAGCGTAAATGCTTTGGACATTTAACTTTCAATCACTGGTGTGTCTTGCATATGGACATTACGTAAATGATTATAAATGGCCAGAATCCTGACTACAAAGGAGCTAGTGAGCAGTCATAGTCTGCTAATTACCGTCCTATTAAAGTCTGCTTCCTGCACTCAGTAATATCTTTGTATGCCTTAGCAACCATTAGCTTCTATCTTAAGGATAACAACCTTATTACCGACTGTATGACTTTCTCTATTCCCGTTCAACTAGTGAACTGGTGAGCACTTCTTATTTTATACAGAGCATTGGATTATGGGGCAAGGCCCATGTAGCGGATTTGCGACATTTCTAAAGCTTTTGACTGGATCTGCTTTTGCCTCTTGCTCAAGAATCTTTTGACAAGATCTCCCTCTTGCCTGTTGCTCAAGCCTCTTTTGACAAGATCTGCCTCTTGCCTCTTGCTCAAGCCTCTTTTGACAAGATCTCACCCCTCTTGCTTCTTGTTCAAGGATTGGTTGACAAGATTTGCTTCTTGCTTCTTACTCAAGCCTCTTTTGACAAGTTCTCCCTTTTGCCTCTCGCTCAAGCCTCTTTTCACAAGATCTGCCTGTTGCTGCTTGCTCAAGCCTCTTAATTTGACAAGATCTCCCTCTTTCCTCTTGCTCAAGCTTCTTTTGGCATGCATGGTCTGCCTCATGCCGCTGGCTCAAGCCTCTTTTGACAAGATCTGCCTCTTGCCTCTTGCTCAATCTCCTTTTGACAATTTCTCCATCTTGTTAAAGTCTTTTTTTTTTACAAGATCTCCTTCTTGCTTCTAATTGCTCAAAGCTCTTTTGACATGATTTGCCTCTTGCCTCGGCCCCTTTTGACAATATCGGCGTCTTGCTCAAGTCTCTTTTGACAAGATTTGCCACTTGCCTCTTTTTACAAGATCTCCCTCTTGTTTCTTGCTCAAACCTCTTTTGACATGATTTGCCTCTTGCCTCTCGCTCAAGCCTCTTTTGACATGATCTCCCTCTTGCCTCTCGCTCAAGCCTCTTTTGACATGATCTCCCTCTTGCCTCTCGCTCAAGCCTCTTTTGACATGATCTCCCTCTTGCCTCTCGCTCAAGCCTCTTTTGACATGATCTCCCTCTTGCCTCTCGCTCAAGCCTTTTTTGACATGATCTCCCTCTTGCCTCTCGCTCAAGCCTCTTTTGACATGATCTCCCTCTTGCCTTTACTCAAGCCTCTTTTGACATGATCTCCCTCTTGCCTCTCGCTCAAGCCTCTTTTGACATGATCTCCCTCTTGCCTCTCGCTCAAGCCTCTTTTGACATGATCTCCCTCTTGCCTCTCGCTCAAGCCTCTTTTGACATGATCTCCCTCTTGCCTCTCGCTCAAGCCTCTTTTGACATGATCTCCCTCTTGCCTCTCGCTCAAGCCTCTTTTGACATGATCTCCCTCTTGCCTCTCGCTCAAGCCTCTTTTGACATGATCTCCCTCTTGCCTCTCGCTCAAGCCTCTTTTGACATGATCTCCCTCTTGCCTTTCGCTCAAGCCTCTTTTGACATGATCTCCCTCTTGCTTCTTGCCTTTGCTCAAGCCTCTTTTGACAAGATCTGCCTCTTGCTGCTAGTTCAAGTGTCTTTTAACAAGATCTGTCTCTTGCATCTTGCTCAAGTCTCTTTTGACAAGATCTGCCTCTTGCCTCTTGCTCAAGTCTCTTTTGACAAGATCTGCCTCTTGTCTCTTGCTCAAGTCTCTTTTGACAAGATCTGCCTCTTGCCTCTTGCTCAAGTCTCTTTTGACAAGATCTGCCTCTTGCCTCTTGCTCAAGTCTCTTTTGACAAGATCTGCCTCTTGCCTCTTGCTCAAGTCTCTTTTGACAAGATCTGCCTCTTGCCTCTTGCTCAAGTCTCTTTTGACAAGATCTGCCTCTTGTCTCTTGCTCAAGTCTCTTTTGACAAGATCTGCCTCTTGCCTCTCGCTCAAGCCTTTTTTGACAAGATATCCCTCTTGCCTCTTGCCTCTTGCTCAAGCCTCTTTTGACAAGATATCCCTCTTGCCTCTAGCCTTTGCTCAAGCCTCTTTTGACATGTCTCTTGTCACTTGCTCAAGCTTCTTTTGACCATCTCAACCCTGAGAAGTGCCAATTTAGGAGAGGGAAGTGATTAAAATGAAGTGCCTTTCTCAAGGATGTAGGCACCATGAGCTCCAAGTCCATTTCTGGGCTTGTACTCTTAAGATCATGAGTTTAATGCACCAGATAGACCAGTTTAGCACTGCTACTCTAGTGTCGCTGGTACGTGGCAGGATCTTGTCTCTAAATAATGGACGTTGTTTTAGGCTCAGTTTAAATGTTACAGTTGCTTGTCTGAAGTTGACTGTCACGGCTTTCCAAAACCCCCTATTCTGAATTCTTTCTTTCAGAATCCCCTTCAGTCCTTTTCCGTGGTATTTCCTCCCCTCCTGTCATATTTTCTCATTTTGATCAATTGCAGAAGTCTGGTATCATTCTCATTATTGCCCGGTGACTCTTCAACGGGCTCCTCCAGCCCAACCTGGCCCAAGTCCAAGGAACGTGCCATGGCATAGAGTTTACCACACACAGTGCAGACTTTGGCGGATTGCGGTACAGGTTTCTTGTCAGAAAGCCCGGGGGTTTATAAATGTCGTGGCTCAATTGAAGAAAATTTGTTGCGTGACGATAAAAATTCATGCTTTTGAAAGTAAATTTAGAAGTCAGCTGAATTTTACATGAGGATATTTTTTTTCCCGATATATTTGAAAGTCACATACAGAATGTCCACTCTTGGAGAAATTAAACAAATGAATTATGAAAGGAAATCTTGTTATCCCTGGCAGATTAACCAGGTTTTATATATAGGAACCTATCTTTGTCTCAAAATGTCATCCGGGTGAGTCCCATTAATCGGACTTTATTATTATATTTTTACGCATGACATTTTGTCGCATCTGTCTCGTCTTCATCCTCTTTTGTACTGTGAAAGCCTCATCGGATTCTGTTCTTTGCCAGACTCTGCTTATAAAAACAGCCCCATATGGTATATATTTTTGTTGTGCATCCATATTTCTTATATATCTATTAATTGCATCCTTTCTTTGTGATGTGTTTATTTTTGTCTCTCTGTCCCAGTGCGCTTCAGTTAATTTTGTGGTTTATAGAAATTATAAGAATGCGGGGATGAATGTATATTTTTCTCAGATTGATTTCTTATGTTTTCTTTTTTATGACGCCATCATTCAGTTGGCTGGGTTTTTATTGTTTTGCTTTGTTTTGGTGTCTCGGCGCGCTTCACTCGTTGAATGGGATGTAGAAATATGGTAACAGGGGAATGAAGAATATGTCTTTTTTTGAGTTGTTAGATTTTATGTGTAGATATATCATTTTACCCTTGACATTTAGGATGGATTGATCGGGTAGTGGTATATCATCATGTGACTGTATGGTGAAGTGGTTTAGTAGGGGGCTTAATAAATTGTCGATGTTGTGTGGGCGTTCAGTGCAGTGTGTGCGTGCATGACGGTTTTGGAGCATTTGCAAGTTCATGTTGTCACATTATTATAATTCATGTTGTCACGCTAGGGCACCCCGGGTCTCCATTGCCAGAGCACCAGGTGTTCTCTAAGTGGCACTTATTGCGAGAAAGAAGATCTGCGACGTCACATGAATACAGATTGGCTCGTTATGGGGTGCAGGTTTGGCACGTGGATGCCGTACTGACAACCGGCTTAGGAGCGCGTGTGATAAGTGGTGGCGTCCACGGTTGCGCTCAGCTTAATGATACACTATCTGATATCCTGTGTTATGAAAGCAAGATTAATCAGAACGTGTGTTTTTGTTTCTTTCAAATCAGAATACATATAAAATCAATGTTTGTTTCACTGTAGGAAGTTGCAACAATAACAAGTTTCAAAACAGTGACAATATGTACATGTATGACGATAACAAAAACCAATTACCCGGGACATTTATACGTTTCTTACCACAAAACAATAAGAGGATAATAGATGTTCTACTTATACCTACAAGGACAGAGGCAGCCAAATTGCCATCTCACTCAGGTGGAATAAACACCACGTCTGTGTGCGTCATCTTTCAGCAGCAAACTCTTAGATACCAACTTGATAAGATCGGCTGACACACGGCCTGCCCTTCTAGGGTTTCATCAAATACATTTTGAGACTTTTAGTATTTATTTATTTTTTTGTTTCATTTGAATGACACATTTGGGTGCCATCCAATTTAATATCGTAACAGTTATTAATATTGGCTGCATTTTAGTCGCCGGTAGTGAAACTTGATTGTCATCTTTAACTGTAGGCCAGTTTGGGGATTTGTCTATATGTCAGGTTGATATGTTGTGTGAAAAAGTAATAAATAAACAAAACTTAATAAAAAAGACGTTAATATCCCTCTATATGTCCATGCAATACAGTTTAACGCTACGATAACAAACATGGCTGGATGCACAGATATTGTCCATTATATACCGGTAGTGGTCATTCGTTATAGTGAATTAAAGAACCATATTCAGTATGTATTGTACACAAAAATGGGAGTCACAAATCAACTCTGTCAATATTGGTCTGAGTGTCCCTCCTCCTTAACCCCCCCCCCCCCCTACCCGTAGGTTGAAGCAAGACTTTTTGGCCTTTTCAAAACGGAGGCTCAGGCTGGGGCTCTGGCACCATTTCGTGAATCCATTCTAAAATAGCGGACATCAAAATAGAGGCTTTTGGATGCGGTTCGGAAGTAGATAATCTCAAGAAAGATTTGGGGCTTTGCATGGGGACAATTGGTATGTGGATTGGTTTGCGGAAACACCATGTAAGAATCGTTTGTACTTTTGCACTTTCGTTCGCTCTTCTCGTAAGGTCTCAACGTTTCGACTAGCCTGCTCTAGTCATCATCAGGAGTAGATAATCTCGTTTGAAAAGGAAAACAGAGCTTCAGCTTCAATGAAAAACCACTACCTATATTTTCAGCATATGGATGACGGAACCAGAGCCTGAGCCTGAGCCTGAGTCTAAGCCTATTTTAAGCCTCCGTTTCAAAAAGGCCTTTTGGTTTATGGTGTTCATGTCGCATCAACATACAGTACCTTATTACTATCCACTATCCTCTAATGACTACATAAGGTTCTTTAGATAAGACTGTAGTTAGTCTGTATACACCTGCAATGGGAAAGTACAGTCATGCTAATTAGGAATGGTTTTGTGTATTAAATTGGAATGAAACAAGTGTGCTGATGTATGACGTGGGCAATGTGCGCATCGTTGGGTTTCCTGGTCGTAGGTCTCGCGTACTAGTCATACTGCAATATGGTGGACGTACTGTACATTGAGGTCAATTACTACATGTACCGTGTACCCCTTTTTCTACCAGACAGTGATCACTAGTGTACTTATGGGAAAAGCATTGAAGTCTGCTGCAGTACATGTTACATGTTACATGTGTAGCTGTTCATAATCATTTCTTTTCATGTTATTCTGATCTGAGCATAGCAGGTGGTTGGTGCTAATTGCAAGACAATTTGAACAAATTGATGATTTGAGGATCAACAAGATAAGCATTATTTTTTTTATCAAATACATTTCTTCATCTCACACAACAAGGCCACTTTGCTAACATTAAAAACAAAAATGTTTAGAAATCATGATAAAAAGATTAGCTAGCTGCTAGCTGAGGACAAACAAAAATTGAATCTTGATGTTTTTTTTTAGGCTTCTGGTAATTTGCCAAGCTGTGGCTGAGAGACGACCACATACGGTTGGTGCTAGCTTGGATATGGTTGTCATCTTGCTTTTGTGATTTCACCAGGTCGTTTTTATTCTATAGATGACGAACTCTTATACACGTAGGGTCATTAAACCTACACAGAGTAATGGTATAACCTTTATGCCACTGGACTACATGTACATGAACCTGTGACAGACACACACTGCTAGTGGGCAGCTTTTATTTTGTACACAATTTCCACTGTGTGTAATGGATGTCCTAATAATCACTGTGCATTTGGCATAAGTACTCAATCCATCAAAATAAAAGAAAGGCAGGTTATATTACCAATTTTTTTTTGCTAGGGTTACAGTTTTATATCACACTTCTACCTTAGTGATGGAAGCTGTGCATCTTGTTTTAGTGTACCGGTACCATAGAGATACATACCCCGGTACTAATAAACTAGAGGGCGGACGCACAATACTCCCCTGTACTGTGGTGCTGTGATCGCATGGGCCCGTGCCGCCATTACTATTATGGGCACGAATTACGTATACACATGCGTATCAGGGAATGCTGTACTGACGGAGCACTTGCGTAAACTACAGTACAAAGGCCTACGCCGTAAGTACACAGCAAAGATAGTAAAGCGCCGGCGCAGTGCCCATTTCAGTAATGGCGGATCGATCCCCATGTTGTCACAGAAATTTCACCGTGCCCACCCTCTAGTTTATTAGTATGTGTCTCTATGACTGGTACATACAAATGTTCTCATTGAAAATTGATTAAAGATGATCTTTGAAATTCAAACTTCATGCTGCCCTTCCCTTTATACGCTACATAGGTTGTATTTTTTTTTGCCTCCCCCTCCTCCCTAGCTGATTGTGATGGTCACTTCTTTAATTGATCATTAATCTTTTACGGTAGGGAATTTCAGACCCAAAAATTGAATCTGACAAAAATTGAGTTTTAGGAAAACAAATTGCAGGTCAGAAGAAAGTTGACATGGATTTTAACAGGTTTGTTGGTGAGTGGTCGTTGAGCAGGTAGTATCCATTGCAACATCAGGGGCCGATTTCATTTAAGTTGTATTTCGCAATCATTGTTATCACATTTTATATGAGATAGCTACTTTGCGATCGATTCTCCGTTTAGCAATGGATTTGGGCTTTAGCAATGATCACGAAGCGTTAGTGAAATCGGCCCCTGATGCGGTTCAAATTTGGGACTTTTGAATTTGAAACACGTTTTGCTTTCCTGTTCCGTTGGCGCGACGAGGACTTTTCACTCCGTGATCATAGCGCGAATTCCGCAGCCGTTTGTCCTTGTCTGTTGTTATTTTTCTACGGATGCAAAGATTTTTCCCCCTTTTTCATGTGTCTGGCCTTGCCAAGGGGGAAAAAATCCACTTCTTTCTTGTCACAATGTGGAGAATTTAATTTCAAGGCCTGTCAAATGATTGGAGTTGTATCGTTCGAGGCCAGCCAAGTCTCGCCTGTTCTTCAAAGAGCTTGAGGCAGAAATATAAAGAAGACAACTCAAATCTGTTCTCTCTATACAGCCACAAAATCAAATTCTATCATCCTTATTTTTCTATCAAGCTTTTAGAAATTAGGGTTTACAAAAGTAGGTTCTTTCCATTTTCGTGTCTCTTTTTTGGGGGGTCCTTCTCGAATTGAAAATGTCAAGGGTTATTCTGTTGTGTGTTTTTTAAACCTCTTAGATGTGCGCCATTGTGCTGGGACATTTTCTTGTTGGTCTTGGTATTGACAGCTTTCCAGATGGACGGTAATCATGTTGTGTTGACTTATCATTAGTTGTCGGCAATGCATGAACGAGGGTCTGCAGTGATCCGTTGCACATCATTATCTCTCTGTTCATCAGTCCGTCTTGGAAAAAAAAACCCAACCACAAAACAAGTCAACAAATAGTCTGTCAATTTGAAGGGGACTAAAATGAGAAAGAAAGCGGTGGTTTAATTAGTATACCTTGCTTGGTTTGTTCGGGTAATCCATCAATTGGTTTTTTTTTTCTGTTCTGTTCTGTTGCTGGTAGTGATGACACTAAATTCTTTGCCTGCACTCACACGCAGGGATAAATGTTGTGTTTGACGTACTTCATGCAGCCAGTCGTTAATTACCCAGCTTGTGGTGGAGGGCGAGGGGGAGGAGGGGGGGGGGGGAGTTGGGATGTGAGGGGAGTCTCCTGGTGAACCGATCTATTAATTGACTGATGGGATAACGCTCCACTGGTCTTGGCAGCGGTTTCTGGGGCAACCAGGAGGTTTGTGTGGTCAGGCAGGGAAGCGATATACCCTATTTGCAAGCAGCATGGTAGCGGTATCATGTGCTGCTGTGTTGACACATGCCTGGCGCTGGCGTGACGCTGTATGTAAAATAAAGGAGATAGATCTATAGCATCATCATATGCCTTCATCCGAGGCAAACCTGTATGGTATATGCTAATTCCCGATGAGGCCCCTCTTCATTTTGTTTCCCCAATGTCATCTAGCACCTCTGCAAGAATGAGGCCGCCCGTGCTTCGATCCGGCATTAAACGCTGTATCCTTACATTGGATTGTATGCGTGTATATGCGGCCCCCCTTGACAACGTTTGCCGACGACAAGGTTGACCGACTCACAGCTGAAGGGTAAACTGCAGTATCGGTTACAAGCCCTCCTGGATGCAAGAGGTTTTTTTTTTTTCGAGTAGAGTGGATGATGCCATGAAATAAATGAAGCTGAGGTCTTCGATTCCTAGGAGAGTCAGCAGAGACACTTTGATCCTCTATTATTAGATAACCGCCTCGTTATCCTTTTTGTTGTTGAATTTTTATTGTTTTCTTCGGATACGTTCTTTGTTGCCCCAATAACTCTGTCCATATGTGATATGCAGTCTTTCTATTTACAGTGATATTGCTCACCCAAGTCTTTATTTTGCACATCGTAATGTTATTACATTCATGTCGATCCTGACTAGACCATCTTGAAACGAGACTTCAACTGACAGGTTGCCACGGGCTGCACATATGCTACAGGCTTGTACGAGGAGTCTGTTTATATTGTCAGTTTGTTATTTGTTTAGCTGGTCCAATCCAATACATTGTGTGAAATTTGAAGAGATGTTCGGTTTAGGTGTAGAATTTTACTACGGAATTAGTTTTTAGGTTTTATGTGGGATGATTATTTCCAGCTCCTGAATACATGTGGGTTTTGATGATAGCACCCTTGATTGTTCCTCCGTTTGCCACTTGTGTTATCCTTTGGCAACCCCCTGCCTTCCTTCCTGTAGCCGGTCCGGCCTCCTTGCTAGTCAAGGTGACAGTGACCTCCGGGGCAGAGCCATCAGCTGGTCTCTATGACCTGGAGCGAATTACCATCCTCCTTGCATGTCCGTTGCAAGGCCTGGATGCAGACAAGTGATACTCGACAGGGCATTGCGGAAACACTTCCGAGTACAATCAAAGCCACGTGTCATCCATGCAACCCATCTCTTCCCTACCCTTGCCCCTTTCCTCAGTCCTCACCACACCACCCCCCCCCTCCTCCCCCAAGCCGCCTGATGATAGCCAGTCATGAATAATGAATGAGATTTCTTTTGGCTGGCTGAATGAAGAAAAATAGCCCGGCCGAGCAGAAGGCGTGGATGACGGGAGGGGAAAAAATATGCTTGGTGATCATGATGAGTTTTTTCTGAAGGCATCAACGTGTGGCAGATGATAATGTCCTTCTGTGTGGGTGTGTGTATGTGTGTGCATGAGAGAGAGTGAGAGCATTGTGTGAGCAAAGGCCGTGACTCCTGATTGGTCGACAGCCAGCTTCACTGTCATCAAGGGGCGGGCCCCCTTCTTGTCATGAAAGGTTCTCCCGATAGTAACTTAACATCAGGTCTCGTTTAGGATACACATGCACTAGATTAACCGGCGGGTGTATTGAATGAAATAATAAATACCAACAAACATGACCACCGACAACGTGTCCCCTCTCCGCAAAGTGGAATTCCGCCCGACAGTGGGGAAAATGTCTGGTCACGGCGTGGCTTTCGTTCGGAATTAAAGCGCCTTCCGAGGGATTGAGGAGAATTGAAAAATAAAAAGTTTTGGCTCTCTTCTGACGATGTATTGGAATATTAGGCATCGATGGAGTGGAGTGGATCGGCGTATCTCTACATGTGGCATTGTCGGCAGAATTTCTGGATACTACTTGTGTAAACTTGGGATGAGTACGGACTGATGTTGTGAGCTCACATCCATCCAGCCTGGGATATATATTGTATACATGTATATACCTCAACCGATGAGTGGATCATTACGATGGCTTGATGAGGCAGCAGCACCTTAACCAGAGTGCAAGGAGGTGAAACAAAACAAACAAGTCATTGTTTGTATTTGTGAAACGTAACCTGTACACAGACATCCATCAGGAACCAGCATTGTGTGTGTGTGATCAAATATTTATACTTAAAGAGAGAAAACAAAATTTATCGGATCAACCAAAAGAGAAAAAAAAAGGAGAGAAGAATATACGGCATATGAAGTTGATATTCAAAGGCTATCTCATCTGGAAAGTATTTTTGTATACTGTGGAATAACGAGTTGAAGAGAGAAAAGATTTTGTTGTAAAGTGTCCACTGAAAGTGCCTCAATAGCCATGCCTGAGCCAAGTGATTGTCCATCGAACGCCGGCCTCCCAAACGGAGTGCTGCCCCCAAAAGCCCAAAGACAGCTTCACGGCGGGTCGGGCAAACGGCGGAAACCCAAACAAAGACAAGATTCAACAGAGGGCGTCACACAGGGCGATGGCGGCCCACAGGGCGATGGCGGAGGTCAGGAACAGGTCCAGGAACTGACACCCATCGACATGCAGACGATTGAGGTAATGATCCAAGTAATCCCTAGTAATCTGTAATCATCCTTAATAATCTTGTCAATCTTACAATGTTGTTATTGACGACAATCATAACTAAGCCTAATCCTTATCCTAGTAATCCTATTATGCAGTAGTCCAATGAATATTCTAAATCCTAGTAATCAAATAATCCTTATCCTAGTAATCCTAGCGTCTTTAATAATCCTACATTACATGGCTATTCTCATTATCATAGATAATGCTAATTCTAAAAAGTCATTTAAAAGAAAGAATGGAGATTCTTAATCCAGAGTACTCATCAAATCACGGTTGTTATCCTTATAACTCAAATTCAGTTATTGATTCTCTTAATTATTTCATTTTTGTACCATCTGCAGCGTTCGTTGGTCTTTTAATGCTGTACAAAGTTTTTAAAACTACATGCTTGAAACTAGCATGCACAAAGTCCATGCAGTTAACAATTATTAGGTAGTCTGAAAAAAAAATGGATAAAAAATGGGCTTGGTGGACAGAGTGAAGACTTGCTTTTAGCAGTTGAACAAACTCACTGATGCTGTAGTCTGGTTAAGGAAACAAGAAGCGTCAATGTGCAAGCAAGCCAATATATGATTCTGAACAGTTGGAATCAAACATGAAAACACACAAAATGCTGAAAGATTTTGCAGCTAGTGAATTTTTTCAGCAGGGTAAAAACACAGTCCGAAGAGCCAGAAGACCGAAGAGCCAGGCTTTATAACGGTACACGGAATAATTCCGAGGAGTATGAAATGAATTCAGCATAAAGGAACTTGCCGGGCCGTCTTGCCTTAGTGCACAAAGGGGAATGAGGGATTTCCAATTTATCTCATCACTGTGTTTCTCAGCAGTCGTCTCTAGTTCTAGAAGGTGTCACGTTAAATTGCTCCACACTCTTGCTCATTACAACAGCCCAGGAGCGATTTCCACATGTAGCTCATTTCAAATTCCTCAAGGGCCTGTTTTTTTTTTTTTGCATACGGACATTCTTCTCTGACCTGTTTAAGTACATGTACATGTACGTGCCTGCATGAATTGATGATGTGAGAAGATAAAGTAGTCATTCAGGTAACATTCGAAAGACTTACAATTTTTTTGATTAAAGGGAAAATCATCCGGCTTCATGATTTTATTTCTTTTTCTTATGATTTTGATTTAAGAGCACTTAGCTTAAGCTTCTTCCTTTTTCGGTTCTTGTCAGAGGAGAGATTTAGGTATTTATTCAGTGTGGAACTGTCGTGACAGCTCAGTGAATCTCCCATTAGAATTGGCGAATGTGGTCCTCTGCATAAAATCCTCCGGGAGTTCAGTTGGTTACGGGAGTGATCAATTGGTCAAGTTCTCCCATTGAATGAGTCAGTATGGAATGCTTGCGCAGTGAATCAAGATTTCCCTAGAAAGATTTGAGGCTTTGCATGGTGACAATTGGTATGTGGATCGGTTTGCGGAAACACCATGTAAGAATCGTTCGTACTTTCGCACTTCTGTTTCGTTTGAACTTCTCGTAAGGTCTCAACATTTAGATAGACTAGCCTGCTCTAGTCCTCCTGATGAGGACTAGAGCAGGCTAGTCGTAACGTTGAGACCATATGAGAAGTGTGAACGAAACAGAAGTGCGAAAGTACAAACAATTCTTACATAGTGTTTCCACAAACCGATCCACATAAGATACTACCGTCACAAAATGCATTGTGTACAATACATTGAAGAGAAGTTTAGGCTCTGAAATGTTGCTCTTCAGTGGATTTCTACAACTCCCAAACGAGTGATTAGACAGTACTAGGGGGATGGTTAGAGTACAGACACTGTGTGTGTGTGTGTCATGGGCGTAGACCCCGGGGGGGGGGGGGGGGGGGGGACTAGGGGGGTTGCAATCCCCCCAGGTTTTCACTTTTCATATATATAAAAAATGATTGTGTGCACAAACGTATATGGAAGTACAACCCAGCTACAGGATCAACCCCCCCAGGTCTGAGGACGTGTCTACACTACTGGTGTGTGTGTGTGATGGAACTGAAGGTCTTTCTATTTTAAAAACAAAAGAAAGAAAAGAAATTGCCGTATAGCAATTCCTTGAATTGTATGGGGTTCAACACTCTCGACTAATTGCCATAGGTAATGAGAAGAAAAGTGAGAACTCCATGGCAAAGAGCCATTGCTTTAAAAACAAATTATAAAAAGAAATACACCCCCCCCCCCCCCAAAAAAAAAAAATAAAATAAAATAAAAATAAAAATAAAAATATAAATATAAATAAATAAATAAATAAGAAATTAAAAGATATAAACAGGTTTTAAAAATTGTATTCATTAATTTTATTATCAACGATTTATACAAAGAGGCACAAAGAAGCTTACATTATAATCTTTACAAAGTTGTGCTACAAAGCTACAATGTTTGTGGTACCATATTATAAAGGTCTTTTAGTTCTTAAAATTTGCACATTGGACTGCCTCCAACAAAATTATTTTCAAGGTTGATTCCCAAATTTGGCATTTTATTTATGCATCGGACAGAGCATGTTTCGTTGGTGTTTTTTTTTTTGGTCAAATAGCAACGCCAAATTGGTCCGTACTGATTGGACATCAATTGTGTGAACTTATAAGAGATTGCTGGACATTTCCATTTTACATTGCTTTTTTCATGATCATGGCACCTAGATCTCCATATATATCAGCTTGAATGGCTTCTGACTGCTTATTCAGGCCAGGTTGCATCACAAGTGGCTGGCCCTACCTGTCTTGTTATCCTTAAGTCCCCAAAGAGTGTTTGGCTTTATCAAAGCTGTCCCAGATCCCAGATGCTGCTGAGCTTAATTCATTCATTCATTCATTCATTTATTGGTCCAAAATAGGAAATTCTCTTCGTTGGCTTACAAAAGTATAACAAATACAAAAATAGTGTTTAAATAAATACGACAATAATAATTAAGAAAGAGCATTAAGAGATCCAAAAAGACAATTACGAAACACATAATTATATTAAGTAGATACAAAACCTAAGTACATTATCGGACATCTGACTGTAAATAAATGCAAGATTAATGGTTACTTCAGTTTATTTGTTTCCCGGATTGAGAGTGGAATGAAAGTATTCCCAAAACGACCTGTACGAGCTCGAATGGAACGAAAGCGTTTTCCTGATCGCATCATTGTATAGTAAGAATGGAGAGGGTGATTGGGATTTTTCCATATGGCTTCCGCCTGTTTCAGGATCAGAAGTGTGTATGCCTCATTTAGGTTTGACTTTTCACCTATCATTTTCTGCGCATGTCTGGGGATTCTATTCAGTTTATCCAGATCTACCTTCCTGCAGGCACCAGACCAGACTACACAACTGAACAGAATGACGCTTTCGATTACTGATTTATAAAATAACCTAAGGATAGTCTTGTCTACGTGGAACGAATACATCTTTCTCAAAAAGTACATACGCTGTTGTGCTTTCGCATAAACAGCCTGACATTGGTCGATCCATGATAATTTATTGTCGATAATGGTTCCCAAGTACTTAAAACTGTCCACAATTTCTATATTATTGCCCTTCATTGTTACAGGATTTGTAGGATTATCTTTATGCGAACGGAAATCAGTAATCATCTCTTTAGTTTTAGTTGTATTCAAGGCTAGGAAGTTTTCATCACACCATTTTTCAAAAACATGCAATTCGTGGCGATAATTGTGTTCATTGTTTCTTGAAATCAAACCAATAATAGCTGAGTCTGAATCCCTGGAGCGTATTTACACGAGAGCCGGTCCAGAATGTATCTGCAGTTCTGAAGATTCTGAATCAAACAAACTAGGATGCGTGACTCTGTCCAAATCCTACTTTTAGGATTAGGATTATTTCAGGATTATTAGGATTATTTGTTTGTAGGATTTCTTGATTTGTTCTACTAGGCGTCATCTACACATACTGCCCAACCTGGGTCTCCATGCTTTCTACCGTTTGCTTCATTTCCTGTTGTGATGTTAGTGTGATTTTTTCCTTTAATTCCTCTGTTGCACCGCAATGTCATTCCGGTCAACTCCATATTGCCGAATCGTCGTTAGGTTGGGTTTTTTTTTTCATTCTTTTTCTGTGGCTTGCTGCTTGGTAACGCATCAGTAAATCTTATAAACCTCACCTACTTTTTCCACTGTCCTTGGCCCCAGTATGGGTTTCGCTATTTATTTTTATTTTATTTATCTGGTGGTTTTTTTTTGGTTTAATACTTTCTCCTTTCATCGCACAAATGAGAAATAGGCGCCGTCTGCAGGAAGTTGCCACGTGTGTCTGCATGCACGACTGGAAAGGCAGGGGCGGTCGGATTCGTCTCTTTATCCTCCGCTGCCATGGGGAGAAACTAAAAAAATGAGGGACATCCTTTTATTGTAACATCATCCTAAGTTGATGATTCCATCAAATTCCTCCAGCTGTTTATACCTACCCTGTACGTCTGCATGAAACTATTAAACGAATACCCGGTTTTCAATCCAGAATCGGCCCAGTGCTGGCTAAGAAACTCTTTATGACAATGTGGGCGGATTTGACTGAGTTACACTGCAATCGTAAATGGCATGCAACATTGACTGGATGTATATTACGCACATGTTGGAACACGCAGGTGATATATAGCTGGGGATTTTCTATTGTAGAGCCAACAGCCATGCTCCACTTCTGTTGCAGTCTTAAGTAGGGCTAGAGAGAGTCTCCATGTCCACAAATGCTCTGCTATATTAAATTGAAAAAATGCAAGTACCGATATATAGACGGATTGGAATATATATCCAGGCTCGGTTATTTATTGTCAAGCTGTAGCAATGAGAAACAACAGAAAAGAATTCTCTTTATTTTGTATATTTATAACACCTGTATTGTTAACTAAGTGTTCTCATGCTTTGTGGGTTCACAGAAATTCCCTCTGTAAAAGGTTTTTCGAAATTGTTTTATAGGATAGAATTATAACTGTTTTTCATTCTTTGAACAAAAGAGGGGAAAAAAGAACTTTCAATAGTCAGAAGAAATTAGAAAGCAGTCCTGGCTTTGTATTGCATAATTACAAACAAAACAAATTATTCAGAAATGTTGTCTGTTAAGACAACATTCAGAAAGGTTTTTTTTTCAAGCACTCATACATGCACTCTTCATAATTGCTCCTCATTTATTTTTTTATTTCTGACAAAAGTAAAAAACGTTTAAGTTTCACATCCACCCGAAGCTTAGAAAAATGGAGAACACTAAGAACTGCATTTTTACAGAGTTGACGTTGGACATTTTGAGCGGCTAGCATTTCCACCAAACTACCGATAGTCATCATATCCTTGACCATCTGTTAAGGATGCCCATTGTGCCACCCCAGCCATCCAGCCTTATTGTTCAGACCTTGCCTATTGTTAAAATTTCCGTCAGAGCAGAGCCTATTTACGGTAATCCATTATTACATATTTCATTTTGGGGTTTTTTTAATGGAAGGAAGTAGACATTGTCAGCTTTTTCCTCTGAAAAAAAAACCCAAAACAAACTTCTCCTTTTACCAGTACCTAGGGAGACATAATCACCAGTGATATGTAAAAATTATGCATTTTGAAATGTTATCATAATGTTTAAAAATACATTCATTTGAAGGTTTTGCTGGTTTCCTATCTGGTTTTTATTTATTTGTAAATTTTGTCATCCATGTATGTCTAAAGGTAAAAAAGAAAGCGCGAGCATTCCTCTTTTCAGTGCATATATATAGGCTCCTGTAAATATGTGTAAGTCTCATTTGCTGCATAACATTCTGGAATCGTTGCCCTAGCAACATGACCGCATCAACGATCAATATCTAATTTGACAACAATTTCAGGGACGTGTACCGTCACCGGATGACAAATGGCCATTGCATTTCATGTGAATCCTCAGAAAAAGAATTGGGAGGGGGGGGGAGATTAAAATCTGGAAAATTTTGCATTGTGCGGATATTTTTGAAAATGTGAAAGGAAATGTAGTGTAGAATACCAGCTTGTGCTTGTTTATATGCCGTTTATATGATTTGTGACCTTGCAAGATAATTGGCCAAAATTATTGTGGTTATTTTTTTCACATTTAAGAGCAGAGTGAATAATGTACATTATGTACATGTACATGCCCTTACATGGCAAACTGTGTAGCATGATATATCAAATTTAGTTGATGAATGTCAACTTGCCATCGTACGTAACGTCGCGTTGGGTTGCCTTGACAATATGCTTACATAATGGTTTCTTAATAACTGCACCCATAGAAATGCAGTTAAGCCGACGTAAAGTCGGCATTGCCGCCAGCCACTGGAAGTTTTAATGATTATTTGATTGTGGCTCGGGATTTTACTCAAAAACAACTCCGTAGAGTGGTTTAATAATAGCTAGGAACTTTGAATCCACCCAGATAAGAATCTAAAATTGTTATTGAGATGCCACATCCGTCCATGTGCTCGCAGGCAATAGGGCTCAGCGCTCGAGCTATTTATAGAATACGCCCTTTGTTATTGACAGCTGTAGTTACCCGGATGTTCGGACAAACATCACAACGTTTACGTGTAAGTTAATTGGGCCATGTGCGACTTGTTTGTCCGAACTTCTGAATGTGACGTCACATTTTAAGTGAACATACAGTACCAGAAGCTTGGTTTTGTTTTTCAAATGCCCCTCTATAAAAGGAATTTTGTTTTCTCTTCCCAAATTCACTAAAATATCTCCTATTTTGAGCCTGCTAATACCTCAAGTATCTTTCAGCCTTAATGAAGGTGACTTTTTATTTTAAAAAACCCTTTGCTTATACCAGTAACTATTTGGCAAATTTCACACAATTTAAACTGACAAAACCTGGCTGCTACCTTTAAATTGCTTTATCCTCATGTCGCATTGTTGATAATGTGAAGAAATGATGTGATTGCTGTATGGCTGAACTGCGGGCTTGTTGCGTTGGTCGTCAACTTCATAAGTATTCAATGGAAAATGATGAATGTCTATAAAATGAAAAAGTTGTTTGGCATTAAGAGAACCTGATGAGTTTTGATACTAGCAGGACTTTATCGAAGGCTAGGAATAAAAAAGTTGATTGACCTCAGTCATGATTCCTTTAAGACGTAATTTATTTGTCATCATAAGCAGAGGATGTCTAACTTGTTACAATATACAGTGCCAAGTGTAAAGAACTTTTCTGCCTATACTGTAACCTCACAGGCTGCCATTTTGTTTTACTGCTGACCGTGGAAAACCAATAGCTCTCCGCACTTGCACTAAAAATAGCACCGGATCTCAGACAAACATTGCAACCATGCAAACGTGTGTGCGTGCGCGCGTGCATGTACACTACGTGTGAGACAATGTATGTCTGACATCCGGGAATTTTGTGACGTCATTAGTGCGGAGCGCTATTGTTAGTAAACAGGGTATCTTCCGTCTTCCACGACATGACATTGCCAACATATGGCTGAATAGCTTACTTTGTAGAGCGCCTGTATGGTATTCAGGGGGTCACAGGTTTGAATCCTGCTCCAGTCAGTACATTTGTTCTTTGTTGTCTTTTCAATGACTTAAAATTCAACCAGCCAGTTTCCCTTGCGGTTATTTTGATGACTATTTAATTCTTGAAAATTATGGGAATAACATCTCACAAACTTGTGAGGAACACAATCCATGATGCCTTCTCCAAACCCCACACGCGACATCAAAAAAGGTCTACTATTGTTCGTATGGGTTCATGACTAAATCCTTTGAGTCACATTTCCTTTCCCGTTATGCAAAAGCTGCTTCGATCCATCATCCTGGTCTGATAATTTGAGTACAATGCAGGGAATTTCCTCTGGCCTTGTATCGCATGCACACGTGCCAGTGATGGCAATGGAATACAACCAGTCATTCAAAAGTGAACAAAGAAACATTGACTGCATGCAGCTTGATTTGAACCTTCAACCCCCCCCCCACCCCCCCCCCCCCACCCACAAACAAATACCATACCGGCACTCTACAAATAAGATATCCTTCCCTATGTTGGTGATGTCCCTAACAGTCAATTTATATGTGTCCGGGTGTCAGTCAGAAGCCATGATACCACTCACCAATTAAAATGACTTAAAATCAATCCAGTTTACTTCCCTTGTGGTTATTTGAGGAGTGTACACCCAGAGCGCATCAAGTTTTAACTAAAAGATGCACGGTTGTTGATTATTCCTTTTCTGAAGAAGAAAAAAAAGGAGACGGGAATATGAAAGATGAGGATGTAGCCTTGAATTCAGATATACAGGGTGTCCCCCCCAAAAAACGCAACACTTGTGTCGAGAACTATTATATGAAAATTAAACTGTTTTTCACTTCCAGATTCAGATATGTGATACAGCCATGTCTTAGCAATCACCATATAGAATTTGACCAAAATTGGACTGAAATTGAGAGGAAAAAATGAGACTGAAGCACCCAACCTCAAAACCCAATTTTCATCTTTCTTTCATACACATTATGTGTGTATTGACCACTAAATGTGTTATCTTTGAAAATTTGTTTTTAAGGAGTACTCTTTCAATTGGTCACATTTTTGCCAATTTCAGCCCCAATATGCTTAAATTCATATCTGAATCTTGAAGTGATAAACAGTTTCATTTTAACACAATGGGTCCCAACACTGTGTTGCAGGTTTTTTTTTCTGGGACACCCTGTACAGGTAGCATCTGCTTCCCTATACCTCATGTTGAGTCCAGCTGAAGCAGGAACAAACTGTTCTCATGGTGGTTCGCTCGAGCAAGGCCAAATCTATCGCTGTGACCTTTCCTCAATGAAATTGAGAGGTTGAGGTCCTTTCCAAGCCATTCATGACCAATAATTCATGACAGGCTTCAATGAGATGCATAATTAATGTTGCACATAATGAAGCCAGCGTATATAGGGAGGGAGAACTGGGTGGCTGTCGTAATACGCTGCGTGCTGATGCGTTGATGATCGTTCCACGAAACTCGCATTGCCGGATGTACGACAGATGGAGAAACGTTCATTTGACACTAACGTCCCTCCCTTGAGACTGCCGGGTAAGCAGGGTAAAACCTGTCAAATGCAGGTTTGGAGTTTATCTCCATCGTGACAGGTTCTAATGAACGTAACCGTTATGGAGACAATTTCTACCAAAAAATTGTCACTTTTTTATTAAGTAGTGTTTTGTCCACGTAAATTATTTTTTTTGCAATCTAGTCAGGATTCCGATTCATTTCTCTTTCTTTGTGCAAGATGCCTTTGGCCAAGAAAACCAAATTTTTGTGAGGTTGGTGTGATAAGTCCCAAACCTGATAGAGCGATTGTGCCACTGCAAACTGTTTGCCAACTAGAAGCATTTGAAGCATATCAGTTTAACCCTTGAAAGGGTTTGACATTTTCACATACTTCAAACCACTGAAAGGTTGGGTTTGATTGATCCCATTTTTTCCCCTTTTCTAATGAAGGGCAGGATTGACAGGAAAAGGTTCCATTGTAAATGTCACCTTAAATGTTCAATCAGCCTTCTGCACAATGGCATAATGAGAGAAAAACTAATTAAACCTTTCATTAAAGAACCATGCCTGACATTTGAACAGACAAGAGATAGACAGGCACTCAATATTTACAGCTGTGGGCTAATCACATTGAAGTACATGTATGTGTTCATTCCCTTCAATTCAACTTTTAATTCCATAAGGTTTGCTCAGCACTCCTTGGGTGATGAATATTAAATGATTTTGGTCGGGAAATTGGGTGCTTTTCCAATCCTCGCCTATTTGAATAGTGAAAATCCCGATTGTTTTTCCTCCAGTGTGTCTACTTCAAAACGGCTATTCAAAGGTTCTATTCTGACAACTGTTAAAATGAATGTACACAGTGGAACTCAATTATAACAAACACACCGGGATGCACAAAAATTGTTCGTTATAGTGGTCGTTCTTTTAAATATAGTAAACAATGTTCAGCATGCCTATACATTGTAGATCAAAATTGAGAGTCAAGGATGATGTTCGGTATATATAGCCAAATGTTTGGTATAGCAGTGTTTGTTATAGTGGTGTTCAACTGTATGAACAAGCCAGAGCCAAAGCCCAATACAGAGCAGGTGCCCAATCAATGTTATCAAAAAGTGACTTAGACTCACATCCAAACATACTCTGTACCACAGTAGTGCTTAATATAGAAACCAACCCTAATCCATTAACAAACTCAAAAATTCACCAGAAATAAATAAATAAGTGAGTGTATGGTTCCCCATGCACTATTAACGAAGCATATAGCTCTGAAGCAAACCGCTATGACCTTTTTAATTGTGGCAAAAAGCATCATACATCTGGAACATTATCTAGAGTGAAAGATTCCTTGCTACAATATGATCGAGCTAAATTAGTGGCATGAATTGCATTCATTATTACCATGTCTAGGAAAGTGTTCCCCCAGTGGCATAATAGAATGTACCTTGGATCAGCTTAATTACCCCATTCATAACCTATTTCCACTGGTAACCCTGCATAGCAACCAGTACAACATCAATGTGACCAGCCCACTGGTATTTGACAGTCTAACTACATGTATGTGTGTGCATGTATTTTAATAACCAACAAGCAGGGCTTGTGCAGGAGTAAATTTACTCAAGCTTGTGAATAATTCAATTACAAAGAAGGGAAACCTTCGAGTTGTAATGGTTGAATAATGGTTTATTTTAATATAGCCTTTTTGGAGGTTTTTGGCGCATCAGGGCTGATAACAATGTTTTTAAATGAAATGCCTTATTCTTCAAGTCAGAAACAGGAACACATTTTGTCAGAGTGATCAAGGCAGTTGGTACCAAAGATTATATAACGCTACGCGCAAGATGGAGAACTCTCCACTGAAACGTGCAATCGCCATGGGCGCCATTCTGGTGTGAGGGCGGGCGCTTGAGTTTCGATAGCATGATGTCAGCGATGTGTGCAGTATTTGTAAAAGTAGGTCCAGAAAACCACAACAAATCACGGTTTTCATATTCAGTGGCTTCACATCAATGTCAAATATTTCTATTTACAATAAACAATAGGTTTCAATCGAATTCGGGGCAACATTTTACCTAACACTCCCCTTTTCTTTGATAAATCTTCCGGCCCCCTATATGTCTCGTGTACAAACTACTTGCCATTTTCACACCAGAATGGCAGATCGCGACCTCCATACAAATGAACACGGTCCCTATGGTCAGTTCTCCATCTTGCGCGTAGCACTATATAATCTTTGGTTGGTACATTGATTCATCTGTGATTGATTCTGACTGATCCTTTTCAAAAGGTTGCACTGAAAACACTGCATCCTCTTTCGGATTACTTCAGGTCTTCAAGTCACGGCACGGTCTGTCTTCCCCCTCTTTGTTATAATGTCTCTAGATTCATGAGTTAGGTGCAGAAATGCTTTGAGTCTCAGCTTGTAAATCCTCAGGCTTATGGACAGCTACTTCCACTGAAGGTGCTGAAGAACAGAACGGAATCCCATGCAACATCAGGGAGTCGTGTCCAAGAAGCTTGCCAATACTATTCTCTTTGACGTTTTTCTTTGACAGTGTTTGAGAATCACTTTAGAGACCTTGTTGAAAGCAACCATGCAGTTCATATTGTGGGATTGTAAGAGTTTCAGAGATTCCACTTTTCAGGTTTTAGCCTGAATTATTTCTCAGAAATTTGACAAATATTATGGTACTTGATTTTGTCTGAAACATCAAGAAAACACATTTTTTAAAAGGGGGCAAGGGAAGTTTCAGTTTTTTCTGGGCCGGGTAAAGGTGTTCCAGTTTTTTTTCATGAAATTCTGGTGGCATCTCTAGAGTTTGAAACTGCAGGATGCATACATTCTTGACAAATACAAACTACATCATTGATCTGTATAGGCTAATGTATATTGTTTTGATGAAGCCCATTTCCTATTGCCCGAGTACATGAGTCAGAAAGTATGGATTGACATGCAGTCTTTTTTTAATTGGGGCTATTGATGTTAAAGACCTGTACTCATTATTGATCATTTTGAAGTAGATGCAAGAGTTGTTGCCTTGAATTTATCCTAATGGAGATTTGTTGTGACATCGTCTCTCATCGGATGTCCTTCAATTCATGTTAAGTGGCGCTCCACTTTTTTGCATACGAATGAAAAAGGATTTCTCATCGCTTTATGTCAATATTTCAAATAGGTCCTTCCACTCGGTTTCAAGAATGTTCGTCTCAAGTCTTCTGCTTAGCACCAAAATTTGCTTTTAAGCATATATAAAAAGCTTGTCCAATCAAATTGGGTTACCCACCAAAGCCTTATTGGATTGTAAACAATAGCAGCTAGCCGGAGGCACGTTAGATATCACATGAACATTTTGTGGGTCATTCTTTTTTTCTGCAAGAAAGTCCTTTTTTTATTGAATGCTGAGCCAAATTTTGTTGTCCTACATCTGCTCTCCGTGAAACTGGTCTTTGATAAAAATTGCCAATGTCAACACTGTATCTCGAGGAGTCATTGTCTGCTTTATAGCCTCGACTCAAGAAGACACACTTCAGATTTTGTTATCATTTCATCTACATCATCCATCGTCTGCTGGAACCAACGCAGGTTGGCATTGAGTATGACTGTCCCTGACCATACGTGGAAGGGTAAACCTTAAAACCTTAACATTTCTAAATCCATCAAAATCCATCTCCAAAGTATAGAGTGCTTTAGATTGGTGTGAAAGCGGACCTCGTTCATATCGACCACAAATGCAAGAAGGTCGTGCTGAACGTCAAAACCGTAGTTTGTGCGTCCTCGACTCACTCAGACAACGTTGGTGATGGCTTGACGCATGCGCAAAGACTCCGCATGACGCCATCACGTATCAGTCGACTTAGTCTACGTGAAAATCTAAAGCTCCCTAGAAAAGGTTTGTGAAGGACTTGGGACATGAGAAGGCCGGGCACTGTTAACTTGATATGAGGGCTGAATTGTCCAACTAGGTTTCAGCCCAAAACTACGAAGCAATTCTCCATAGTTTGGAATTTCAGTGTATGATTGATTTGAAGGTTTGTGGTAAAAACAAGACATGTGGGAGGTCCGGATCAACTATTATGAACTGATGGAAATATTTGTACACCTGTGTTATTTCTCAGATGCGTTTGACTGCAATCTTAAACTTTTCAGAGTCAGAGATGAGTGCCTTATCAAACAAAGAAACCATTTATTCAGCAACAGTATTCCAGTGAGAAATGGTGATCCAGCAATGATTATGCTCTATATAATGCCACAGCTGAACGAACAAATAAAAACCCACAAGAGGACCTAATTATTCTTTTACGAGAAGAAAAACAAAAAATGCGGTGCTATCTTTAGAAGTGTTGTTCCCCGAGGCCTGTGCATAATAATTAATACAGATTCCTCTCAGTTTGACTGGGTGGTGGGGTTTATACTCAATTAATTATTCAGCGTGTTTTGAATTGCGGAGGTGACTAGAGGTAGGGGTCTTGATGAGGAGGGAGGCCGTTCATTCCACTTGACATTTCAGATTCACCTGCCCTCCACTTCTTAAGATATTCAAGCTCTTAAAAGGAGGACCTGACCTTTGAACTGAACCCCCCCCCCCCCCCAAACAAAACAAAAACAAAAAAATAATGAGGATATAACAATACATTGATGATGAGATAGGATAACGTATGTACAGTACTTGTTTTGTGGTTCTGAGAAGAACCGGAGGACGAGGTTCCAGGCTTTGAATTTGGTTCTGAAAAGGGCAAGGCCACTATTTCATTGCAAGGGGCACTTCCATTGGAAAATCATAATGTCTATGGAAACATTTGAATGGGCACCAAGGCCAAGAACCAGGGCAACGAAGGCCATGGCCTCCGTGGCCTCCGTTAAATCTAGGTTCAGAATCACACACATACACAATCATGAAAGAGATAATTGTGTTGTTTCTGCAAACCTTCTGCTATCTAATACTCCCCACCATTACTTAGCCTCCATAGTCTCGTTTTTATGGTGATATCTTGTGTCTATTAATGATGCATGATGGGTCATATATAATTCATCAGATTTCCAGTATTGCTTTCATAGAGGAAGCTTGAAATTTGAACTTTAAATACAAATCTGAATAATGTGCACAAAACAATGGTATACTTTTCCACTATTTTTATTTTCATTCACATCTTTATATTCATGCAAAAAAGCCCACAATCTTGTCATACATTGATCAATGCTAATATCATCTTTGAGCAATGGTGAAATTCAGTGGGGAAAAAGATATAATATTCACTCATTTAATATGCACAAATAGCGGAGGGCCCATAATTCAAACAACTAGGTACAGAATGCCATTATCCCCCAATATTTATCAGCCAATTTTCCTGTTGTGTTTTGTTTTAAGTTACTCTACAGTGAGTCATTATAGATGTTGACGAGCATGACATTAATTATACAGTGTGAGCACTCAACGCGTTGAGCCCATCGGACGTTTGATTGTACATGTACATGTGTGTACCAGTACTCCAACTAATGAACTTCGTTTGTACGATGAGAGAGAGAATGAAAAGAGAGAGGAAAAAAAAAACATAAAAAAAAAAATATATAGACCGCGTACAAAATGTCATTGATCCCCACACTGATTGCTGTGTACCTTTTAAAGCACCTGTCTGGTAGCTTATGAAGATGAAAAATAAATCCTGAGTGAAATTCCTTTCCCCTCCCCCCTTTCTCCCCACCCCCCACCCCCCCTTCTCGAATCAATACCGGTTGGGCTAACTACCTAAGTGTCATTGTCCTACTGGTGGCATTTTCATGATTACAGCTTATGTCGGCGTTATAGTCCTGCTGAGGTATTGAGCTCATCGGCATACTCACTTAGCTTAATTGCAAACTCGATCTGCTTGGATACCCAGCTTCAAACTGTGAAATATTCTTTTCAGATTTCCTGTACTATTGTTGTTAATTGTATGTACCGTTCTATTGTAATAATAAAATATGTGGACTCCCAGCTTCTTGTTTGAATACTTGCTCGGTGGTATAGACCAAGAGAAAATGTGATCGCTTCGCACGGTCATGGCCAAGGACATGTGCGAGAGCTGGAGCGTGATTGGCCAATTTTGTTGGCATTTGGCCAGCTCCAATGTTTTCAGGGGAAAACTTGCTATTGAAAAATCTGTTCGTCCACCCCCTGGAGCCAAAGTGTGTTTTATGGAGACAAGCACCCCAAAACGGTAGTATATACAAAAATCGTTACTCATTTGTTCGAATCAGATAAAATTAATGAGTAAACACATGAATGTTGCGTTCGGGCAAAGGTGGATTCAGATCAAATCACTGAGTGGTATTCCTTCTGCGTTATTTTAAAATAACATTTCCGATGACATCATGCTGACAGTCAGTATTTTAACTTGAACAAAGCTAGTGGTACTCTGTGGCATACCTTAACAATATTACGATAACTTGTTTCATTCAGTAGGCTGATAGAGTATTGATGATTGCAATTTTGAATGAATTGAAAGAAAAGAAGAGGAATTTTAGCACAGTTATCAAAAGTATTGAGGATCTCTGGGGGGCAGTTACGAAGAGTTACTGGAGGTACGAAGGATAACCCATCGTATCATACGTAGGGCTGCAATGCATCATAAGTCCTTCGATTGATACGATGAGTTTGGTGAAATCGACCCCTGGGGCCTTTCTCAAAGCTTGTCTCCGCTCAGGCTCTGGCTCCAGCTGCATTTCGTAAATCCATTTTTGGCTGCTCTGGTTTGAAAAAGAAAACAGAACTTCAACTTCAGTGAAAAACCACAAACTAAATTTTCAGCATATGGATGACAGAGACGAAGCCGGAGCCTGAGTCGGAGCCGAGCTTTTAGAAAGGCCCCTTGTGTGTTTGGTCTAATCCACTATGGAAGATAGAAGCCAAGAGATTACTCAGTTACCCCCATACTGTATGTAGGAGTGAAGGAGGGCATGGGGCATGGAGAGTTGGGGACAGACTCTCCCTCACATCTGATGGATGGACGTCCCATTTGCCCAGCAGAATGCTGATATGATTAGTGAGAACACTTGGCAGTTTGACAAATTGGCTGCTAGAATGCGCTGGCATATGACATCTCGAATAAAAAAAAAACCAAGAATGAAAAGAGGCATACCACAGGGAAGCAAACAAAACATAGTTTCCGTTTGATTGTTCTTAGATTAGTGAAATTTAATTTGAGGAAAACATAATTCTGGAAAATGTACTGTTCTTGCTGTCTGCCTATTTCATGGAGAAATGGGAGAGATTCGATTTGGAATCTAACAACTCTCAAGAATTTGCCATATTCGTCTGCATTACTTTTCACTTTAAAGGTACATGTAGTATCATACTTTGGTAGCATGCCGAAACAGAAATCTTCACAGATTTACCTATAACTTAATACAGGGTATAAAAATGGTGACGGTAGCAACATACTTTTAAAAGTTTTCTGCATGAAATGCTGTATTTATCCAGGAAAGATTAAAAACAGTGACCAAAACTATTTTTGATCTTTTAAAGATCAAAAATAAAAGAGAAAAGACTTAAGAAATACTGTGGGTGTTTTTCACTGTTTTTCTCAAAAAGTGGGCACCGTATGGGACTGAAATTTTCACAGATGACTGTGACTGTATCTTCCTTGATATTTTTGCCCATGGGTCTGTATTTCTGTGACAAAAACCAAAGTATGATACTACCTTTAATAAAGCCAGTGTGTCTTTAATCCCTGGGCTACCCCTTCCCCTGATTATTGTATTTCATCAATATGAAATGTAACAAGGAAAAATTGCCAGTTGTTTAACTTTGCATAACAAAATCGTGCTCGCCCCGACTGTTGCTTCCAATGGACTTTGTTGATTCATTTATACTAAACGGATCAGCCCCTCTCTGCCATGAAAGGTGGCAAGCACCTAATTTGGACATGTTTCGGCAAATTGGCTGTTGCTATGGCTACCGACTCCCACATAAGAGTGCAATAAAAGGAATCGCGCGGGACGACTAATCAAGCATGTGATGTGAAATCCCCCTCCGTCCCAGACCTTAATGTGTCTTCTCTTTTTTGAGAGAAAATCCATTTTGTTGGATTAAGTAGGGGGGGAGGTTCACAACCTTTTGGTTTTATTTCCAGTCATTCACATACCATCCCGAATAAGCCTCTAGATTCACTTTGTTTTTTCAATGGGTGCTTAAGATTGTTTATGGAATGCTTGTAATATACCTGTGGCAGGTCTATCCTTGATTCGAACAGAATCGTTTGATCTCTTTGTCGGGCATGAGCTGTCTGAGGGCTCGATTGTCAAGGCTTCAGATTCTTAATAATGCTTCACAGCACTGATGCTAGAATTGAGAGGCCCAAGAAGGTGCCGACTCTCAGACACCCGGATCTCAAATAATGTCCGTCACATTCACACGTAGATTACGCATGAACGACCAATTTCAACATCCGGATATTTAATGTAATCATTAGTGAGTAACCTCTGATATTTGGAGTGCTATTGAGTATCATGAATGAAGAAAGAACGGAGTATTGTGACGATAGCGCTTCCTTCGTATTCCTGCTTCTGCTTGACGTTTGGACACAAAGTTCCGCCTCATGTTCATAGATTGATACACAATGAGCTCTTTAAGTTTCAATACTCGTTCCAACTTTTATAAAGTTGTCAAAGCTATGATGGCATATGAACATGAGTTTTGTTTTTCTTGTTTCCCTTTTGTTAACATAGCCAGGAAAAGGAAACCGATTTCTCAAAAAATGTAATAATAATCTTGCAATCATTGAAAAGTAAACAAAGAAAAGAGTATTGATCAGGATTCGACCCGGCAACCTCCTGAATACCTTACATGCGCTCTACCATAGAGCTACAAACAGATGGCTCTACCAACTGTCAGTTTCCCCTTGTGGTTATTTGATGATTAGAATAATCTTGCAGATTTGTTCCATGGGAGTGAGACTGTTTGTTCATTTCTTTGATTCCCGCATCTTTAAATTGCTTGAGATGGATGGACTTGACACCATATTATGGATAAATGAGCTTGAAGAAAAATATGCAATCTCCTATTAAACCGATGTAACAAGAGTAATGAGCCGGGAAAAGAAGCTCATTACCAGTTGATGACACTGCTCTGCTCCGTCTGTTGAAATCCGAGACATCACACAAGGTTTTCAATGGGACACCTACCCAACAATTGCAATCATATCCTTGCCTTGGAATAAAAGCTAGACAGAGTTATGTAATATCCCATGCATCTTCCTACTGGTTTCAGAATGCCATGTTAGGACGTGGGACTTGATTTCTTTATTAGCCTCTTGCATCAGATATCTTCAACAGCGTTTTGACAACATGCCCTAACCGGATTCCGTGCAGTCATCATTTTGTTGAAAGGTTGAATAGTTCAAGTGAGATTTGCCTTCCTTGGTTTTTTTTTAGAATGAGAACGTGTTTAAAACAAAACCTGATCTTTGGATGGTCTTATCTACATTTAGCCCATATGCAACTCCTATCCTAGATGAAAGCACCCTTCCAGTCATTTTATAATGCATAAACACAGATCCGTACGTGCAGCCAGGTCAATATATTAGATTGGATGAGACTCTGACTAGATTCATAGTCGGTCACATACATGTGCTGGAATCTGCCGTCAAGCTTATGGAATTGAATCAATGGCCACGGGGTACCAAACCACAGACCAATTCAGAATTGCTGAAAGGACCGACGGGGGTACTGAAATGGGTTCTGTTTTTTTTCTCGACAGTCTGTCTCATTTCATCAGCGAGTGGGAAAAGTCTTGACATTAAAAAGAGAAAAACAACTTTTAAACATTTCTCCATGGTATAAAATGAAGGAATAGTTCACCCCATATTTTGGGAACCTCTATCCGAGAGTTGTGTGGAGTTGTAATGAAAGATGTCCATATATGATTGTTTATGTTCAAAGTTTGAACGACCTGAAATTTCGGGTTTTTTTTTGTGTATAGTATGGTCGCTCCCAAGATGGAAGTGTCAGACTCTCCAAGTCAGTATTAGGATCATTTGTTTAATAGCACTTTGCACTTGCGCTAAAAATAGCACACTGGATCTCAGACAAACATTGCAACCACCGCAAATGTGTGGTGAGTGTGCTTGTGTGCATGCACGAGAAGTTTGTCCGACATCCGGGAATTTTGTACAGGTAGGCGCTGGCCAAAACACACTTGTATGACGTCATCACTGCGGAGTGCTATTGATGGGCAGTTTGCAGCAGATGATCAATTTAAACAACAAAATTTAAATGTTTACGGTACCGGGTATATGAAACCGTTTTCACGATTGACATTTTTCGGAGGGACGGCTATGGTGTGAGTGACGGGGCTGTTGGTGATGACAGTGTTGACTGGTGACGATGATAAGAAAATATTTTTCAATTGATGAATCCTAACAAAACATGATTCAGCCGTGGAGAATTTGAGCCGTATTAGACCAATATTTGCTAGTGTTCATCGGCTCGGCACTACATTCTTCACAGTCCAATGAAAGTTCTCCCTAGTCCCTACCCTCCTATACCTCCCCTCCTGATGTCTCTTCTTCCTCTCTAATTTTCATCGTCTCAGCTGTCACCTTCAAACGTGGTGATAACCACAACTGCGAAGGGGAGGAAGGTGACGAAAAGAGAGGATGGAGATAGCTTTGCTTCGCCCACCATCGGTGTGGATTGGAAATAGCAAAATGGGAATGGGTGTGTGTTTTCCTCAACTGTCCTAGCAAAGCCCATTCCGTTTACCTTCATTCAAGACGTCGTCATTTTCTGTGTACTTTGTGCGGCGTGCAAGAACGAGAGTGTGAAATGAGAGAGCATCTTTCGGCAATATGATATGCACCGGATGCAATCATCCGAACACGTCTTTCCACCTGTCTTGTGTCTGATAGCAACGTGTCCTTGCTCTGTAGACTTGACGTCAGTGCACTTGACATGTTTTAATGTTGCTGCAACATTTCTTTTTCTTTTCTTGTTTTTTTTTTTTCCATGTCTGCTGGACTTCATGATGTGTCCTTGAGCGAGATACTTTCCGTTCATTGCTCATTCTGCATGATTCCTTGCAAGGTAGATTATATGGGTTTTTTTTTCAGGGTCGTGTCTTTTTCTCTATTAGTCCTGGGAAGTTTATCTTGAAAAGAAAGATCCAAATCAAGATATCAGTGTTGGATGTAGGTAAAGAGGACACTGAGGCAGAACCAGAAACCGGACAAAAAGTCTGATCATCGAGTCAAATTTTACAGGGTCTCTTTCACCTGTATCCTCAAAGACTCCCTTTTTTTTTTAATCTTCAAATTACAAAAAAAAAAATGAATGTCAGCCATGCTACTTACAAACACAGAATGATTTAGCTGTTGACGGAGAGGTAATAAATTACAGCGCTTGCCGTGTATCCAACGCGCTGCGAGCGTCGTCGTGCTTGGCTGATTCTGAGCACACACCTTCAGCGTACATGCCTGGTTTGTAATTATCATGTGTTAGGACATGAACACGCACCGTCGTCGCTGCTGCGTGTGCTGCCGACGATTACATGACTGGTTAGGAAACTACAAAAGTCTGGATCGCCGACGCAATGTCAAACGCCATTAACATCAGTGCCCAGGCTCTTAAAACCGAGCACTCTCATTCCCCCACTTCGTATTGCCCCAGGGTAGGGATTTGGCAGAAAGAGGGATGGAGTTGAGATGGAGGGAGAGGAATCATGCTGAATAGGTTTGATACTTAATGTTAAACGGCAATGTTACCACAGGTTAGCAATATGGAGGCACTCAGAAGTCAGATGTGTCAGTATCTGTGCTGTTCTGCTTGCGACCTTTCTGCAGCTTTTTGTTTCTTCAGACAAATACTCTCAAAAGTTACAAATTCACCCTCTGATTGAGCCAAATTTGGACAGAATCTAGCTTGACCTCAGCCTCATCTGTAGTGACTAACAAGTTTGGCCATTGGTCACATACATGTATTCAATGGGGTCACTAGTTGTCATTTTCTTCAAAATTACAAAGTGCTTCTTCTTCCATAAACTAGTCCAATTATTGTTAAACTTTGTAATTGCCATCTCTGGACCAAACCTCATCAAAGCTGTTTTGGCCAGTGGTCACTTAGTGGTCTCTAATGGTCATTATTGCATGGTTGTGCACCTTTGTACGTTTCTGAAGTTTTAACCAAATGGGTCCCTAGTAGACGTACATGTCAGGCATTAAATGAGATTCGGTTCAATGAGCCCAGTTATAATACTGAGTTCTATGGGGCCCGTGCGTTTGCTGTTGCTGCGCCACGCCTGTGGAACAAGCTCCCTATCTCGATTCGCATGAAGCCAACAATGGAATCTTTTAAGTCTTCATTAAAAACATATTTATTTCAACGGTATTTTATCTAAATTCAGTTCTATTCATGTTTTGTGGAAGTGTATTTTTTAATTTATTTGTAACTTAAAATTTCATATTGCCTTTTTAGTTTTGGTAATCTTCTTTGTAACCTTTTAAGCCTTTTAATTGTTTTTAACATTTTTAGGATTTTTGTACGTAACTAAATTTCTCTCAATTTTTTAATGTAATTGTATCCATTTGTAAAGAGCTTTGAGATTGTGTTTACAATGTGAAGCGCTATTTAAGAATGTATTTATTATTATTATTATTATTAATTTATTCTTATATATGCATCATTCATGTTTCGTGGCTCATGAATATGTGATACCCACGCAGGCCATGCTATGCCAACTTATATCATAAGATGACTAAATGTGGAATATATACATTGTACACCTTCAATAATTTCAAAAGATGTTCACGGCTGATATGTCCGTGCTTTCTAAAGCACATTAGTTCCCCCTTCATCCCATCTTTTTCAAAAGTGCTTCTTTTCAAAGCTACACTTCTGAATTGTTGTCATCATAAAAGAATACAAAAGATACATTGCTCGTTTTGCGTGGGGGTTCTATCTTCTAAAAGCTATGAGCCTTCACAAGGGACCATACACAAAGGAAAAAACCATCAATTTCTTGCAATTTTCCTGAATTATCATCACTTTACCATCAATCAGAAATTTGCTCTTTCACGGTCCGTGAGCAATCCTTTTCTTCTTCTTTTTTTAATGGAGATTAATAAATCTCATTTTTAAAGTTTATCACCTGAAATCAAATTTTTGAAAGTGAAGTAATGCATCTTTGGAAATCCTTTTTTGATTGTTGTTCGTATGAACATTTGCTGCCGATATATGAACAGATGTCAATTTCATGGCTCTGCTTATCACACAATTCTGTGCTTATGATCTTCAATCTCCACTTACAGGGCAAGCGCCAATCTTCTGCACTAGCTGAGTGAGCGATAGAATAAGCAAAATATTCATGCACACAACTGTGAATCTCTTCAGAAGCACAAAATTGTCTGCTTCTGTCTGTGTAGAAACATTGCTTTAATATAAATGGTATTAAAGCCGAACCATGAAATTTGGCCCAGGTTTTTGTATAAAAGCAATAGCCTTTTCTAAACTTTGGGCTAGGCTCAAAGCATGATCTTCATCAATCTTCATCAAAAGCTAAAAATACAGGTCAAAGTTTGATGTTCAGAACAGCATTTGATTCAAAGCATTGACCAGCCTTGGCCGTAGTTTGGAAAGTTTGAACATTTTGAAGAATGTACATGTTTCCATTCGGTTGCCAAGTTTGTTCATCTTTTGTCCAATGAGCCTTTCTTTAAAACATGCTCTAGATTGCTGTATGTATAGGCATCTGGATGGCAGTATGTCCATTGACAGCCAGTGCCTGTGCAGTCTTGAAAGTTTAAATTTGGAGGTTTTTTTACATGCATACACGTTTCTACAACATTCTGCACAAGTCTTCTCATGTGGAATTAAACACACAGGCTCATGTGAGGAAGGTATCCTATGTGAGAGTGCTATATATCTAAATTCATAACCTTTCAATATAATCTCCTTTTCCCCCCTTAGCTTTAGGTAGGATAAATATCATTGCAGGTTCTGATTTTCTATTTCATATTATTATAAATGTGAGTAGATTATGAAATTGAACCTTTATACAAATCTTAGCTCGTGGCGTATATTATACATAGGGCCTGTTCATAATGCCAGCTTTGGCTTCGGCTCAATTCTGCTTTCCATTTTAAAAGGAACGTGATATCAAAACAGAGGCTTTTGGCCAGGATTTGGACGGAGGTAGATACTCTGAAGGAAAATAGAGCTTGATCCTAAATGAAAAACCAATACACTTTATATTTTCAGCTTTAATTGACGAAGGTAGAACGAGAGCCAAAGCCAAGGTTCCATGAAAAGCTCCTCCACCTCATAGCTGTCCTGACAGCAGTTCTTAAGATGGAAATTGGACGATCGGGCTTGCGTGGGTGGACAGCCTGCTTTCTAGTGTAAAGAATTACAGTCCTACCTCCCCCTCCCCCTCCCCCCTGCACCTTCATTCAAACGTCCGAAGTAATGAATCCTGTGACATTGTTTAAGTTGACATACATCATATTGCTGCATGGGAGCAAGGAGAAATTAAATTGTGAAAGATACTTTAAGGTCATAGGTGCCCCGTGATATAAAAAAAACATTCCCCGGCATTTTTCTTCCGGAGACGGTGCTTAAATTGAATTCATTTGATGGATTGGAGTAAAACCTTCGCCATACGCTTTTTTTTCCCCAATGACAATCATGTATCATCTAATTTGAGATACATTATTGAATAACATTGCAATTGAACAAAACAAAAAAATTATAATAATACGCCAGGTAATATTAACTGAAACCTGCCACATATGTCCGGTTTGATTCAGTTTGAAATCTCTTTTATTGAATTACATTTGATACAATATTAAGCAAAATGGCAAGGGAATGTTATGACGGCATCCACTGCCCATAATGATTTTTTTGTTTTAAATGTAAGGCAAATCTGTGATCGAAGAGAAGTTGGGATATTGTCAATAGAACGAAATGAATGTTGGAAAATGGTAAACGTGGAACTAGGGTGAAAATAAAAATGCTGGCATTGAAAAGCATTTGAGCCACTTTTTTATCCAGAAAAATGAGAAAAAAATGAATGCAGGAAAAGTGATTAGAATTAGGAATAGATTAATAGATTGTGCCCCCAATCCAAAAAGGAGAAGTAAAATCTTAAAGGGTTTTTTAGAGCATATTTGCTTGGGGAAATCCTACAGCCTCGCTTGCCAGCACAGACCCCGCCCCTTGTCCGCCCCCAGTCCCCGCCCCCTGATCCCCCATCACCATCTTGCAAGGCAACTGGCTTCATCATTAAAAGGCTATAGATTTTTCAACCTCTTGTCTTCGCACACCATAAAAGCCTTTTGATGTATATTAAATTAAGTAACAAATTTTAATAGTTTATAATTTGATTGAACCAAAAACAAAAACAAGATCTCCCTTAAAAGCTAATTTTAGCCAGCCAGATGTTGGGGAAGGCATCCTAGAGGAGATGTGATTATCTTGTCCTTGAGGTGGATGTGTCCTTCCAGGGCTGCTTAAGGGGGGCTCTTCGCCCTCAACAGGGACATAGTGACTCCCCTGTTATATTTAAAGTGCCTCCCTTCATGCCGGTTCAGGGCTTGGTACTGTCGAATACAGATAAGAAATCAATTGATTACCGTACTCGTGCATTTTAGGACTGAGGAACAGCGATATTCACAGTTTTTTTTGTATTTAATAATGCACATGATATAGTTGAATATCTCTACACCGAACACACCTACATCAAACATTCTGCTGTACTGGACCTCATCCTGGGATCTCAGTTTGTGTGTACAAGACATACCGAAAATGTTTGTTTAAATTGCTGTAATGAACGACCGCTGTAACAGACAATTTCTGTGGATGCCACTGTGCTCGTTATATCAACATTCTCCCATTTTATGAAGATGGCGATAGAAGCTTCCCTTTCAAATATTTCTACCTGAAATGCTATTTTTTTCTCTTAAGAGAAGAGTAAAAGTAAACATCACAGCGAGATCAAAATATTTGTTTGTGTATATACCGTATTTTATGTGAAAAAAGTAAGTTTTCCTTTTTAGATGGCTCAAACTGTCACATGTGTGTTATTTCTCCATATACATCGACTTGAAACATTCCCCCCAGATAGCTTTTAACAGTATATGTTTAAATGTAAAAACAAATAAAAACTATGAATAAATTGATAGATGAATAAATAAATATTTATAACAAAAAACTATGGTTAAAAAACACACCCAAAACCCAGACTGATTTTTAAAACATTTGACCTCAATTAACTCTCATCAAATATCATAGCAGACATCCCTCTAAGGATGGCCGGTGAAACTGTGTAATTCTCAAAGACATCTCCAGCCAATATCCACACTCCCTCCCCTGGGTGTTCTGGAAAAAAAATAAAATTTAAAACCTGGACCAGACAAGATGAGAAAGAGTGGAGAAAAAAAAATAGGAAGAAGAAGAAGAAATGGATGAACCGGCTTTGGAAAAAAATATCGTGAGTTGATAATTACAAAGCAGGTCGTCCCCTTGCGTCTTGTGGCCGCGATTGTCATTAGGCACGCTCAATCAGACATGAATATATGTAATTGTGTTTTTTTTAAAGGGGGGTTGAGGGGTTATCTTATTAAAGTCGTCATGGAGCATGGAATGCTGCTATCAAGCTAGCAAGCTTGACAGGATGGCGTCACCCATGGTATTGCATCATGCCTTCAACTATTTGAACATGGGTCTTCATTTTACTTCAATGCATAACTTGCTTTATAATGAGGTATCTTGTCAGATCTTCAAATGAAGTCCAAAGCTGCATCAAAGGCTCTTAGTATTAAAGATAAAAAAATTGAGCAGTTTTATCTTGCAACTTGACTTCATGTCAAAATTAATCTCTAGAGTGAGAAATAAGCTGCCAAAATGTTCAAATGAGTGAATAAGGTTTGGTCTTGAAAGGGGCTTGTCCATTTCCTCCCTATTGAAGTGGGGCACTTCCATCGGAAAATCAGACTGTGGTTTTTGGTTTTTGGGGTGGACATGTACCAAGGTCCAGACCATGGAAATACGAATCCTGGGGTCAAATTCACGAAGCCCTTCGATCGATCACAACTTGTGTTATGATGGATAACCTATCGTATCCGACGCAGGGCTGCAATGTATCATAAGTCCTACGATTAATAGTAAGTTAAGATGAGTTTGGTGAAATCGACCCCTGGCCAGAGGCCTGTAATTCCTCGATTTTTGGCCTGCCAGTTTGTGTGCAGAAATAAAGGCCAATTGGCAACAGTTTCTGAACAAAATGAGATTTTTGCAGATTACAGTGGCAAATTGATAAAAAATTTATAAATTTAACCCTCACCTAGACAAAAGAAAAACAATAATTGTATAAACCTGTTTGTTTCTTTAGTTGGTCGTTATTTTCTTTCTTTCTTTTTGTCTGTAGTTGTTTGTTGATTGTTGGGGGTGTTTGTTTAGCTGTTTTTTGGAATCACTCAGCCGATCCTGTTACTTTTTATCCCTGATGTGTAATCCCCTTAGCATGTGTGTGTATTCAGGAACCCTGTTCAGATATCCCTCATCAATGCCAGCTGATAGTGAGATTACGAGATTATTCACGCCTCTCGGCCCAATTACAATTTGGTTTTTCCCTTGCCTCGTCTCACAGTTTTTTTTCCTCTTGCATCTGATTACGATTACAGTCTTGTATCGGTGCAAAGATACGCAACCTGCACTTATGGGCAATCTTTAAGAAGAAGAATCTCAGACCTCAAACAATTTGAATGAATTCATTGTCTGTGAGCTTTATTTGACAGTTGAACGAAAAAAAAGAGAAACAAATGAAAGAAGACGTCAGTTTTGAAACTGGATTTATTATCCATTCCACCCACACATTCGTGCTTCACATACTATCTGAAGACGAGACATTGTCTTTTATATCGTCCATGTTCTCCTTTCCCTTCATCCTCCTGTCCTCAATCTGAATGTACACATAGTTCAAGCTAGAAAAAGTACACAGCTGTGAAATTGAAATCATCACGTTTTTACTTCCATCGCAATTGTTTGCATCGAATATCTTTCTCAAAGGTAATATTATACTTTGCTTTTTTTCAAAGAAATGCAGATTCATAGGCAAAAATATCAAAGAAGATACAGTAACAGTCATCTGTGAAAATTCCAAGTCCCATACGGTGCCATTTTATTTTTAGAAAACAGTGAAAAACGTCCACAGAGTTTCTTTAATCTTTTCACCGTTATTTTGTATCTTGTAGAGATCAAAAAAAATTTTGGTCATTGCTTTTACTGATTTCTTGATAAATACAGCATTTCAGGCGGGAAATGTTAACGGCATGTTTTGCCATTACCATCTTTAAATCTGAGAACATTTCTGTTTTGGTGTCCTACCAAAATATGATAGTACCTTTAACTCATGGTCCTTACAATTTCAATTTTATATGAAACATTACCACTTGAATTGGCATGTCTCCTCCTGTGTGCTGTCCAGGTATCATACGGTATCAACAGTGAGCATGATTTTACATGCATAATATGAAATATATCCATGTTATACATGATATACATTATACATATAGGCAGTTCCATATTGGGTTTGTTCCAGCTTATACGTGTTGGAATCAACTCGTTGTGCGTAGGTAATTAGTGCATCCGAGGTTGTGTACTCCCCCGAGAGCTGATATGATGGTCTAAGGATTGCCTTGTAGGCGCCCGACTTGCAGGAGTAATTATAAGTTGTGAAGCGCAGTGATCGTTGGTTCGGAATCGTGCTGCATTAAGTGTGGCATTATGATTAAAATTCTGTCACGTATTTTCCCTGCACGCTGCAGCATTGCCGCACGATGTGAATTTTATCACTTTCCATGCGATTACCTTGTACCGGCTCACGTTAAAACAAAGTTGTACTATATAGCTTTGTCTCCATGGTATCGGTAGCAGTACCACTGCTCCCCCCCATGGAAAAATGATAATTATGAGTACCGTAAATTACCTTCATCACAAGGAGATAATCACCTCATAATTACAAGGAGATGATATGGAATGACAATTGTTCAAACATACTGTGTAATTATGCCTGGTCGTGGGTGGGTGGATTTTGTTTTATGTGGTGCGATATTTGAATTGAATTAAAGGCTAGATTCCTGTAGGGATTATCATCTGTGTAACATATACCGGGTAATTGGATTCTTCATCCCCCCCTTGGATTATGATTCTGATTATCCTTCTGGCAGCATTTTGTCTTGTAATTCTTGTCTTTCTTTTAAAGATAATATCATACTTTGGTGGTTGTCAAAGAAATGCAGATTCCTGGGCAAAAATATCAAGGAAGATACAGTAACAGTCATCTGTGAAAATTGCAGTCCCATACGGTGGCAACTTTTTGAGAAAACAGTGAAAAACGGCCACGGTATTTCTTAAGTCTTTTCTCTTTTGTTTTTGCTTAGAGTTGGGAGGGCCTGACGTGTTACGATCCTAGCAGGATCTTTATAAAGATAAAGCTTTGATAAAGATCCTGCTAGGATCGAAACATGTCAGGTCCTCCGAACTCTAAGCATTTTACAAATTTCAGGTCATTTTGGCTGATGAGCAGTTTGCAGCAGTTTATTACTTGTATTGACCTTTTTTATTTTTGATCTTTTAAAGGATCAAATACAGCATTTCAGGCAGAAAAATGTTAACGGTATGTTTCTACAATCACCATCTTTATATCCTATAAGTTATAGGCAAATTTGTGAAAAATTCTGTTTTGGTATGTTAATACCAGAGTATGATACTACCTTTAATTTGAGTGTCTCCCTCAGCTTGTTCACCAACTTCTCAGGATAACAGCGGCAACCCCACTTTCATTATTCAGAAACACACAAACAAAATCTGTTTGGTTTTGTAGGCCACGTCCTTGTAACCTAGCTGTGGTGTGAAAATATGACCATGTGCTGAAATTCACACTGCGACCAAATGGATTTCAGAAACAACTTTGCAATCAGCTTCATTTGTGATACCAACCGAATAGCGCCCTCGTATGACAGCAATATTCAATGAAGTGATGAATAAACCAATGAATGTGTTATAATAATAATAATAATTTATTGCACTTATCGTGCGCTCCCTCCAGGATCAACCTGTTCGAGAGCGCATTACATGTACATACAAATCTAAATTAAAATCCAGTGTACAGTAAAATAAATGTAATTACATGTAATAAGTGAAAAATACAATAACAGACATTGAAATACTTATTAGAAAATAATGAAACAGTAGGGAGTTAAGAGTAGCACTAACCAAAAAGACTATTAAAATCAACATTCCATGTTACCAACAGCACATTTCATATCAACAAAAGTCCAGACAATTGTAGTAAAACACAATTGCAATACAAATACAATATGTAATATTTATAAAGGGCTAAAATTTAGTGACGGACATTAAAACACCAATCATAAAAGAAAAATAAATAGATAAATACGTACCAACAAAATAAAAAACAGTTACACAATGACTAAACAGAGAATAATAAAAAAAGAAAGGAAAAAGAAAACCACATAACACGTCACCAAAAGCTTTACAAAAAAGAAATGTTTTAAGTTTACATTTAAAAAGACTTAGTGTGTCAGCATTTCGAATGTCAGTGGGCAAGTTATTCCATAGTGTAGGAGCTGCTGAGGAGAATGTACGACTACCTAGTGTGGCTAACATTTTACCAGTAGGATTAGCTAATACAACACCACCTGTTGATCTGAGGTTGTAATGACGCATAGTTCTTACAGTAATCAAATCACTTAAATATGTGGGAGAAAGGCCATGTAAGCATTTAAAAACCATGAGTAAGATCTTAAAATCAATTCTAAACTTAACAGGAAGCCAATGTAAACTACTAAGGATAGGAGTTGCATTGTGCCATCGGTGAGAATTAGTAACCAGTCGAGCTGCAGCATTTTGAATCCTTTGCAGCTTGGACAGTTGACACTTTGGTAATCCATAAAGTAATCCATTACAATAGTCAAGACGACTTGTTACAAATGCGTGGATTAAAATTGTAAGTGATCTTTTGGATAAGTACTTACTAATACGTTTAATGTTATGAAGATGATAAAAAGCACCTGAGGAAATTTTTGTGATATGAGTGGACATTGACATATTTGAATCAAACCAGGAACCAAGATTCCTAACATAATGTACACGCACAGTATTTGAATCGCCAACAATAATATCAGAAATGTTGATCTTGGACAATTGTTGTTTTGTCCCTAGACAAATAAACTCTGTTTTACCATCATTTAACATGAGTCTGTTATGAAACATCCAAGCTCTCACATCACTAATACAGCTTTCCATTGCAGAAATGGCTTCAGTTTGATTGATAACACTATTAGGTTTGAATGACAAGTACAATTGCGTGTCATCTGCATAACAAAGAGTATCAGGTAAGTGGTGTTGGATGACATCAAACAGTCCTGAAGAGTACATGGTAAATAACAATGGTCCAAGACAGGAACCCTGTGGTACACCACAACTGAGATTAAATTTGTCAGATCTCTCACCCTGTATCAGAATACGTTGACTCCTACCAGATAAATACGAAGTAAACCAATCAAGGGCTAGACCAGATATGCCAAATCCAACATTCATGCGATTCAGCAAAATGGAATGATCAACGGTATCAAATGCAGAGCTAAGATCGAGTAGAATGAGAAGAATGACATGTTGGGAATTCATTTTCAACAAAACATCATTATTCAACTTAATAAGTGTAGTTTCAGTGCTATGATTTTTCCTATAAGCTGACTGAAGAGGGGGATACAAATTGCCAAGAGTCATGTAATTGTGAATCTGGTTAAATACAGCCCTCTCGACTAATTTAGATATAAATTAGAGATTGCTAACTGGCCGGTAATTTTCCAACAATTTTACATCTAAACCTTCCTTTTTTAAAAGTGGAATGACAAGAGATTCTTTCCAGACCGTAGGGAAAACACCACTTTTTCTAGTTTAAATTCCAGATTATATGTTTTGTTTCTCATTGGCAAGTCATTTTTGTGCTAAATGATGACCAGTTCCGGTCCCTGGTGGGTTCACCACACTAAATAGCTCAAAAATCAATGCGCCGAGCTGATTATCATAATGTGTGTACCCTCAAATGTTTTTTAAATATGCAATTTGGGGGGTCGTGCAATTAATATATTGTGTAGTTTTGACTGGTTATGACAACCTGGGGGTTCAGTGCTTCAGCCTGTTGTGGAGACTTGAGAAATTTTGGCTTAAAATGTGGAACTACATTGTTTTGAACGTGGTAGGTTGCTTCATGAAAACCGGCTGCAAGTTGGTTCGGGAAAATGGACATTTTGGGGGTGTTTTTTTCTTGGGGCAATTAGCAAAAAATCTGATCGGCTAACTATCAAAAAATTGAAAGGAATCGGGCAGATGAGGGTTCAAGCTTTGTTTTGAATTATTGCACCAATCACTGAGAGACTCCTGGATGGGATTTTTTTAACTGTGAAGTTGACGTATTTTACACTAAAGTCAATGGGAGTTTATTTAGTGTGGTGCACCCTATAGTACACAAGATGGCGGCGCATCGGAAGCCATTTTGTGATAGCGCCACCACTCTGTTTTTAGAAGCGAGAACGGAAAAAAGCTGTATAAGACCAAGTTTTTCATCAGATTTTGTTAAATATTTCCCGAAAACATCATTCCTAATACGCATAAAACCTTGTATTACACAAATACACTGTCTTTTCTACACACTACAAGTTTTGTTTAGACGAAGGTGGCCCAACTTTTAACCCCAGTAGACCCAAAATTATAACCCTAGCTGGCCGAAATTCCAACCCCATCCCCTAAATTGTAACCCTAGCCCCCAAAATTCAACCCTATGACCAGTTCTTAACCCTAAATCGCCCTGATTCCAACCCTAACCCCAGCCGGGGCCCCAGACCTAGACCCAACCCTAGCAAGCCCCGCCCACCCGCTGACAACCCTAATGGCTTCTTTCTCACTTTTCAGAGGGGAAATGGTATTCTCAAGAGCAGCGAAATTTGGTGAAATGTAATATGCATTGATTAATCCCATAAAAAGTTCATCATATGTCTCAGTATGGATACTGGGGCAGAAATATTCCACTGAACAAACGAAACGCCCCCCCCCCTAAAAAAAAAAAAAAAAAACACGTGCCAACCTTGACCTTACACCACTTTTCCGTGTGAAATGACACCCTCACCTTGATTAATTAAACTATCTGTAATGGCCTGAGCATCATCGCATCCTAAAATCGGCATAAAATAACTTTGTGAGAAAATAATATGTGGATTCAGAGCCCGACTTTCCATGGGGTGTACACAATATTATAAGTGAGAATGTGCACGTTTGTATGGCCACCACGGGTCAACGACCTAACACATTAAGCTGTGCCGTAGAAAAACGCAATAATATTTTTCAATTTTGTTTTCACATATGAGATCAGTGTCATAAACTCTACATTTTGAGCCTAATTGGACAACCAATTTTGAGAGTTTACCCCCCTTACAGGGTGCACCACACTAAATAGCTCAAAAATCAATGCGCCGAGCTGATTATCATAATGTGGTACCCTCAAATGTTTTTTAAATATGCAATTTGGGGGGTCGTGCAATTAATATATTGTGTAGTTTTGACTGGTTATGACAACCTGGGGGTTCAGTGCTTCAGCCTGTTGTGGAGACTTGAGAAATTTTGGCTTAAAATGTGGAACTACATTGTTTTGAACGTGGTAGGTTGCTTCATGAAAACCGGCTGCAAGTTGGTTCGGGAAAATTGACATTTTGGGGGTGTTTTTTTCTTGGGGCAATTAGCAAAAAATCTGATCGGCTAACTATAAAAAAATTGAAAGGAATCGGGCAGATGAGGGTTCAAGCTTTGTTTTGAATTATTGCACCAATCACTGAGAGACTCCTGGATGGGATTTTTTTAACTGTGAAGTTGACGTATTTTACACTAAAGTCAATGGGAGTTTATTTAGTGTGGTGCACCCTGGTACGGATAAACACTGCCCTCGTGTGTCAGAAAATCATTGATTTTTTTTTAACCCTTTTCTTGTTCTTTCTTTTTTAATGGAAGCATCCAAAGCTAAAAACATCTTTTGACTTTTTAACAAAGTGCTACATATACTTGATTCAAATTACAAATGATTGTTAGAATTGAAGTATAAATACATGTCACATCAATTGTCTGCAGGTGTTTTATGATTGACCATGGAGTAATGAAGAGATTGACTGCAGAAAATGTTGGTTGTGTTGCTGCACCATGAATGCTCAATATCGCCCTCTGTTGAGCACTATTGGTAAATTAATTTTTTTTCCTTGTGTGCTTTGACTTCAGCCAGTGAAGAGCAATGCTGGCCTTTTATCTGTTTTACAAACCAATTCAACTTCTGTGACTAAGAATAGATGGGTGATAGTCCTCTAGTTTTTACTTACAATATTGCCAGATTAATTCATTGAATACTTGATCAGAGTAACTTTCCTTCCAATATTTTTTTCCACCATGAGAAAAGAGAGACCAAACAAACAGTTTTCTGTTCCTTTGGGCAGCCAAAAAAAGACGAAGAAGATTTTCCTCCTGTCCACCAGACAAGCGCCCTCTATTGACTTCATTTTGATTTCAGGTATTAAAAACGGTCTCTGGCAAAGAAATGATACAAAAGTAAATTACACATCGTGTCTGTTTTGATATCCAATCATTAAGTGTGCATTTTCTTAGGAGAGTGTCTGTATCGAGTAATCCAGTGTTGAAGACAGAACTACGGTACTGATTTATGCAATACAATCAACTCTGTAAAAAAACTGTCTTTATTCTGCTCCCCAAACACTGATTAACAAAATTCAAGAATCAGTATTGCAAATTGCCTTTTCTTAGTATTGCAGTCCCATGAGAATGGTATACCAAATTATACAGAGATTTTGGGTATGTCAGTATCTTGTCATTATTGTGGGTTTTTTTTTACGGCAAACTCTGTGGAGAAGACATTGTTACTGTTGAGATTCTTCTTTTCCACCTTAATAGATTTTGTATGAATTTTGCGCATAATAATGCCACTTGTGGTAACTTCTGAGTGTTCAATCCAGGACTTGTTATATGTGTCTCAAAGTCATGAAATTATTTTGCCAAATTGCAGAAGGGCCTTTTTTTTTTTTTTTTTTTAGATAATCATGTCTCTTGTTGTTATGAGCTGTTGTAAAAACAATGTCTGTTGTACTCATCTGTCTAAATTCTTGGGTTTTGAGCTTGAGGAAGAAATTGGACTGGCAGATGAACTCTCTGCTTTTACCTTCTTCACCATGGGATAGCTTTGTGTCTCATAATACTCAAAATCTTACAATTTTCTTCAATTAACTCATATCTTGCCCTTGGTAATATTGGGATATTTCGGTTGGAATATTTTCTGATTCACAGTTAGCAACCGGTGTCCACGCTGTCCCCTCCAATCTATTAATCCTGAACTACAACTTGTTAATAATCAGCAGTTGGGCATTTTTTTCCCCGTTTCGGGTTCCGATTTATTTCGGTTTAATTGTAAGAACAGCTGTGCACATGAACTCGTGAATGGAAGGCTAATAAGATGCATGGAAGCAGCACGGACACCGTCATAGTCTGTGCCCCCTCTTGGTGGAATGTACCCGTATGGTGCTATGTCAAGGAGTTGACCATAATTATCGCTTCTTGGCATCTGTATACATGTACCGATGTACATTAATTACACTTGATAATACCTAATTACATGTTTCCTTGCCATAGTAAGTGACTGATTACTGTGTGATATTATTATGAAATTATGTGGAAAAGAGTTGGGATTTTTTTTATGGCAAAAAATGTCTTGGGAAGATAATATCTGATAATCTGACATTTGTCTTGACTAATTTATTTAGGTAGTTGATGAAGGTCTGTGCTGCAGCACATTTTGAGCCGATAAGTTCATATTTTTAAGTCATTGAAATCCATTTTCTAAATGGAAAGGAAATAAATATTGCCCAATTTCTACCCCATCCTCCAGAGGAGACAGAAGAACATCCATTGAAAATTTCTTCCTGTATAAAAAATGAAAGCTTTACATTTTATTGTGGTACGGGACTGGGAAACAAATTACTCTTTTAGCTAAATTTTAATCATATTTTTCAAAGTCAATTTTGTACAAATCCAACTCTCTTTATCATCTGTCAGATATTATTTGCTTTCAGATTTTCAGCCTGATCCTTTTCCCCTCCCTCCTCCCCTCTGAATGTATTTTTTTTTCACGGCTGCCCTAAAAGGTGAAATGAGCTCTTGATCTGGCAGTTTGCCAGAACACTGTACTGTTGTGATTAGCTGTGTGTTTCTGACAGATCTGCTTCATTCTTGCCGCAGGGGCCGAGTGAGGGATAGGGAGACAAAAATATTGATGGGGGAAAATCTCATTATCAGGTCTCCTCCACCATGCCATTCCGAGCTAGACCCGGACCTCTTATCATAAAAAGTGCCATCCTAAAAAAAAAATTTAAAAAGCAAAGATGCAATTTCTGCTAACTGAAACAAAAACTCCCCACTTTTATGAATAGGTTTTCTGCTATTCATAGTCTCTTTTTTGTATGTGTCCTCCAGATTGCCCTATTCAGGTGGTTTTTTTTTCTGTTTTCCGTCGTTGTTTCAGTTTTAACCAAAGGCAAAGATGGGAATAAAAAGAAAGATCTTCATCTTGAATAATTCAGCTTAGGTAAACGTTAATGGGCCCTTGAAATGTAGGTTAGGCAAGTGTTGGTGTATTTTTGGAATGTGTGATGGCAGAGTGTTTCCAGGGACAAGTTACTTGTCATGTCTGCAACTAAAGAGTCAGAAAGAGAGCTTTGGTTGGGGGGGATGCAATCCTCTGCACCGATTTTTTCTTCGTCTCTGGTCTCTAACGGTCAATATTGACCCAAATGCACACAAGGCAGCTGACTAGAGTCTGATATATTTATGTACGGTACTGAATCAATCGGCAGTTCTTGGCTGCGCGTTCACTATGCCGTAAAGTAGGCTGTTTGGTTCACATGAGCTACAATCACAAAGACGGTTTGGTCTACTTAGGGATTTGGCTGATGGCTCAGTCGCGTGCACCTTGTCTTTTATTAACGGGAAGGACTCTCTAGGAATTCAAGCAATCCGGTAGTCCCCTCGTCCTCTTCTTCTTGCTTTCTCATCATGGACTGTGCACACCTGACAAAAGATGATGGACACACGGTGGTTTAATGCAATTTGAGTAACAATGTGTGAGACGAGCTGGTTGCCCCGGCAACCGGCAGATTTTGTGTGACAGTCCTTGCAGTGAGTGATTCAACTGCATTCAGGCTTTGTGCCGGGATCGCTGTGATCTGAAAAGGGGGGATTCAGTGTGCTTTATTTCCATTGAAACACCTGCAGTACTTCAGCTTCACTCATCTAGCTCATCTCGTCTCGTCAGTTCTTTTTTTTTCTTTTCTTATTTATTTATTTGTGTGTGTGTGTGTGTGTGGTTGGTTGGTGGTGGGGGGCTCCGTTTTCTCCCTGCGGTCGACGGCGGGGGATATCTCCCCGAGCTGGAATAATTAATCATTCCTTTGCGCTGCCTACACAAGGATCAACACAGCTTGAAGCCACCACGCAAGGATTTTTTTTTTTATGAATGATATTGGCTTCTTGTTAACATCTGTGCTGCACAGTACACTCTACATGCACACGTAGCTTTGCCGCTGAGACGAACACGAGGGACACTGTACAAGAAAGGAGAAAAGGGGAGGACAAAAAAAACCTGCCAAGTATCAAATGTGTGTATACTGACTCAGCAGGCAGTGCTATAGCAGAAGGCTCTCCCAAGCTGCTCAATCTTTGTGGTTGTACGGACGATCAGCCGGAATCTTTATCATCGGAGGAATCTTGGGAGGACTTGCCGTTGAGAGAATTGGCGAGAACCAACACGCGCTTGGAGGCAAGGCTGACCAGCATCTGTGGATCTGTGGTCAGTTACTTGTTATAATTCTGGAATTAAGCAGGCAATAAGTACGCCTGTCCGAACACCACATGATGCATTAGAAATCCCGACCGGAGGGAGAAGAGAAAAAAAAACTTCTACAACCGTGAGTGTTCATGCTTGCTGGCGAGCATGCTCCACACCACACCACACCGTCTGTAGTGGGTTAATTGATATCCCAGTTGCTGCGGCATCTTCAGCGATAACCCTCTGTCAACATCCGGAGGAATCCGTCAGGAGCACAAAAGGAGTTCGCATTTTTATGCACTTTTTTTTTTATCCGAATGTACTTTCTTGAGATTGTTTACTTCAAGGGAGAGGGTGTGTGTTGCACGGACTCACAGTTGGCGATGAAGATTTCTGCAACTTTTCCAAGGGAGTGATATTTAGGAGGAACTTGACGTTGTGTTTAATGGTCAACACATTCCGTTTTTGGAGAGTAATTAACTGGCTTCCTGTACATCCAAAGTGATTTTTTTTATGAGAGGTTAAAAGTGAATTGTCATTTTGACCCAAGACTTGCCAACCGTCTGCGGTAAAGTTGTGGATAGTTCACAAGTGCGGAAATCTGGTGGAACTCGGGCCAGTTTATGGACAGCCAGTCCCTTCAGCATCCTACCGTGAGCGGGGATTTTTTGGGTATCTGCTGTTGGATTTAAAGTGTGGATTCCGACCGGAGATATTGAGCTTGGGGGCAGCTGAGCCAAGCCCCCCTATGCCTGCCAGTGACCCTCCTCATTATCCGACGTTCGTCCCGGAACTTCCCAGTACTACGGCATCATCATGCCGGCGCCCTCATCCACGTACCCCAGCCAGGTCGTCATTCCCGAAGTCCAGGTGGAATTTATGCCGGACAATGATTTCAGAGACAGGACACTGTCGGACGCCGACTCTGAAGATTCGGCCTTTATGCAGGAACAGATTAGGAAGTATTCCATATGCGTGAGTATCAGAGAAGAGTGACCCAGTGGATTTGGGTATTTATAAGACCCTGCCAGCCTCCCGACCTATTAGCAAAGAAGATCCCACAGGATCCCTTAAATATGTTTTGTGTTTCATTCTTGTTCTGTATACTGTATTTAGAGACCCCTCCCTCTCCTGCAGTGATGTCATAGGGGAATATTTTAGACCATCAGGTGCGTGGCAGCACACGTCAGCAAAGTATTCAAGCACTCCAGTCACTGGACAGGTATTGCATGTCCTAAGCATGCACCTAGAACTACTTCACCAGAAACATACACACCTAGACCCGATGACGTACTTTAACTTCCAAAGTAATGTCGTGAGGTCATGTGCAAGGGGGTGCTCTAAATCTGAATTAGCCACGATGTTTAGTCGGAATCTTGAGTTTTGCTTGCACAGAAAACAGGGTGTCCAAATATTCAGTCTGCGGTACGTGAATCGCAGACAAAGTGAGACGCGTGAGGTGTGCAACTCATCAAATTGAGCCACTGCTCTAGATCAAGACATTTATCATGACGTACATGTAATGGCAGTGATATCATGCTGAAGCTTGGCTGCAGTGTAATGCCACTATCTGATTATGACTGAATTCAATTCATCGTGCTTCTTAAGTACTCACTGTGATTATACGTCCATTATTACAAAATTAGCATTGTTTGAGCATTCAGGCCTAACTTCCTTACTCTTCATATCACACAACTAGCTACTAAAAAGACACCTTATTTTTCTGACAAGAAATAGAAACTTGAATGCCACCGACCAGGGGCCAATTTCAAGGCGCTGCTTAGCACAAACATTTGCTAAGCATGACATTTCTGTCTTACTAAAAAACTTGGTTAGTAACCAAATTTCCATGTGTTGTGTATCGCTTGTGATTATTCTTTGCCTGTTGTTCACTGACCATGAACAGCAAATGAATTTTTGTACGGTGGCAAGACATCTTTTGTGCTAAGCAAATTTTTGTGCTTAGCAGCTCCGTGAAATTGGTCCCCTGTCTACTTTGCCAACATCTTGCAAACCATTCAGAAAAAAAAGATGACCCATGAAAGATGTGTAGGTCAAAATTCAGGGAAATTCCTTACAGTTGTTACAATGTGATCTCTTTGCATACTTTATGCAGTTGCTGCTTGTACATGCATAATACATATGTTAGTTTCTGGATGAAAGGCAGCATAGACGATAAAGGTGAAATCAAACTGTGTAAATAAAGCAGGGTTTTTATAATGGCTATTTGTTGGTGAACATGTACGTCAGCTGCGGTTGTGTGGGCTGAGACCGCTCAGCAGTACAGTGAATTTTCATGTAACGTCCCTTTTTCACAATCTGTCTAGTTGCTTTATCAGCGTTTACAACTTCTTGTGCGTATCTGTTAATGGCTTGAGATCCCAGACCATACAGTACTTAATGGATTATATGGCTCATAAATGGTATGTCAAGCAAAGATACTTTTGAGGGAGGCCCCATCACTTTATAATACTAACAATACTAACATTTTTAAAAAGAATTGGGTTGCCAGAGCGATTTTGTACCTCAAAGCAAGTCAAGAGCAGTTTAATTAAGATTAAAATTGTGTTGGTTATACACTTACACTGTTTATTTTTCAAGTACAAATTTCCATGCTAAGCAAATTTTCTTCCTTCATTCCTTCTTCCTTGTTTGAATTGCATGTGTAGTAGAATGATGCGTATTGCATTTCAGAGGCCTGGTATTCAATTCTTGGATCTTTCACATTTTTCATACCACCTGAACATGATTTGATCCAACTGCACGTACGGCGTAATGCAGCATGGCAAGCACAGCATCCTGGGGCTAGAACCTGTCCCATTGCCAGACCTGTCACACTGGTTTGATTGTGGGTTCATTATTTTTGTCCAAGCGTGAAACACCCAGCATATTAATAATAATAACCCATGCATCTTGTGCACTGCGAGCCAAATGCAGACATTTGGGTTCGCATGTTAATCTATTAACCAGATTTTGCAAAGCATTATGTCAATAGACTCAATACATAGCCATGTTCATTCCAATGCCATGCTTTACTAGACTATGGGACAGATTATGACAAATCTATAGGGCCTAGTTGTTTGTGTAATGCACAGGTTCACTGATTCTACTGATTCGGATCCCATTTTAGCGTACCCTGCATAGGACGTGGATACGCAAATCTGGGATCCTGTGCGTTAAACAAACAGGCCCTAAAAGTTATCTGTGATAATCTGAGGGAACTTGAAAAAACAAAACAAACCTTGTGGACTTGTTGCAACCGACATAATATTCACAAAGTTACATAATGCGGATTTTTTTTATGTCTCTGAAGTCTGCATTAGTGTATTTGTGTTTTATGGGCATCGGACAGCCCATGGTGGATGTGATTACATTCACGTACGAATGCACAATCACAAGATGGCTCAAATTTCATTACCTTCAATCTGACTCCAATCAAATTAAACACGCTGTAAAACATTCCCCTGACCGATATTTATATCATGCTCTGAACATTGAACTAGGGCCCAGTATTTTTATACAGCTTCTTGATAGACTCAGTTTATTGCTTATAAGGTTTAACAGTTGTTGGTGTTTTGGGTTTTTTGGGGGCAAGAATGGCATATACCAGTCACAAGGCTATGCGCACCATGTTGAATGTTGGCTGGTAAACTGTGTTTGCCCAGCTAGTTGTGTGTATGTTTTTGTTCAAGGGGGCCTTGCCCCCCACGTTGCCTAGCAACGCCTCCCTGCAGTTTGGCCGAGCAGGTGGATGCGGAGGATGCATTCAAGCTGCTGCTTCTCCTCCAATCACAATTGACCAAACACTGTCCTAGAGTATCGATAAATTACGTCTGACCAAACGGCTGCCTCCAGTATAAACGGGAGAAAGTTGGGAATATCACAGCCGAGAGTCGTAATCACCCCCGAGTGGAGAAATCACCGTAATTTGCTATCTAGACTTCTCCCTGCTTTAGCCTGTGTTCCACTGTAATGGTATCCGACTAAAGTGCCTTGATCATAGAGTGAATAAAGTTAAGACTTTAAAAGCGACAGAGACAGGAGCAAGCCTTGGCCTTTGTTGCCCTGGTTCTTGGCCTTCGTGCCCCCTTCAAATGTTTCCATAGACATTATGATTTTCCAATGGAAGTGCCCCTTGGAATGGAAAAGTTGCCTTGCCCTTTTCAGAACCAAATTCAAGGCTTGCAGGAGGTTTACTGCACACTGTGCACAAACTTTTTGTCAGAGGAAAGATGTTTCTGAAAGGGCTAGCTGGAGGTTTCAATATGAATGTTTATACCATGTTCTGGAGGTGAATGTTTGCGCCATGTTCTGGAGGAAGAACAAACTTTCAGTTCCATACATTTCTTGAATTTTGTCAAAAGAATGAAATTAATATAAACACCCCCAACTTGTTTGTGATATTGATGCACTGTATCTGCCAATACTGCTTGCACTGAGTTTATAAGGAGATATTGTTTTTATTGAATTCAACTGATCAAATTTACTTGGAATTGGTGTTACAAGGAACTTCTTTAACCCCATCAGGACTGCATTTTTGGACTAAAGATTTCTCAGGAAGTGAAATATGGAAAGATGTAGGAGGAAATCGTAGCAGTAAATTGCATATTGTGGGAGAGACACGCCCTAGGCTCCAATTCCTAATTGCACCGCACAGATGAAATCCACCGAGTTCGGACTCCTAAAAAAAAACTCGCAATCAATGCCCGAAACCTTAAAAATTCACTTTGTCATGAGCTCTCCTGGCGAGTATGTCGCTGTGATGTTTAATGCTCCCTATTATGGTATAGAGAAGGCACATGACTTTGTAGAGCCTGCGCCATTGGTGGACGTCTTCGCTGCTGAGTCTCTCCTCCCCTGACAGCTGAGTACTTCTTCACTGGCAGGTGCGTGTCACTGCATGCTGCTGCCCCCCGGGGTGGAAGGGGGAGGGGTACGAGAGGAGAGAGACACAGTGAAGCGCCCTCTAGGTCACGCGCTTCAAGTTGTTCCCGGAAAAATTGATTTTGTGTGTGTGTGAGTGTGTGGATGTTTCAAGAGGGTGTTCCTTTGGCGCCTTACCTTACCTTCTTCTTACCTTCCCACTTGATATTCAATCTTGTGATACCACTGTTTACGTGAGTTGTATCTCCCAGTTGAACTATTTTTTCTTCTCTCTCTCTCTTGCGGTTTGGGATGGCACAAACAATTATTTAGCAAGAATAAATTCATGTTACTAGCATGAAACATTGCTTAAAATCATTTTGCTGAGATGAATTGGTATTCATGCTCGAGCCAAATGGACGTGATATTTGAACAATTTGTAGAATCACATTGTTGTACATAAATGTTGAAATTCTGATTGACATACAAATCCGAACTTCCAAACCAGCTGTGAAAGTGGTTAAAAACCACTGGCACAGTAGAACAGCTGTTACTTAAGGATATATACATGTATCACAAGTCATAATATTCATATTGCACAAACAATAATAAGCAAACCATCTGTAACATATGTGCTGTATATGTCTTAGAGTGTGTCAAGGAGATGCTCTGACCAGCAGGGCAGAAATTGTGGTGACCTTTTGCCCCATGGAAATGGGTCAGTGGACTAGCCTGTGGCATGATCTACCCATGTGCATCCATGTTTGACGGTTTGCTGTACGCTTATGAGACCCAATTGATCTTTTTAGTGCTAGCAGTTGCTGCTGTCGTACACGTAGATGAACATTATGACTACATGTATACAATGCACCCCATCCAGAGCTACAGGATGACGCTTGCCAGATGACGTCAATTTGTAGAAAAATGTCACATGCATCAACATTTTGGGTGTCGGATGGACATGACGCACATCGCGGTCCTCACCGTGTCTCAAAGAAATTCCAAACATGCACAGATGATTTAACCGTGATTGCAATATTGCACACGGTGGGCACACGCAATGTGCAGGGGTGACATTGAATGAGCACTACGGACATGCATGGAGTCCTGTGAGTGATGAAACCATTTAGTCTGGTTCCTGTTTGATGGACCGGTTTCATCACAATTTGCTCATACGTGCAACGTTGTCCTCACTTTGAAGTGGCTGGCAACCTGACCATGTAAAGATGTCAAGCGATGCTAAATTAGCATCAAAATTAAGCAATAAACCCATGTGAGTCACAGAATTGTGTAAATTCAATTATTGTTTCAAATTGGATAAAACCACTCCAAGTCTAAAATGATCCATCATTCCAAACGTCTAAGGAATCGTCAGACAAAGTGTAACGTTTGTGACTGAGGAGAGTGAATCATTTGGATGTTGATGATTTGGGCAATTTCGATTTCCTGGACCTGAAATAAAACCAACAACTTTTGTCCAAATGAAACCAACAAAAATAGGAAAAGAAGAAAATTCAACCAAGTCTGCTAGCAGAAAGTTCCCAGATGAGACACATAATACTTGTGACAATAACTCAGAGAACTGACCAATTAGAAAGAGTTAAGCAGAGCTGGGCTCATGACTATGTAAAGGGGCACGGTACAAGTCATCAATCCTTTCCCTTTAGAGAGGCATCTGGGCTAGAGTCCTGTCGTCCCTCCCCTCCATGCATACCCTGGAAGTCGCCCTTGGCCAAAAAGAAGAATTCAAAAGCAGCTGCATCTCATCCCACTTTCCTTTCTCATGTTTGTTTATTTTTCCTTTGCCAGTCTAAAAGAAAAAAACCCAAAAAGTATATATAAATGGAATCCATTTTATCTGGCGCATCTCGTCTGGTCGAGGCTTGTGGACAAGTTTTTATAATGAGCAAGCTCATTCATTATTCATGATCCGCTTCTTGTTTCTACGTTAACTCTCTCCATCAATAATTCATTTGGTCTGGGGAAGATGGAAGAGTACCCATAGTTTTGGCTTTGGCAGCATTTTTACATTTCTTTAATGTTGCCGTGTACTGGTTATAGTAGGTAGGACATTGTCATTTTCACAGCAGCGGTCGTAAATTTTGGTAAGATACATTAGGATAGTGTTCACGCTGCTTCTGGGAAGTAAGTAAATAAAAATCGTTGTGCATTATATCATCGGACGTTTTTATCTATTTTACGCTTGTGCTACCATCTGGGCTACCTCATTCTACATTTTGGCTTTTTAATATTGCATGTTGTTGACCATGCATCTTCAAAGCTGACCCTCCTCCCAGCCCGCAGGAAGCGGAAAGTCCAGTTATATTATCAACCAAAGGGAAAGGGAAATGAGCGAGAAAATAGCTTGTCCAGCAGCGGGTGGATGTATGTATGATGCTTTAGGGCGCTGTAAATTTGTTCTCACAGGTCTGTGGAAATCGGAGAGGGCCCAGGAGCATTTTTTATTGAGGATAAGTTGGCTGCTGCTGAATACGGTAGGCCTGAACGGGCTGATGACACCTGGCCCACACTCGTCCACTCATTCTGCAATTAGACGCTGGTACGGGACATTATTAAGTGTCGTGTTTGAATGATGTAGCCTTCGCAAGCGGTCTGTCTGCATGACGGAAATGGAGATTTTGTGTGTCGGTGTGCGGCCATTTTTGTTAATTTGGATGGTAGAATCTTGTTATTTGGAACCGGTTGGTCCCCCGATTCTCCACAAGATTGGGTTATAATGTGGAATTGGTATTTACTCAGTGACCTTGGCAAGCTTGTTGGGAGAGGAGGAGAAGTTGGGAAATGTCATTCTGACAAGTTGGGACATGATTTGTATAATACCACTAATGATGATAATAATAATAATTTGGGAGACTTAATCATCCTTATACTCAAACAGATTGGTTGCTGAATTGCAAAAGATGCGGCTACAACATATTGAGTTGGCTGCATGCATGAGTGCCATTGCCTCTATTTTGATATCCGTTATTTTAGAATGAATTCACGAAATGGAGTCGAAGCCTCAGCCTTAGCCCGAGCTTCCGTTTCATAAACCCCCATAGAATCAGTTCTTAAAGAAGTGGAAAATTCTATGCCTTCAGAATCCTATTTCATGCACCAGGGAGAAATGTTAAGCTTTGCATCGAACATAGTGTAGTGTTCCAGGTGCACAAACCCATCTGTATGAAAACACACATGCAGTCCGTACAAAAACTCCCGGACCCTGGACATCATTTGGAATTTTAATACACTATAAAAATCCCAGTGCATTACGGCATGTACTGTATACATCGTACCAACTCATGATGTTATCGCAGTATGCATTGCATACCCTATTTCAAATACCAACGTGTGAGATGTTATCGGGGCCCTTGATGGACAGCTTTGGGGAGGTATTAAAAAAAAAAAGGAGTAAAAAACTAGAAAAAGAAGAGGGGTCATTGTAGGCAAGACAAGACAAGACAAACTTGATTATGTCACAGTGGCAGGAGCGTTAACACTTAATTGTGACAAGAGGATTGTGTCGCATTCAGCATAGGTTCCAAAGAAGAGAATAAAGAAAGAAGTGTTAGTAATCAGATTCTGTGCATATAATGTTAGCTCCCTGCTGTATCATCCTCTCGCATTGTCGGCATGGTCGGTGTTTATGAAAATATATCCCCATGGTTCCCTATTTTGTAATGAGACCGCTCAATTATGATTTGGTTTGGCGTGCGTACGTGAGCATGTTTGTGCGGGGATGTGAAGAAGATGACATGTTTCAGTTTGTTGTTGCGTTATAAAGATAGTATCTGTGCGGTTTTGATTTCTCCGTTTTACAGCGGCCCGTTTTCATAAGATTTTCTTTCTTTTGCTTGTGCATATCGGGTTTCATTTCACTGTGTGGTGCATTTGCTGTTGCCAAAGATAGGCCAGATAAACATCGGAGGATTTGCCCAATCTCCTTCTCTCTCTCTCCCAAATTTGGAGGAAAAAACAACTCAATGATTTCTGATTGAGACTGAATATTGAATGGAATTTATTTATTTATTCAATTTTTATATAATCAATTTACAAATTTTAAAAATTTGCAAATGAGCACTAGAAGTTGTCATGAGAAATAATACCGGTACGCTTTGTCTTCCCTTAAGTCACCATCAGTTTTGATATTATCTTTGGTAGTTTGATCACATTGTGGTAGATGCATGTTCATCTTTTGATCCATTGTGAAATTTCCCTCGATAAATGTTTGCATAACGCGCCCATGTTATTTTTGGAAAATTGTGAAAATCTGCTTGTCTATTTTTGAAAAGAAAAAGAAAAAGAAGAAGAAAAGAAACAATACAGAAAAAACAACAACAAAAAATGAAGCATAAAGAAGCTTTGGACTGCTGAGACTCACTCAGCAGGGGGGGGGGGGGGTTGGAGGTGGAGAAATTATGGTACAGTAATGATCACAGTACATATGAAATTAATTCCGTAGGCGGCATTATTGTAAACTGGAAGCTGAATGCACTCTGAAGATGAGCAATTTAGACCCATCCTTTCCATACCATCCCCCTGTGGGGACCACTTGTCGTGGGACAATTGATATCAAGTGACAAGAAATTTGTAATAATTTCATAGATCATTTCATTGAATCCTATAATCATGCATTGAGGGGTTCTTTTTAGGGGGCAGTTTGTCATTTGAAAAACTATAATGCAGGAATTTTACATAATTATCTATAAAATAATATCATTGAATCTGGTAATTTTATCAATTAATCAGCAGAATCCCATACTTTGGTTGTCACTATATCAGGGGAAATGCTAACCCTATCAACTTTATCCAAGGAATATATTATCAGGGAATCATGTAACTATCAGTACATGAATGAATTCTATAAATACAATTAAATATGTTATTTTATTTATTTATTGAATTGTTTGCATTGCAAAATACCAACACAGCATTTTTCAAATTGAAAACAAAAGAATGTTTACAAATTTGACAAATATGTAAAATTCACTTCCAAGAAAAGCTATGTAGATCATATTATTAACCATGGAGGAAGATCATCTCTTAAAAAAAAATGAATTTCTGCGAATATGAAACATCATGATGACGGACCGGGTAAAATGCTGTCCTAATGGGAAGAAAAGTCACACAACAATTTTTTCATCTCTTCTTCTGGATAGAAATTGAAAACCACTCGTGTCTTGTTGACATTCTCTCAAATATCCGATGGGTAAGATGAATCGCTGCATGTCGTGTTTCTATCCAGAATCTTCGTCCGTTCCGCCACCCACCCCCCACCACCACCCCCGTCTCCCTTTCCACCTCATCAGGCCAGAGAACTCTGGCGGATTTGTCCGTGCATTCCCCTTGGACTGTCAATCACTTGTGGTCTTTACCGGTTATTTGAGCAGCTTTCTTATGTTAAATTCCATAATTAGATTTATTAGTACTTCTCTTTTTCCTTGGCTCTTCCCTTGGCTTTTCCTTGGTAAATGGATAGTGTTGCAGAATATGCTCTTCAGTGTGAATTTGTGTGGGCTTTCTAAAGGAGAAGAAAATTGACTCTTCTGTGGAAATAAAATAGTGCAAACTTGGGGCCAATTTTAAAGAGCTTCTAAAAAAGCATAGGAATATGCTAAGCCTTGAAATTTTCTAAGCACAAGAATATTGATGGGAGGACATTATGCTGTTCAGGGAAAATAGAAATATGTTAAGCATAAAAATAAGCATGACAAACATTTGCTTAGCATATATAAGGTACATGTAATGCCAGCTAGAATGCACCTGGGGGTAATTAGTTAATACAGTGGAACACATATATAATGAATACCACTATTACCAAACATTTGGCTATACTGAACATCATCATTGGCGCCCAATTTTTGTGTACAATACCCAATATGGTTCTTTAAATCACTATAACAAACGTCCACTATAACAGAAAATATCTGTGCATCCCGCCATGTTTGTACTAGCGGTGTTACTTTGTACACTTTTCCCACAAACTGTGTTGCATCTGCACACTGTGATGGAAAATCATGAATATGACTTAGTCATCATGTTGCTTACTTAAGAGAGGACCATAATTTGTTTCCTTGTTAGCTTGTTTGGTATGTTTGCTGTTTGAGAGAAATTCTTATTTTTCTGTTGCAGGATATTCCTCCCTTGCTGGTTAATAACGTATATCACTGGTCAACAAGAAATGTTGGCCTGTACATAGGTACACTGCAATACAATACAGGATTAGCTTGGAATCATGTATTAAATCTACATGCACGGAATGGCAATGGTTTGCAGAAAATTCCTTATGAGGCAGAGCCATAAAACTGGGCCTATGTCAGTAGATAATGTGAACGGAGCTTGGGGGTGGTTGAGGAGGGGAAAAGACGTGTGTGCACTGCTTTGTGTCAATGTAGCATACAAAATGATCGCGCTATAGACACACCATACGTGCCTGATCCACACAGTAAGATTCATCGCCGGCTATTATCATGCCGTTTTGTCGAGGTCCAAGCCGAGGGGACCTTTGGAGAGAGGAGATGGGGGGAGCATGAGACACTGATTAAGGGTCCATTCATCGCAGTCGGGTTCAGTCCCCGCAGACTATTGGGGGCTTTTGGTTTTTTGTTATTTATGCAGTAGACACCCGCAGCATTGGTTGGAGCGTGAGCAGTGTACCAGAGAACTCTATGACTCAAAGCCTTAAAGCGACAACCCCTATATCCCCTCGCCCGCCCCAGAACCAGTAGGTTCTTCTCTTAGTCTTCCCGTAGTGTGGCCAGTGAGCTCCCTCAAGCATGGCAGTCTCTTGGACTCTCTTCTGGAGCTTATTTTGTACATTCCATTACAATTTTTTTAGCTAAAAACCTTTTAAAAATATGTCAAATTTAAAGAATTGCTCATTCAAAAATGGAATGCAGCTTTAGAACCCAATGATATCTTCACTGAAGGGATATCCAAAATTTCAGGGTTGGAACCGGACCGAACCCAAGAATTTTTTCATCCCTTGACAACACTTGAAAAGTTTCAACCCTGAGCCGACCCAGGTAGGCCGGATCGAAATCAACCCTGGGAGGGACAGGGTTGAAAATTTCAACCCGGTTCCAAACTGCATTTTTCGTTGGATAAGTGTTGTATGAGCCGGTTCCAAACATTTTGATAGGTTTTAGGAGTTTTCAGAAGGCAATCCTTTTAAAAGTATTATTAATAATCATCATTGTTTGAAGGTCCAATTGTGATCTTTATTTTGACAGCAAAATATTTATTTTTCAGCAAATTAAATCTAATGGATAAAACAGGATTCAATACGGAAATGGTTTATTTTTTTCTTTTACCAAAACGATAAATCACAGAAACCAATTAAAATGCTTTGACATGAGAGGGAATGAAATTTCCCAAAAGGTCCTTTTTTATGAAGCCAGTGAACCAACAAGAGACAACATAAACCAAAAGAGATACGAGCATCGTGAGATTTGTACCAGCATCGTAGTTTAGGCATCAATTTGAAGCCGCTTGTATATACTGCTGACAGCCCGGGCACTCTGCCTCATTGGGGGGTATGGTAGATGCCTGGACTTAATATCAGGTCCCAAACTCAATCATGTAGAGTGATCGGGATCGGCCGCATATCCCTGACTTGTTGACCGTTTGGACATGGAGCAAGTAGGCGGCCGGATCAGAGCGACTGAGGGCTGTTATCATTTTACAGGTTATTTATCGGTGAACTGGGTTAAAAACATTCAAGTTGTTTGCACGATTGTTTAGTGTGAGGTCGGATTCTCTGCAGAGAGACGAAGTGAAATGAAGACAGGCCCAAATAGTGGAAGTTTAGGCTCACATAGTGGAAGTTTAAAGGGTCCGTGTGCCTGGTCTATTTTCCCATTTGACTCGTTGAAGTCTCAGGATTCAGCTATGTATTGGTACTTTTGTTCAAGTCTTAAAATTTAAAACTGCAAAGAAGACTGAGAAGAGCACAAAAATTGACTCAGATTGCCAGAATTTTGTGTGTGTAAGAGTGGTTCATTTTAAAAATCGGTGAGAGCTGACTGACAAGAGTCAGTGAAATACTCTTAGATCAGACTGCTTGCTTTTAACTGCCTACGTACTAATGTCATAGGAGGGTTAATTCAAGCAGCAGGGAGTTTGTAAGGTATTGTATGGTCAGACTGCTTGCTTGATATCTTCTACCCTGTCTGGCACAAAGAGGGCATTACCTTACAAAGTAGGGAGTTTGTGTAATGCAAGGTTGGTTTACTACCTGGATATTAACTGCTTTTACTACTACATGTACTATCTTGGAGACTTGCCTCCTGGAGCAGGAAGTATGTAAGGGATTGTAGGGTCAGACTGCTTGCTCTCAGCATGGAGGTAGAACCTTCATGCTCTCAATAAGTATCTACAGCTCTAGGAGGGAACACTAAACTGATAGTGGTTTCCAGTTTTCACTTATATAGGATGTCAAATACCTACACATATAATGTTATCATGTACATGTACAAGATCTGGAACATCGCTTGGTTCAAAAAATATGTTTCAACTACATGTACTTGTATTTATCATACATCAGCCTCGAGACTCCTATTTGCTCGTTGCTCCAATATCAAGGTAGCAGTCGATTAACAGACAGTTTTCCCTCAAAAGGACAATAGCAAGTGGAAATTGAAGTGACCCTAACCTTTTAAAGTCTGTGCAGTGCTTGACCAATTCATCATGAGACTGCAAGTGCTTCTTGATGCTCTGGACAGAATGAGGCCTTAGCTGTTCAGTTTCCCTCTGTCTCTCTACTTTAGTCCAATCCATAACCCAGGTTTAACAAACAAGCTAAAGCAATTCATTACAAGACAATCTCTTTGATTTCTGCGGGAAAATATTTAGAAAGGTGGACATGGACTTCATAAGGAATATTCATCTCAGAATGGTTTGCCTCTAGTTCAAGTAAGTGTGTGAGTGCTCTGAAGCGCCTTGGCAAGATTCTCTATTTTAAGTGGACGTAATATTTTGATTGATCAAAGAGTACCAGTGCCCTGACAAACCTGTAAGGTCAATTGCTTATATTTTTATCCAACATTTAAGGAATATTGGTGTTTTTTTTTTTTTTACTTTTCTGTTGGAAAGTCAATAGAGGAAGTAGATTGTGGCTCACATATATGGTGCATTTCATCGTAGTCGTTGGCCCGAAATGAAATCTGGGAGGTCGGGAGTGAGCTAGTGTACGGGTAATGGCTTGTTTGTTGCGTTGATCGTGAAAGAGGAGGGAGATGGACGGGCAATAGTAATTTGAGGCACGGTTCATCGTTGCTATGTCAATTGCTCAAACTGTGATGAATGGTGGCAGTTCTCTCCGTTTAGTGCGGTTCCTTACATGTCATTACTCCCACACTAGTTGTTTACAAAACCAGAATGCTGTTATATCTTTGGGGGGAGGGGGGGGGGGGGGGGGTTGATAAGTGGCGGGGATGAGGCTGGTCATCGACCTTTCCCCCTTCCTCCCACTCTTAGCTCTTTCAGCCATTATCTTGGTATTTTAATAGCCAAGGGTTGAAAAAAGGGGTTCGGTCGAGGGTCGTCTCAGTATCATCATCAGGAATATTATTTAAAGTGAAGCACAGATGAAAAGGCTGTTACAAACCATCGTCCCATGCACTGGCAAGTTAAGTGAACTATAATTTTAGACTTGTGCATTCCCAGCAGGATTTTGAATGTGTCGTAGAAATACACATCCCAAAAAACAAACTATTACCAGCATCAGTCTATTACAATCACATTATATAAGTGCACAATTGCCATTTTTAGGGTTGTTATATCATGAGTAGTCAGATCATGAGCTTGCCCCTTACAGTATGTACACCTTTAAGTAGTTGACCATTTGGCTGCTCGGATGCATGCGACTGTACGCAGAGAGTAAGATCGATCTTCTGAATAATGTCTAGTCTCAGAATGACTGTTGTCGTTCCCGGTCGGTTCTCCCTATATAAACGGACCGGGTATCTGGTTCTCGAGTGTCGCACTGCACCATGCCACCACACCGTACCGCCACACCGTACCGCAACGCACGGCGGGTCCCCTGTATGTACACACTAGCAGGGTAGGATCCTCACTTTGATGATGACGAGCTAAGTGCACGATGCAGACGGTATCCGGTGTCGTCCATTTACAGGAGCCCGGATAATGATTTTGCATCATTGTGATTCTACAGGGGCTGACCAAAAAACTGCATCCCTGGACGTGGTTCATTGATGAATAGAGAGAAAGAGGGCTACATTGCTTCGTACTTCACACAATTCCAATCTTTCTCCAGGGTATAGGGTATATGAACATGAATGTAGGCTTTAGTCTAGACGAGACGTAGGGCAAACAGTCCGTTGGGCAGACATTTAATTTGGTCTTTTGCTTACAGATGATGGGAACGTCTTTCATTATGTATCATCTTGATCATTCTTGTCCCATACAGCAGTCAAAATGATTGAAATTACCTCAGATTGCAGCAAAGTATCGGGGGCATTAGATTAGTTTGGAGTGGACAGGCAATTTTGCAATCTTTTCTACCAGCGAGCAGATTGTTTTTGTGGAAAGGCAGTTTTGTAATAATTGCTGGGAATGGACTGGATGTTTTGCCATCTATGCTTGGAGCAAACGACAGCTTTTATTAGAAAAATGAAATCAAGATTTTTTTATCTGATAGTGTAAATCAAACAAATGAAGTTAGATGAAAAACAGAATGAGGAAATTTAATATCAAGATAATGTCATGTATGCCGTATCATAGAAAATGTCATGTGTATTCAATTGTTACTTGATGGTGTGCCAGGTAATTTATGTAGAGATAACCTTCCAATCTTCGTATCACTTGTCAACCCACAGCTCACCAAATATGCACATGTTATACACATGTACAAGTAAAGCTGACATATGCAGTTCTTTTCTTTCATGGCCATTCTTTTCCCGCCTGATTTTGAAACACAAGTGTTATGTTTCAAGTTGTTTTATCTCCTAATACGTGGCACTAATTTCCAATTACAACTAATTTCCAATTACCGGTACATTTCAAAGATCTCCTTCATCGAATGATAATCCATTTACAATTCAATCAAGCGAACACGAATTGCATATATTGGAAGTGCAGACAGAATCTTTCTTGAATCTTTGTTTCGTTGGGTCAACGTCCGGCCCAATCTGTGTTGACGTTCGCCTGTTTTTAATTCCAACCTATCAAGTCCCTATTGAAGTCCCATGTCACATCTATGTAAAATGCATTTAACGAATCTCAATGACAGAAGACTGTATCCAGTTTCATTGTGTCTTTCTTCTTTCCCTGTTGGGAGTTCTCGCTTGATTTGTGAGGTTTTGTGGTTGTAGTCCATTAGAATCTTGTTTTCTGTTTTTATAAAAGAGGATTCTAGTGTCATCGGTTTGTTCCGTACCGTGAGAGTAATTGAATTTGAAATATTGAACAAATTCTGAATCTAAATGAAGATGAGCCTCGCATTTTTGTACTTTGTCCTGGAAGGCAGCCAACATTGAGATGTAACATTGATTTGATGTTGTTGTTCATTTGTCGTTTGGATTTTCTTTTTTGAGAGGTTTTATTGGGAGGGGGAGAGGGAGGGGGTTAGCAGGCCTTGAATTTGGTTCTGAAAGAGGCAAGACCACTTTTCCATTGCAAGGGGAACTTCCATTGGAAAATCATAATGTCTATAGAAACATAATGAAGGGGGCAAGAAGGCCAAGAACCAGGGCAACGAAGGCCATGGCCTCCTTGGCCTCTGAGTGTTAAATTACAGGCTTTGGTTAGTGATACCAAAGAGGTTGACTTTGTGCCTTCTAAGATTACAAATCGTAACATTGTGGATAATTTCACATCATCAAATTTTATCAAAATTTCTAACAAAAATCTGCTGTTCATTCACTTTTAAATAGGTTGTAGGTTTCAGGTTTATTTCTATACTATAATGAAGTAGAGCATTGCATTGCATTGCATTGCAAGAAGCCAGAACTTTCACAGGGTCTCCACCCTTGTACATGGAATAATTGAATAAGTGATATATAAATGATTAATAAGTGGATAATGATTTGAGTCTTACATTATACTATCCCTTACAGAAATATTTATGGAGTTCATGTCGTGGGACTGGAAAGCTTGGATATTACCTTGTACATTAACCCAGAGGTCTCAGGTTCAATTCCTGAGTTTAGTGCAGTTGTCTTAGCTCCCCTTTACTAGTGAATGATTTTGTACGGCTGATTTCAATCAAGGCAATCATTTCGTGTCATTAATTACCCTCCGTGATCCACTTAAGTCCACACCAGGATTGGCAAACATGCAGTTCCCACGTCCCTGTCCCATCAAATGGTGATCTGATCTGGACGGACGTGGTTTCTCCAGCGCAGTCCCATATTGCAGAGCAGTTTGGGTTAATATCTTTCGGCAGACATTTTGTGAAGAATCCCAACAACTTGATGTCTGCAGAGTTTTAGGATATGATAACACTGAATGCGTCCATGCATACATTTTCTTGGATATGACGCATTTTTAGTTTCCACTCCTGAAAGACCGGGGACCACGGACCGAGCACCTTCGGCATGCCCTATCAGGTTGCCATAAAGACTTCCATAAGTTGTTGTAGAAAACAAGTACCTTTTGTGGTTAGCTAGATTGTCGGTTCTCATCTTTAATACCCTTAGGGCAATCATAAATAAAGATGCATATTATTCACTCGTGGAGACTGATTTTTTTTTTTTCACCCTCCATGCTGTCCTCGGCGGGCCGAAGGTTAGAGCTGTTTGTTTCTCATAAATAAAATTGTACCTGACAGCAGTAACAAATTAGAACTCCTACGCAGTCATTGGCTCAGCAAGAACTGTTGTTGCCACGTTGCCGTGGTATTTTGCAATCAGTAATCAAAATGTCAGCATGTTAATTTATTTTGAAAGATTTCATTATTTTTTTTTTTTCAGAAGTTGAGGTTTTTGGCTTCAAGTTTATATAGGGCGTGATGTTGTTATCTTAGCGGGATCTTTCTCAAAATCTTAAAAAGGATCTTTCTTTGACATGTTTGCCAAAGATTCTGCTAGGATTGAAACGGTATAGCCTTTCTCAAAACTGAAAATTTTACATCACAAGTCATTATTCTTATTGATGAGCTGTTTTCAGCAGTTCATTATTTGCAAACATGTTATTTATTATTATTTTTTTATATTATCATATTATACATTCTATTGTATGTTCACATGTTGCCAGAGGGAAGTTTTGACCCTGGAGAGAAACAAGAATTTGAGCTTACAAATGAGAAGCTTCTAGCTACATGTATGTCTTACCAACGGGAACGACATGAAATACATGAATTTAGATGAAAGGGAGATTTGACATTTCAAATTTAATCCTAGCATAATCTGTCTTGGATGGTTCAGGACAGAGAGCCAGAAATCTACAAAACATGAAAAACAAGACTGCTTAAGAGGAGACAAAAGGTAAAAGATTGGGAAGACTATTTGAGGGAACAAAAGGTAGTCATGGAAACTGGAAAGAGCAAAGGCAACTTGAACGTGGGAAAGCAAGTGATCAACGGGAGTGAGTTGGGACTTGGGTTTGTTTTGCTTTGTTTTGTTGGTTTTTGCACAGAGTTAGGATGAGAGTTGTCTGGCTGTTTTGCAAATAACAGAAGTGACCCTCTAACTTGCGGGGGACAAGAATCAGGTAGAGACTCTAGACCCAATCCACGTGTTTTGCTAAAAGTCACCCTTTCACTGATGATGCATATTATGCATTGTTAGGCAGTGTGTGCTACAATTTGTGGAACACAAGATTCTATAGGCTTGCTGTCTGTGAAAGTGCCCATGGTGGTAGAAAGTAATGAAAAGTAATGCTGCAATTAGGCCCTACTCTGATGCCTCATAACCTGATGAATCCTGATTATGCAGTTATCATTGCCTTCTAGTAAACACAACCATGAAAGTCATCTTTGACCAATCAGGGGGCATGTACTATCGTACCATTTGGCGAGCGCGTATATCACGAAGATAGCTGCTGCCTCGCGGACGCGCGAAATTAACCAATCAACATCCTCCGTCACGATCCTGACAGAAATGTTCTCAAAACAGATCTGATAGGCTGATGTGCCGCGTTGCATAAAATTTGCATGCACGTATGTATCAGACGTTCGTACATAGTGACACGGAGTAGAACAAGTGATACACAGACTAGCAAATCATCTGATTGTCTTGAAACAATCATTGCAAATTATTGCAAAAGATTAAAATGCCTCTTTAAGTTGGGTGACCCTTTATCTGTGACCCTCCCCGCCCTCTCGTCTCTTTCGTATCCCAGCAAGAAAACATTCAGGCTGCTTGTTGCTGATCGTCTGGGATGCCACCATCTCTTATAGTCTAAGTGGACCCCAGACCTCATGGCACCAGGCATTAATTATGCACGTTTTGCCTACACATTGAAAATTGCATCTTAAAGCATTCAGCTGCTTGAACTCTGACCTACTTCCAGTCCTGTGGCCATCACTGTCCAATATTTTAATTTTGTTCGTTCTTCTCCAGATGTGTCCCCTCCCCCCCCCTAAAAATAAAAATAAAAAAAGAAGAATCTGATTGAGTTTCTGACAACATGACCTCAGTCCATTTTTTAATCTCCCGTTCGGTCCCAATTTCTTCCAATAATTGAAAAAAAAAAATTGTGCAATGGATTGAATCGGTCTGAGAGAGTGTCAGTAGGCCACAATGGATGAATGCAGGCCGCAGCGCTGCTAGAAGCCTCACTTGACGATGCTTATCATATTACAGTTTAGCAGCCATACCCAGTACAACGTGCGTTGTTTGTGCGCACGTACGCTCACGCTCACACACATATAGGTGAAGAGAGGCAACGGTGTGGATATATTAATGCTGCTCCATTGACGAGTGAATTAACAAGGGGTTGATATCGGCACTGTTTTAAAAAACCTGTTGTTGTAGCTGTGTCGGGTTGAATGAGGCGAGGGGAAGAATAACAGAAATTGCATTTTGCGGTTGGGGACCGGGGGGCAACAGCATCCAATTCATCTAATTCCATATTAGATGGATTGAATTAATCATTGTGATCACCACTGGATTGATCAAAGATTACACTCGCAACAGTTGTTCAATTGAATTGTCAAAACAAAATGAAATCAGAAATTGGCCTTTGCTTATAAATATATGAATCATAAACAGCTTCGCACGTCCCCATCAAAATTCTCTATGAGAATTGCAAAATTGTTGCTCGTACCCTGAAATAACTCAAATTCAGCATTCATCCTAAAGTAATATATATACATATGAGATATGCTTTCTCTGTCATGTATAGTGCTTGAAAATTGGCGTGGTTCATGTAGGAGCATGATATATAGGATTATAGTTTGGGACCCGTGTTTGATGCACTTACGATCCTCATTATGTTGCCGCAGGATTGTACATCATGGCGATAATAAGGAAATTAGGCACCGTATAGGGGTAAAGAGTTTTTGCACTAAGCTTGTAAGGACCAGCGCCAGGGATTTTGTAATCTGTCTCAAGAAGATGAATAGCCAAGGATTAATTTCTTTTCTTGGAGACTAATATAATGCCTGCTAAACATTTGAATTGGAAATGAGTGACTTGAGGTATATTGGAAGCATTCTCAGTGCCGTGGTTTGGGGAAATATAAAAAACTTCTTCCGCAGCATTGGCTGTTTATTTCTCTGCCTTCTGCTGGGTCAAGGGGCAAAGTTGAAAGTTAGAAAAACAATTAAATTATACTAAATTATTATCTTTGTGCTAATCTGCAAGTTTATAAACATCGTCAGAGTAAAGTTAAGTTTAATAGCCTTAGAAACAGTGTAGAATTTCTGATCGGAAAGAGTACACTGTTTCTTTAATCTGCCTTACTTTTAATTTCAATTTAAAATTGATGCAGGCAGGCAAAATTGTTGGATGAAAGTGCTTTAATGCTTGAAAATAAAATTGATTAAACAAACAAGGAAAGGAAACAATTTTGCTTTATAAAATCATAAAACATCAGCTTGTATTTGGTAATATTCAGGTTTTTTTTTTTTTTTAATGGTGGCAGCATTTCAGAGGAAAATGTTATGCAGGAATATACTCACATGGTGTTGATATAAAACTTTATAAAAAAACAAAACAACAGCAAGCGTTTACTCCGAAACTCCAAAAATAATCTTTCTCTGCCATTCCTTTAAGTGACTGCCAAAGTATTGCCCAATCCGATGCACAAGTTTGCTCCGGCCAGCAGAAGACAGAATTGCTGTTTTCTGTTTTGCCCCGGGTGGCAATATGCCAAAGGATTTGACAGCGAGCGGTAAACATTCAGTAGTCTGAATACAACTAAAAATAGGGATTTTGGATTTTTTTTTTTTTTTTTTTTTTTCTTCCGTTTTAGAAGTACCGAGCTTCCTCGCACCTGGGATTTACGATCCTTAATAATGCTTTTAGTGCAGAGGATATAGATCCTATTACAGCTATTTTGGACACCATTTTCGGGTCTTAATCTTTTCCCTGATGCATTTTATTTTGGTGAGGGTTGGGTGGGAGGGGACCGGAGAGGGACTTGTGTTATTAGATTGTACGGTTATATCCTTTATTTACTAGTCGAGTGTTCATGTGCCTATGTACGTCACTGTGGTGAAAGTAACATTCTTTTTTCTGCCAGGGGCTTGTCTCTTGCAACATTTTGCTGGGCAGAAGTAGTTTTGTCATGATACTGATACAGATTACCATCTAAAATGATGATATAAATGTAACATATTAATTGTAGTTGGTACTTTGCTGAGTTAAAACATTAAAATAATACCAATTCTTGTCTGCTATAAAGCTAGCTGCATTAAAACAGTGTTGGCCCATTGCTCCCAAGAATGCGGTATTTCCCACAAAATATTTTGTTCCTGGACCAAAATTGATGTCCAACTGCATGATTACCTCCTGTTTACCGAGGGACTGGGGGCGATTGTTGGATTAGCATGATGAAAAATCTGCAATGTAAATATTGCCATGGAAATCTGGTGCATTATGGGTGTATGCGTGGGCTGATGAGACATGCACGGTATTTTAAATCAGGAAAAATTGGAAAAAAATATAAACATATATAATCAGAACAGAATTGTCAGTATTCGTTAATTAGCAAAAGCAGCAAATATCTTTCCATGATAAGATTAAAAAATTCTCGCTCCCCATATGGTTTTCTCATTCCCAGATTTTATTTTTATACACCCAAAAATAAATTCCCATTGTAGATCCGGTACATGTGATGATAGACAAATAGTACAAAATAATTAGCCACAGATGAATTCAGCAAATTAACAAATTCTTGTCTTTTTCTTTCTCGTTATTTTTGTCTTTTGTTTCATGCAGTCCCTGGAGAGTACACGGCGTATGCTACAGCTCTCAGAGGAGGTACGTATGACATCCGAAATATTTGCACTGTTTATTTGTTTCTTTTTATTATATCCTTTTGCAAATTGTTCCCGTTATTGTCTGTATATTCCCGCTTGCTAGAGCATTAATGGGAGACTTTTGGAGAGTCGGTCTTGAGTCATCAGCGCACGCGCACGCACACGCAATACAACGCGCGCATGCTCACAATTGCGCAAGCATGGTTTGCGCGTGCGCTGTTGACTCAAGACCGACTCTCCAAAAGTCTCCCATTGAATTTAGATCCGGGGCCTGTGTGCTGATTTAGAATCCAATGTCTGCAATTTTTGGAAGCTCTTTGCATGGACACACTCCTTCCACTACAAATTAAAGATTGAATGTGAATTGGTCTCCAAATGTTATGCTACCCTGACATTTGAATACTGCCCCATGCACTTTCACAAAGTTTTTTAAATTATCTGGTTTCTAACAGGTTCTGAAATTCCCTGAACTGAAAATTGTGGGGAATTTTAAGTCCCGGGGTATATTAAAAAATCAACCTTTATATTCACTTTTGTGAATACTGAATTTTAGGAAAACATTTGGTGCTGATTGCAAATATGCTTGATAAGATGCCAAAATTGGTACAGAACAAAGGTCCCACGCCCATGTTGTGCAGATAATGTACATGCAATTCCCAAGTTTATATGGATGCCATGGATTACAGTGAAATGCCGCTATAATGAACCACTTTACAGGACATGGTTCCCAGATTGTCTGCACAAAACATACTATATGCCCAAGCACTGGCAGCTTAGAATCACTATAACGAATGACCAATACAACAGACAATAAATGGATACCACTGTGTTTGTTATAGCAGCATTCCACTGTACATGTGTTATTTTTGTTTCGAAATTCATTGTCAAATTGTAGTGAGAGTTGTATTGTATGGGTTTATGAAAGGGAGGTTTAGGCTCGGGCTCCAGCTCTGTCACCCATATGCTGTAAATATAGGTTGTGGTTTTTCATTGAAGCTGAAGCTCTGTTTTCCTTTTCAAACCTGAGAATCTACTTCCGAACCGCAGCCAAAAGTTATTTAAAATGGATTCACGAAATGGAGCCTGAACCTGATGCCTGATCCCTGAGCCTGAGCCTTCGTTTCGTAAACGCCCTATTTGTGTTGATGTAAAGTGTGTGTTGCCATGTAGAGCACCCTCTGTTGACTTCAGGTAGAAGGAGTTGGGGTGTTGTCATAAAGGCTGTATGAGGTACCTCTTCTGAATCCATTCTTGCAGCTTATTTGAAGGATGCATCAAACAAAATCTGGGCACTTGTAATCCATTTTCAGATATTACATACACATTACATTTAAGATCCAGTTTAAGAAGAAAATATAATTTCAAACAAAAAGAAATAGAAGCTAGAAGCTAGAAGGCCATGTGTTAATCAAGCCTCTTCTCTGTAAAGGGTCATTCTGCAGTTTTTGATTGGTTGATTGATTTGTCTTGTGTTTTGATACAAACTCGCCAGCATGGTGAGCGAAAGGTAAACCAAAATATACAAGCAAGAGCAGTTTTACATACTGTACTTGGAATAGCAACCATTTGTTCATCTCATGCACGGATCAAAATTTCAAACCTGTAGAGCTTTGCCATTTTAAGCTTCCTTAGGCCTTCTGAGAAACCTCCATATCAAGAATACATTGAATTTGAAACGTGAGTAGCCATGAAAGCACACCTGAGCCTCTCTCTGCTTCAAGCCGGTCGTTGCCTATACAAGCCAATGAGTCGTGATGACCATATAACGGCCATCAGGACACCTAGCTCTAGAAGGAGTGGAAGGATACCGTACATCTGAGGCTCTCTCTCTCTCTCTCCACTGCGACCTCATCATGGCAGTCGCTTTATATCCTCACCATTTCGCATTTACAAGGTCAGAATTGATTGGATGTGAACGGATCAGCCAGGCAATTTGGCCGCGCATCAGAGGGTTTTTGGCTACCGGATCACGCGAGAAGCTCTCTTGCCATGAATAGGACGAGACTGCCGAATCTAATAATAACAGCCTGCGGTCGGGACTATAGCTTGCTCGATGGGACAAGACAAGTAAAATGACCGGCAAACTATCAAGTGATCATCATAGCCAATGGTATATACGCAGCCAATACGAAATGGCCAAACCGAGTTTCCACAACTAGCGCTTATAACTCACAGTGCAAAGTCTCAAGTCGTTGCTCCTTGGATTGCCCCCAAGCTGTACACAACAAAGCTGAGAAGATCTTGAAGATGCACAACGCAATAATAAGTTGGATTTGACACTTAAATCCTTGCGCATATTTTTGTCAAAAGGGCCATATGAGCGTGTGATCAACTCTTTCAGCACGAGTATTAGGAGAAAATAAACTTCAAATTGAAGAGACCAGAGGCAATAATTTGACCCCCCCCCCAACAAAAAAATGGGTTTCTTTGTGGAGAATGAATTCAAAAATGAATAAAAGAAGTACATATATTAATGTACACTATCCATTTTGATTTCAAAGCAAGGTCTAAAAGTTTACGGTATTGTTTGTCCATTGAAGCAAGATTCAAATCTAGATAAATCCTTGCATTAATAATACCCACGTGTAATCTGCAAATTAATTTGCAATTGTGAACAGTGGCAATCAATCTTGTGCATACTCTGTAGGCTGTTGCCCTTACTGATGATCGTACACAATTCTATGTTTCATACAGGTGCATTATGAGTAATGAGTTGATGGCCATTGTTTTAATCTCAGGAAAGCCTTGCATCCACTACTTAATACTGAATTCAATGATGTTTCCCCACCCTTATGATATTATGACATTTCTGTTATCGTTGATTGATTCTCATCCCAAATTCTGTTTTCCGTCTCATTGCCGATAATCTAGGGTTTTATCCCCTCCATTTTTTTTATTTCAAATAATTTTTTCTTATTCGCATTAATCAGCTTTCTGTCTGTCTTCTGCTCACGAAAAACAATGCAACTCCCCTGTGGCCATTTTGTAAGCCTTAATGCGATTGCGTGGGTTTAATAATCTTGTTGTTTGCGTCAAATTCTGATATCATAATGAAAAACAGGATGTGGTGTAGAACCCTCCACGTAAAAGATGGCTTTTTTTAACGAGGGGGCGTGATCTCAAGTTGTGTTAGCGTAGCAACTGCAGAGAAATAACTTCCGGCATTCCCTGGTGTCGTCAAGTTGTTCCAGCTTATTCAAAGTTATTCAACGTTTTATTTCGTTTTTGTTTTTCTGTCTGCTTGTTTAAAGAAAGAAAGAGGAGAAACCTTAGGTCTTAAAGTTCCTGCCTAACTCATTTAATCAGTGATGGTGTTTTTTAGTGCTGTAGCACACACCTAGACAGACAAAAAACGAACGAACAGATTTTGAGCCTATTAATACCTGTAGTATACCACCATCATATTTAAGGGCACACAAAGAATAAAACTTTTCCCTAAATGTTAACATATTCCATCTTTGTAGGTTGAAATGTACGGATTGCTATATAAGTTTATGATATATTCTTCATTCAAAGCATACAAAGATTTTTTTGCAGACTTCAATAGAGGTTATTCACCGACGTCATAAAATCAAATGATTGGTCGTCAAGCTTTTCTATGTTCTCCGTGATTACGAATACGACACTGTATGTTGTGCACTGAAGCGTGTTGTTTACACATGTGCAATCATTGTGCTTGACGGCCAATCTAAGTTGATGACGTCACATGAATAACCTCTATACCAACAAAGATGAATTATAAAATGAAGTGCCCCTACAAAACCAATAATATTAAGACTTCTATTCGCCCTTCTCCACTCCAAGGAAAGGCTGGCAGACCTTGGATATTTCCTGTCTAATTTATCGTCCAGGTGTTGTTGTTTTTTCCCCCCAGCTTTTTAGTGGAAATCCCCCCCAAAAAACCCAGAAATTTAAATTGGCCCCAAAGCACTGACTATAAAGGACATTTGATTCTCACAATCGTCCTTTTTTTTACGGTGGCTGTAGTATAACTTTGCGTGGGGAATTATACACACACGTCATCGTGTAGGTTGGTAAACTAGGTATTACCAGTAGAAGCCCATGGCGGCATTTTTTTTCTTCTTCTTCCCCCCCCCCCTCTCTCTCTCTTGTTGCCAAGAGCAACAGGTTAAATTAGGATAGACAGTTTTGTGCGTCAAGCAACTCTGGGAAAATTGATCTCCGTGTACTTTGTGTGGGACGTATCTGATAAACAGCCATCAAGGCAGGGAATAATGTAGACAAGAGACTTTTACCAACAAAGGAAACTGACATTAAGTTGTCCAATGTAGGATCATCAGTGATGACGCACTAAACCCATAATGGGTTTTTGAAGAAGGAAAAAAAAAACATTTCGTTGTTTGGACAAATAAATGAGTATCTTCCTTTGCTCAGTTTAATAATAGCGAAACAAAAGAAAAGAATGCTAGAGATTACTGAATGAACGAACCGATTCCTTGGGAAACCTGGAATAGTACCAGGGTCTAACCATTCCTTGGTGAAGCAAAATTGGGAGATTGCTCAAAGAACCGGAGGTAATTGAGTTTGATGTTCGAGCCAGTATGTTCTGGCCAGCTTCGGAAAAAAGGGACTCTATAAAGAGTACACTTCCAAGAACTGCAAGGAGATACCTCCTGTTCTCAACCTCTCTCTTTCTCTCTCTTCAAGTCTTTTCCCAAGAAGAGTTGTTCATCACATGGCGCACTTCACCATACCATTATGATTTCCTGGTGAATTCCATGAACCTCTCCCGTATAGCTTCCCTGTATTCTTAAAAAAAATATGAAGTTTTAAAACGGGAATATGACATTGCTTGAACTCTGGTCAATGATTCAAGTTTTTGTGCCCTCCCAAGATGAAATCCTACAAAAGCTAGACCCATATGCTCTTTGTCATGCTAGTTTATGTGGAGCGGGGACTGCATTATGATATGTGAATCAGAAGTCAGGGTGAACCCCAACCCCACCTTAATTATTAAGAGAAAAGAGAACAAATGTTTCAGAACTATTCAACTGATTGTTGTAGGCTTCTGGAATACTCGATGTCTCCGTTTCTTCTCCTTTTTTTCTCCGTTTCTTCTCCGTTTCTCACTAGACAGTGCATAGACCCAGCTCGGTGCAGTTTAATCCCCTAGCCAGTTTAACTGTTCGACTTCTGTTGCCAATTCTGCATTGATTTCCATGCAGGCTGAATGTACATGTACACACGGTAGTCACAGGGCAAAGAAAGCTCAACCCTCCCTTAATCTTAGACACACACGGTTGCAGTCTTGACATTTAGCCAGCCTTGTCGTGGAGGAGGTTGTCGATCACTCTAACCCGACCTGCTTAAATTAGCCATCATTACTGTACTCTCCCTGTCTTGAAATAGAGTCTTGGTGTAAGAGAAATATCAGTTTTACAGTTGAAAATGTGGAGGGGTGGAGTCCCGGGTGGAGTCCATGGGGATGTCCCAGGGATGCGGTAATTGACATGTTGCTTGCGATCACTGCTTTATTCATGGGGAGATGGGATATATCAGCTTGAATTATTACGGAGCTATATAATGTCATAAGACTTTTTATTATGATCGCCGATGGAAACTGAACCTGAGGAAGTAGCCCCGCCAGGGAACTGATCAAGATCAGAAACCTGAAACATTGCCCTTTTATCTCTTCACTCTTTTTTGTTATCCTCATGAAAGCAGGTTGTACTTTTCACCCCTTACTCCATTTCCACCTTGTGTGGGGTTTTGTATGGGCACAATCAAAGGACGGAAGTAACCTAACCTGCCTAGTATAGCTGACTAGCTTGTTGTAGATGAGGCAGCGTTAGCCGTGCTCATTGCAACAACCTGTCGGATTCAGTCAAAACATCGGGTCATTGAAGAAAGAAGAGCAATATTCTAATTATAGAGATGTGCACCATATAATAAGCACAAGCAATACTATTGAAACAAAGAGGAAACAAAAGAGCACATTTTCATATTCTGTTCCCCTAATGTATAAATATAAAGGGGTTTTCCTTTTAACCTGACAAAACTGCAATTTGCGAGTTAAAATTTGACCTTTGACCCTCATTTCCCTTCACAGCCCTGTCCACTCTCCCCTTCGTTCCCCCCAACGATTGCCATCTTGGTGTCCATGGTTACGGTGGACATTCACCCACGCCCTTGTGTGGTTTATGGGGCTGTTTATGACTCAATCTCAGCACTGTTTGAGAGACGAGGAATAGTCCATAGTTCGTACACATCTTAGGATACAGATTTTTGCACCATTTTTTTATGGGTATCGTATTTGCACAACAAACATGTCTGGAAATTATATTTACTTTGAAACAAGAAGTACCTTAATTTTGCTGAGTCTAACACTGAAAGGGGCAAATTCTCTCATCCCTCCCCTATCTTACCACCTTCGTTTTTTTTTTGTTTTTTTTCGTCCAAATAGAGAGTTTCAAGAACAAGTCACAAGTGTCATAGGCTTTGGCCAAATATGTAACAAAGTCTTCATCAGCCAACCAGGCATCAGTCCTGATAATCTCCGACTCTTCGACACCCACCCACATCTGTCCATTGTTGTCAATTTTCCGTTAAGCTTTTGGACAATTCCTCTCATTGAATCGTATTTTTTGTGTGTCTGCACAATTTCCGGCGAAGGTCAAAATGCCAATTAAAGACTCATTGTTTGCCCTCGTCATTTCCTTAATTTACCGTCTTTTTATATGTACATGACGTGCACAAACAGACGCAGGAAGGTTTCCCTGTTGGGTTTTAACTTTTATATCTTTTTATTTTTTCTAGCTTTGGGATCAACTGCGAAAGATTGAATATGATAAAGGAAATAGAAAAATGTAGGGTACAGACAGGGATGAATCTTGAGTCATAAATTTGAATTAATTTTTGTTTTCACTATGTTTTGGCCTACCGGTATGTAATCATCTTAAAGACTTATGGCACATGGAAATCCTCAGATTCACCCCCATCTCCTCCATCATTCCCCGCCCCCTTCTTGTGGTGATTTGTTCGCAGGGAAAAAACAACTCAATTTCTTCTTTCATGACACCTACGGACCTACCACGCTCTCCAAAACTTCAATATTCCTGTTCATATCTGACGGAGAACAAAATATCCTCATTGATTGTCAACTTCTTATTTCCACAGTTTCTTTTTGCCTCCTTGCTTTTTCCCACTCTCTCGCAGTTCTGTCTGTCAATTTCGTGTCTTCACATTATCAGTGCACATCCACAAAAATGAAAGAAATTTATGGTTACATCCATAAATTTGTCGGGATTGCCAAAGTTCTGAGGTTACAAATGAGACTCCACAAATTTAATCAGAGGATCGGATATGTATGAAAAATATAGACCAAGGCAGCCCGTGATTTATTTGTCAAGTGACATTTCAGAGAAAAGAAATCAAGCTCCAGTAGCTGGAAAAGATATCAATGAAAGAGTAATAATTGGCTTGGAGCATGATAAAATTACGAGGTTTCAAATAACATGTCACGGTGCCTGAAGTTTAGAATCTTTTAAAAGCAATCGTATAATTTATTGTTGGCAATGATTTAGGGAAAAAAATATAAATGTGTGTGATGTTTCAAAGAACAATCAAATCTTTTGATATTACAAGTAGTTTTACTTCCCCCTGAAATTCAAGAAACTTGTGGATGTCATCCACACAATTCTCCATGATTTGAATTGATTCTCTGGCACTCTGTTACCATGTGAGACATGTTAATTGTCAAATACCGATCCCATAAATGATTGGGTCTTTGCTGTATGCAAACCTCCCCATCCGCTTAATAAGAAGAGGAAATTAGTCTTTTCTTTGAATTGTTTATACCTTTTCTTTTTAATATGATGACAAGTTTTCTTTGTAAAACTTTTTTGACAATGATGCATTAGTAATGTAAATAATCTTGTTTTCCATCAATGTCTTTATAAGGTTGACTATAAAGAAATTTTTCATTGAGCTCTGTAATTTATTGAAAGATTTTAGGCTTTGCATGGTGACAATTGGTAAGTGGATTGGTTTGCGGAAATACCATGTAAGAATTGTTTGTACTTTCGCACTTCTATTTCGTTCACACTTCTCGTAAGGTCTCAACGTTTCAACTTGCCTCCTCTAGTCCTCATCAGGATACCTGTAATTTATTTCTGTAATTTATTCTTGGGGGGAAAAAAAAGCTACCAGACAGCTTTGAAGTCTGAACACCCCCCCCCCCCCATCCAGCACTGCCACACCCCCTCCCCCTCCCCAATGAAAATGCAAACCTGCGTGCTTAATCAGTGTTTGACTGGAATTTGAAGAAGAAGTAGGGCATGAATATTCCATGATTATGCCCAGCCCAGCGACGTCCGTTGTTTGTTCTGGGAAGGGGGAGGGGGTTTGGGAGGGGGAGGGGGTTAGAAAGAAGCCCTCCAAAATCTGTCCGTCGAACGAAGGCATGATTTCAAATCTCTCCTATACAGGAGACATTGTATATAGCATTGCACTTGCCCGTGTCCCCTATGATGCCATTCAAATAGGATACAATGAACGAATACAAAAAGGTAGGATCTGCTGGGATTCGCTGCTGGGATGTGCCGTTTTGAATTCACCTGTGATTGAAAATGAGAATAGAGACAGTGATGGAAAGTGAAAAGGCGAAATTGGACACGTTAATAGTGGAATTAAAGTGAAGTAGGCCCCTCCACCGTACCGTGCCGAGAACAGAAAAAAGATCTTAAGCATCACATATCCCTATGGATTGGCACTAGTGTGATACTCATCATGGCCAAGTTTGGATTTGAAATAGGCTCGCCATCTTTGAGTGTCACTCAGAAGTTGATTTTAGAACCGATTTGGGGGACATGACGTAGGCTTCATCATGGCCCAATTTCGTGCCTCTTCTATATGTCTATAGAATTTTGTGCATGATTCTTATTCTTCGCTAACTGGTTTTTATTTTCTATATTATCTGTAGCAAAAAAAGCAATAAACCCTCCTACTTTTTGGAAAAAAATTGTATATTTTGGGCAGGCAAAGAACCAATGTAATGAGCAGTATAAGAATGTGATGTTTTTTTACTGCTTTCACTAACCACCTTAGATGCACTGCCTTATTTACGACTGTTGGCTCTCTCTGCACTCATGTTGGTCTGTTTGTGTGTGTGTGGCTAGGAGCGGCAGTCAGAATCCATTTAATCAATTAAGGGTTGTACTGGCTGGGGATGTAGCATCCAGCTCCATATTAACAATGTGCACAACATGTTGTTTAAGAAAAGGGAAACCCATGTATGTGTATTATAAGATGACTCGAGGAGGGGTGGGGGTTTGTAGTGATATGATTTTGATTTTTTTTTTTAGCATTCATATGACAGAAACCTGTGAATTGTACCAATGACCAATAGCGCTCCGCACTTACGCTAAAAATAGCACCGGATCTCAGACAAACATTGCAATCATGCACGTGTGTGCGTGTGCGCGTCCATGTACACTACGCGTGTGAGACAATGTTTGTCTGACAGCCGGGGATTTTGTGACGTCATTAGTGCGGAGCGCTATTATGCAGTGACATCATGCACCTGCAAAAAAACAAATTGTAATTGGTCTTTGAGGCTTGCATCATCCAAACCACGCCTCCCCCCATTCTCCTACCCCATCTCCTCCCCCCCTGAGATAAAGAAAAAACAACCTGTAAGAAAAAAATAATTAAAAAGACAATTAGACTGATTCTCCAGGTCAGACCCCAATTCCATACCCCCCCCCCCCTCCCTTCCTCCTCCCCGACGACTCGGGTCAGTTCCGATGAAGTCACCCTGTTATTTGCCGGCCCTCCTTGCTGGAATCTGCAATTAAATGAGGCTCAACGACATCAGAGCAGCATCAGCTTCCTCTGCCTTCCCTTTCTTAATACTCAAATTGATAAAAGAGGAAAAAAATACTATGATGGGGAAAAAGAAGAAGGCGAAGAGACGAAAAAGAAACCCAGGGTTTTTTAGCTCCTGGCAACTGGCAAGCTAGCTAGAGACATGTTCATAAATTTGATTATCAACCAGATTTGACATGAAGTAACTAGCCTTGGAATGGACTGAAATTATGGTCCAAAGATATTCAGTGTCTCTGATGTGCATTGGATAGCAGTTTCTTTTCAGAATATATTTTTATAAATGAATGAGAATCATATTTCAATGGTTTCATTTTGTATTTAAAAATTTTCAAATTAAACTGAACAATTGTTTTCTGTCAACATCCGCCATTGAAGACACCTTTGTCTTTCTTTATTTCATTTGGGTTTTTATATTCAGACCAATTCTTCAGAAGTATTTCATATGTCCCAGGTTATATTTTGCACATTGTGATTGCAACATTCACTGGATCCTGTCATCCTGATGTTTTAGACTTCTGCTGAGCCAGAGAAGACAATGGCTGCTTTTGTTTTTATACTTGCATATGCGATTTATACAAGTACATTTTAGTAGCATCCATTTGATACGAAGAGCTAGCAGCCATTTTGAATTAATAAGGCCAATTTGAAAATAAATGCAAAATAAATTAATAAATGCAACATTTAAAATAAAAGTATCAAGTATTTTGTTTTTAAAATTCTTTTCTTTTTGCATTTTTTAATATTCAATTTTTTTTTTTTTTCGGATCGGTCTGAAATTAACATCCACATGAAGTTTGTTTGGTAAGACTTATGCATTGAAAGACATATTTCCTGTGCTGCTACCGATTGCAGCCCAAAATAAGAATGAAATGATGAACGGCGTTAATTTTCTCAGATTACCAAAGCTAGTCGCAGTAAACACGAACAATTAAAATCATTAACTTTTGGTTTGCGGAGGAGGATGGACTTCCTGACTTATTATCGGGTGAAAAAGATCCATAAATTATGTGCAATTAGCACCTGCCGTTCACCTGTTGATGGGTTCTTGTATCAGACGGTTTTGTCTCTTAAAGGTTAAAGCTAACATTTGTATAAACAAATCACAGTAATCGTCTCGACTGAATACCGCATCATCAATCTTGTTTGTTTTTTCCCTTCTTTGACAAAGAACCATATGGCGGAGGTATGCATAAAGGGTCCCTTTAAAGATCGGAGTGAACTTGTAGCCTTGATTGCTAAATACCATTGGAAGGACATCAACCCAGAGTCAAGATAGACACTGTATATCCCTGACGATGCATGCCATCAAATCCACCTAGCCATCCCCCCCTCCCACTCACGCTCACAAACACCACGTCCTGGCTGCCCTTATCCTTTATCTTTTTCTCCCTGACATTTCTCGAGTATGCTTTAACGGGAAAAATCCATATTACAGCAAGTTCAAGTGAAATTTGCACATGGGGGGGGGGAGGGGGGAGGGAGCTTTGTAATCAGAAGTGCAAGGTCAGATGGCTAGAGTGATGCCAGCCGCTAGCTAGTCCTGATGATGCTAGGAAGGTTAGATTGGGTGGGAGGGTATAAAGTCCAAGTAATCCAGTTTGTGGGTGAAGACGAAAGCAGGTCATCACACAACAAGTCCCACGCCTAGCCAGTAGAGTTTCAAATATCCCCTTTTACTTCCTATATATAGACATCGGATCCACTGCCCAACTGATGCCGTCATTCAAAACACATATGGAGCACATTGTGTGAACAATGGGAAAAGATTTGTAACAACATTTAATGAAATTATTTTCAATTGTTAATTTGGGGGTTCCTGATGAACGTGGGATCAAACACTCTGGATGGATGTGGTATAATTACTCTTCATTCATTCATTCATTTATTTTTCCACTTTCTCAGACAACAACAGTATATTGTGAATTAGCTAAATAATAAACATACGTATAGAAAATGGAATGCTTCGTAATGCTTTGTAACGGTGAACTTTTGAGGTCCATTTGAACTTGCCCTCCTGAACATGTCATTTACCCGCCAAGTCTTGTGAATATCAGTGGATCATGTCCTTTTCAGGTTAAAGTTAAACAAATGCTTTAATTTCATTTAAACAGAAAAAAAAGACTATCGATTTGACTTGCTGTAACCACAAGCCGTCTCTTCTCTTATTTTTACACACAGCTTGGAATAGTCAATATACACCTTTTTATCTTCGTCCTACCCCCTTCCCAACTTCCCAACAGAAAGAGAGGCAAACTGCTTGATAGCAGGCTGCAATCTGTCTCTCTAATCAATATAAGGATGCTCTATCTCTCTGTGCTCTGCCACAGAATGCCAGGTACGGGAGAGAGTCTACTTAAAATGCCATTTGAGTGAATGCGTACGGAGTCCGACCGCTTTATTCGTGACACAGAAAGGAAAAAAAAAAGGACGATACAGAGGTTGAGGCGCAGCGATGCGGCAATCTGTATGCAAGATGAAAGCCGTTCAGTGCCACTTGTCTTTGCACTCCTCCTCTCCCCCCCCCCCCCCCCCCTCATCACCCCTGCAGGGGACATCGTGAAGGCTCTTTTCTTGGCCTACATTTTTTTCCTTCCCTTCCCTTCTCCCTCCCAACTCCGCAACAACGGTGAAGATTGTTCCATTTCTGAGATATCTGAGGAATTACGGGACCTAAAGTGAATTAGTCGTCTGTTGGTGTGTGCAAAGAGCAAGTCTGGTCCCCATCCTGTCATTGTGCGTGTGCATGTGGCTGTATAATCCGTAATTACTTTTCAAGGAAAACGTACTCTACTGGTTAGAGTCAGGTGGTGTTAATGTTTCCAGTGAAATGACTTCATTCAATGTCCGACCAACAATATACTTTGAAGATTACAGATGAAATAGTCCTAGATAGTCCATTATAGTATTGGAGTCAGGTCAGACGGTGAAAAAACCCACAGTTTGTGTACATCACACTTTCTCTCAAATATGTGGGTTTGCAGATGAGTCACCCAGTGTATGGTCATTAAATTGCATTTCGTGGAAGACGTGTCCTTTTGTGACCTTAGATAATACAGTACCCAGACCCATTTATCTATGGAGTTAATAGTTTGCCATCAACATCTTAATTGTAAAATATTTCAGACGGCGGTTAGTGCCTTGATAAACTTCACATCTTGAAAGTATGGATTCAGTTTTGATCTTGGCGATTGCCATTTTGATTTAAGAGAAATAGTCTGAGTCATTTTGGTACTGGTATGGAAAGTGGCACATGTCACTTCTATCTAGTACTCACTCTTTGAATATAAATAAAGACATATGATTAATGGTAGTTTTATCATATTGTTCCACATTTCTTCTTCTCCTCCCACAAAAACCAAACAAAAGCAAACTAAAAGAAGAAAAACCACAATAAGACAAGACAAAACCAGAAATGTACTTGGAGATTGGATTTGGGTCTTCATCATCAAAGCTGCATCTCCGTTTGAATTTGATGTAGCTGGTTAGCCAAAAAATTACTCAGCGAAAAAATGTGCCTTAGTTGGTCGAGTACCGGTCACTGTGCCGGTAACCTGTGCTCTCTATTGCAGAACCTTTCTGCTCCCAATAAATGTTGCACCTACGGAAGCTTCATAAAACTGTCCCCTGAAGGAAACAGAATTAATATTCATAATCATAATAATGAGAATACAAAGAGATGAAGGGTTATTGCATATTTTGCATTGTCTAGAAATTATCTTTAGAAATTTCCAAGCTACGCTGATATTTCTCATGAGCACTCAGATTTTTGATGTTGTCTTAATTTGAAAGGCAGATCACAGGTTTTTAATTATGTGTAAATTATACTAGTCCAAAGAAAAAAACAACAACACAATGTTAGGAATGTTGTTAAAACGCTTATATTCCTACGCAAACAGGCTGGGGAAAACCAACAAATAAACATCCGATTTATCGGCTGCACAACACAAACTAAACACCCTGCGTGTTGAGGGAGAGAGGGCGAACTAAGGAACCTACGTGCAAGACATATTTATGCTGCGCCGTCGAGAAAACAGCCCCCTGGAACGCCCTCGGAGCGGTCCGGAGCACGCCCGGATCTGATCCGAGACTCGCGTGTTAATCTTACCCGGCAACCACTTCAGGTGTGTTTCCTCAGTCTGGCTAGACCCAGGGCATTCATTTCTCAAAAAATATCCGCCCCATAGAAGTATTTCTCAATATAAAATCACCCCCCTGGAGCAATTTTCTTTCTTTTCTCTCTCCTGGTTTTTTATTTTTTTCAGTACAGCTTTATATCAGCCTGCGTGTAATGCAGATTAGTTTAGTGATTGACAAATTAGATTAAGATAAAACAAATTCCCAGTTTTATTCGCTTTTCTGAATTTTTGTGCAAAAGCAAATAGGTCTTTAATTTTGAACATCAGTATTATAAATACACATTTTGGAGGGTGGTTACTTTAAATAGGAATCATTGAAATAAGATATGGTATTTTCAAAATTACACAAACATGAGTGTGTTTACATAGCCGCTGCATTGACTGTATTAAAGGACCCCTGGGGATCAGAGTTTCGCAAATTAATTTCGATGACAAACCAAAAATCTCTCTCTGCTATTATTTTTGATTGACCTGAGATTGTGAAAGGTGTGGATTTTGTTTGTTGGTGATATTTTAGACAAAGAAGAAGGTTCTTTTTATTATTTTTCTTTGCCCGCTGAAAGACTTGATCAACAAAGTAATCATGATGTATTGTAACGTGGTGTTCGCACAAATATTACTTTAAGTGTGGATGAACCTGATCGCAGTGGAGTAAATTATGGAATCTGTTGTGTTGGGAAAGAGAGACGAGACTGGGATCAAGCGATCTGCCTTGCAGTTAAAAAAAAAAGAAGAAGAAGAAAAAATAAGAAAGAACGAGGGAAAAAAAAGGGCTGACCTCAGTTATTCAATGTTATGCTTGACCTACATGCTAGTCGTTTTTTCCCCCTTCACAGTGGTTAAGACACATCAGTGCACTAATGCGCCAGACATTTCATGTCTAAAGCGGCATGCATGAGCGACACTGGAGGGTCTGAAATTATCCACACCGAAAAAAAAAAACGTCCCCAAAAAATGTTACACGGTTTTGAAATATGCAAAGGCAAAGCATTGATAGCTGGCACCTGGATATATCCAGGGACCAGATTTTTGTACCCGCGCTTGACACAATTGTCAGCCGCATGTTTAAAGCATAGGGGAACATACGGCAAGCGCGATATCACGCTCGTTATCGTCGCGATCCCACTCTGTCTGGAATTTGTCTGGCTTGTGCCTACCCGAATGTTGTATTTACTTACCGTACCCGTCCCCCCCCCCACCACGTCCTAAAGGTACAATACAATCGTAAGTTCACATAGAACAAGCCCCGGGGGGGAGGGGGGGGGACCTGAAAAGAAACAAGAATATGAAAACCAGAAGCAGTAGCAGGGCTGTTTCCATCCACAGTGGGAAGTAGGCAACATGGCACGCTTTGCCTTGCATATATGCTTGTGCGCTAGACGGTGGCGGGTTTTTTTCTTTTTCTTTTTTTCTTTTTTTTACTCATTCACGGTGTTGAATTATTGAATATGCCAAATTCGGTCGTGCTTTGATTTGACCTAAAGTGGTTATTGAATATGATTTCAAGAACGGCAACGGAAGAAGATTGGAGAGTATTCTTGGCAGCTCACGGCAGGCGGTTCTGTTTTTGCTTTTTCCTTTCCTTTTTTTTATTAAAGAGACTTGATTTAAAAGGTGTAAGGCCCTGTGTTCAGTGTTCTTCCGAAGCCTGTACTCGGGGCCAAACCCCCTCCCCCTCTTTTTAACCTGCCAAGTGATTTCATTTCATGTCATCACGTTTTATATATAAACATTTATTTCAATATTGCGGTTATAGTAACAGAACGTAAAATACTCATGAAATGTATTGAAGAGTACATACTGATGAGATGTGAATAAGAAAAGGAGGAATGGATTCAAAATTAAAGAGTGGTCCAACAAAATAAACTGACAGTTATTGAAGCATATTTCAAAGACTTGGGTCAATTTCATAGAGCTGCTTAAGCACCAAAATGTGCTTATAAACACCAAAATGTGCTTATGAGAACCGGTCTTCAAGTCAACAGCACATGCACGCAAAACAACGTGCGCATGCTCACAATTGCGTGCGCGTGCGCTATTGACTTGAAGACCAATTCTCCAAAGTCTCCCATTGAAATTAACTGATGGGAAAGAAGTGCATACATCCAAAGAGCCTGGATGAATGGAACATAATTTTCTTTTCAAAACATGGCAGTTTTTGGTTTTTTAGCCGTCAGTTTTCTTTAATTAGTTCTGAATTAAGCTAGTAGATACAAAATTCAATTTTAAGAAGAGTAGAGCATTGTCATGCTGGTATAAAACAAAATGATTTAGCAGTCAAAAGTTAAGACAAATTCAAATATGAAACACCTTGAATTTTCTTTAAAGTGTTGTTCCTCCCTCCCTTCTGCCTGAAGTCAATGCTAGCTCCTCCCCCTCCTTCAAGATTTCATGTTTTAGATATGTAGAATAGTTGTGTATAATGTGGCTTTTAATCATTTGCTAATGAAGATTTACTGTCTCCAGCCTTGGGTGCTAGAAAAAAACTGACTCTGGTGATCAGTGCATTGATTTCCAGACGTTATGATGAGCTCTTATGTGAGGTATATGGCACAAAAGGGACAAAATATCATAGAGTTCTGCTTTCTACTTGTGTTTTCACCACCTGAGACCTAATTAACATTATCAAATAGCTTCAAATTGATGTGTAGGTTAGTTATCTGCTCTGAAATCTCACATCTTGTGGAATACCTGTAATAGCCAATCATTTCAATCAGTGCTTTTAGCATGAAAGTTGAATGAAAAAAAAAAATCAGGAAAATGAGACAGTACATCTTCAGTGAATTGTTGTTATTTTGTGGTTCATGATTTCTCTATAGTCTTGTGAAGTGATTTTGTTGTTGTTGCATATTGTAATGTGTGCTTGTGTGTGGAATATTTAGAGTCAGGATGTTGGAATCAAGACGCTTGTTATGCTGGACGAGCAGGGAGGTATGTATCACAAGAGGGCGCTGTTTAGCGCTCTTAGACTAATTTTGCTGTGTTCAAGCCAGTCGAAGATATCTTCTCATCATTTGACTGTTTCTGTGGAAATTTGCAATCGTTGCCATGTGAAAACAGAGGTTGTTTGCAGACTCTGCATTTCTCGATCCTTCACACCTCACTAAAATGTTCTTTTCCATGCTCTTCTGCATTTGAGCAGAAAGATGCAGATGACCAAAAAAAACAAAATTGAAGAAATGACAGGTTTCAGTAAACAGTGTGATGAGTTGATGTCTTTAACTGGCTTGCCAATTTCAATAACCCGGTTTGGCTGAGAAGTGTGAAAATTGCATCAGTTGGATCAGGACTGATTTGTTTTTCCTTGACTTCCAATCCAAACCACCTGTTATCAGAACATGTTGCACAGTTTCACACTTCACAGCTTGACAAATTCAAGTGCAGAAGATTTAATCATCATTATACTGACACGGATATTGGTCTCTTCTCTTTCTTTTCTTTCTCGCCCTGGGTTGTTTGGCTATGAACTCTTGGACAACCTTTTTTTCTATCCTAATCTCTTTCTCTTCCTGTCTCTGTCATGCATGTTTTTCATCAATAATCCTCCCTCTTACCGCTCGCTCCCAAAACATTCCACTTTCTTCATTTCAATTCCCCAAAACTTAATAACCAAATCCTTCTTATACCATTTCCTTTGCTTTCACCTTGTTGTTGTTTGGTTGTCTTGTTTTTGTTGCTTTTCTTATCCTACTGGAAATTCCTGTTCGGGTTTGGTGTCTGTCTTGCATTCTCTGTCCTTTGCTCCCTTATATTTCCCCCTTCTTCCCTCTCTTCTCCCTCTGCCTCTCCCATCTCATCTCCATCATCATCATCATCATCATCATCATCATCATCATTACCCATCTCTAGAGCAAAGAAGCTGGTATCCGGACTCTTGTTATGTTGGATGAGCAAGGAGGTGACATCAGAATTTTCTATCTGTTGTTGTATTTTTGTTTTGATAAATTGATGTGTCGTCACGGAGTCTCTCCCCCATTTTTAATATGTCTCTCATTGTGCCAAAGATTTTGTTGAATTTGATTTATTTCTTGTTATTGAAAAGTGAACTTGAAAAATTGACTAGAGCGGGATTCGAACCAGTGACCTCAATTGTTCACTTTTCAATGACTTAACATTAATCCAGTCAGTTTCCCTTGTGGTTATTTGATGATTTACTTCTTGGTTAGTTTTCAGATGTGATCCTCGTACAATGTATGTGATTATTTAACTGTGTGGTTTAGTCCTATCCTTATTCTTTATGTACTCCCGTAATCCAACAATATCCAACGGAACTTACAGCACTTAAGAATTAAAGGTAGTATCATACTTTGTAAGAAACCAAAACAGAAATGTTCACAGATTTATGAATAACTTACAGGGTATGAAGATGGTGGTGGTAAAAACATACCGTTAAAATATTTCTGCCTGAAATGGTGTATTTATTCAGAAAATATTAAAATAACGGACGGAAATCTTTTTGATCTTTTAAAAGATCAAAAATAAAAGAGAAAAGACTTAAGAAATGCTATGTCCGTTTTTCACTGTTTTCTCAAAAAGTGGGCACCGTATGGGACTGAAATTTTCACAGATTACTTTTACTGTGTCTTCCTTGATATTTTTGCCCATGAATCTCTATTTCTCTGACAAAAACCAAAGTATGATATTACCTTTAAATGATGATCCAAATAACTGCCAGTTAAACAGTTGGTTATTTAAATATTAAATGGAACGTTTAAAACCAAATTGCTTTTCGGCAGTGAAACCCAACAGCTGTAAACAGTCTTTTTGTTAAAGATGTGCTAGCTGTACTCGTGTGAATTCCACCGCCAGAAATTTTACCCTGAGAAAAAAAACAATTATGCAAGTTGAACTTGTTGCTTTGGCAAAGTGTGCACTTTCAAATGCCAGACTACAAAATACTGGTCCATAAAGATAACCATTTAATTACCGGTACTTCCAAATCTTCAAATTAATTCTCGGGATGCATTATCAGATTACATTTTAGCTAGTGTCGGCCACATGGCTCATACGCGCCTCTCCAAAAAAGGTCATGAATTGTGTATGAACTTTTTTTCCAGAGTGTCCGCATGCCGGTAAAGCCAGTATGCTAGAGATGCGAATATTCATGAGCTTCAGCTCGGAAACTTTTTAGTGATCTAGGCGCTGAAGTTGACACATCCAGAAACCATTTTTGGAGCCGTCGCCACTTGTAAATTTGTCTGTGCATACGTTGAACATTCGTTACTTCCGAAGATGTTTAAACCTGCCATGGCTGTACATGTACATGTACATGTACAGTTGTACACAGATTTGTGCATGAACACTCTACTGAATCAATAGTTGCAGGATAGATTATGACCGATGTTGGATAATGTTGGATTTGAGATGGTGTAGCCTTGGTGTACATTCTTGTGTACCTGTATACCGTTAACTTTAACTGACCTCTACATGTTAACGATTCATCAAACGATAAACATCTTGGACCATGTACACTTGTTTCAGTGAATATCAGAAGCCTTGTCTCAGAGTAAAATCTCGGAAAATATGCAATTGAAGAACATCTGCCTTTGATGACTGGGCAAAGATAAAAACTGATATTCACGGGTAACAGCTGTGAAACAAAAAGTGACTAATTACTGAGATGCCATTTTAAAGATGCATTTGCAAACTTTTGGGGTCAATTTGAGGGTAAACATTTAGTTCAGTTTTAGAAGTGCTAATCTTTACAAGGTAAGAAAAGTTATCGAAGGTTAAGGTCTCCTATTCATTCAGTGGCAATTTGGCATTTAAAATCATGCAATGCAGAGCTTCCGTCAACATGATCATTGGAAATCACCCATTATTCCAGTTGTTTGTTTGTTACTTTGTTTGAAATGTTTTTGGTTTCAGTATTTGTAGTACATGTACATGTGTAGATAGCAGAAATGTGTGACAAGTTTAATATGGGTTGCCTTCATGAAGCTGCTTCATGTATCATCAGCACAAATGGAAACAAAATGGAGGACATAGGTTACCAGTCAAACTGTCATACAGTGCAGAGAGTGCATGTCACTGGTACCCTGGTGATTGTTGCTGATCATTTCTGTATAAAGCAGCTTCATGAAATGGCAGCTTTATGTTGTTAAATAAGTATCAGTTTCATCCCGATGTCAATAAATCCTATGCTGTATTGAGGACTGATCCATTTATCTGCCTTTTAATGACAAAAGATGAAATTCCTAGAAAGATTAAGATAGACGACCATGATTGTATTTCCACTAGATCTTTATTTTTTGTCATTATTTCTTTTCAGGAAATAATGATTAATTAACCATTGAAACCAAATTACAATGGAAGAATTAAAAGTAAATTATTGGACAAATTCACAGATTCTCCCTGTCGACCATTTCATTTCAAATTGGGTTTCAAATCTGTTTCATTTCCGATGGGTGAGAAGCACCACAAAATTGAGTATAATTTACTTTGAAATTGACTGTTTTTCTTGGTCGGTTTCAAGAAGATACAGAAAAATGAAAAGATTTTCTAAATAGTTGTTGGCAGAACAGATTCAGATTTCTTTACTGAAAAATTTCAGGAGATTGGGTTGGATGGAATAATTTGGTTTCAGTTTTGTTCTCATCACATTTACATCACTTTCATTTATTTATTGGTCACTTATGATAGAATACGGAACATAGAATTGTTTTCTTATTTGTATTCCCCTCCTCATTGTTGTTGTAACTGTGATTCTATGATCCCCCTTGTAGATAATCAAAACACAAAAACCCTTTTCACATAATGCGAAAAAAGGCTTACGAGTTTTTCTCATGCTCGAGAAATTTCTCAAGGATTCACCAGGGACGTCGGTCAGTCTCAAGCATTGGTGTTCTGTCACACAATGACACTTTCGTAAGATTTCTCAAGCGTGAGAAAAACTTGCAAGGCTTGCGAGTTTTTTTAGCATCATGTGAAAAGGCCTAAAGTGAATGTCTTACCCCCTGTGAAATGGTCAGTGACAATTTGTAGTCGTCAAGTATGTTTTGTTTTTTTTCCAGTTAATGTTTTCAGGCCGTGCAAGTCTTACGTATATATTCAACTATTCTGTTAGGTTTTAGTGGAAAGAATGCTTGAGTTAGTTGATAGAATGTTGTATTTTGGACCCTCTCCACAGAGCAACTGGATCGAATTGAGGAAGGAATGGACCAGATCAACTCGGACATGCGTGAAGCCGAGAAGAATCTCACTGGTCTGGAGAAATGCTGCGGCTTGTGTGTCTGTCCCTGGAAGAAGTAAGACCAGAATTTGTTATATACATTCATATATTGATTTATTTCGCTGAATTTCGCGAAAGGGCAATAATTTTTATGGAAAAAAGTTTTTTTAGGATGACAGACAGATTTATGCAAATTAGGCTGGCCCTTCACCGACTTGGATGAGCACTGTATACTCAGTGCTTGTGAGTGTGCACACATGAAAAAATCACATGCTGGCTCAGGTGGGATTCGAACCCACGACCTCCTGCTTACTAGTGCAGATGCCATACCGCTAGGCCACCGAGCTAGCTAGCTAGCAGGAGGTTGTGGGTTCGAATCCCACCTAAGCCAGCACGTGATTTGTTCACGGGCACTGACAATTAAGCAATGAGTACACAGTGCTCATCCAAGTCGGTGAAGGACAAGCCTAATTTGCATAATATTATCTATTTCCCGACCAAAAATCATTTAATATTCATGAGACAAATTTGTGTCGCCCCAATTTCTTTTTCTTGAAAACTAGAAAGAATGTTTATGCCTCATAGTCCAAAACCAAATTTGAAAAACCATCCAGAACACATGACTGACCTTTTCAAATGGGTTTACTTATCAAGAAAGCGGTCTGCACACAATGTGATCTTATTCCACAGGTTCATGGGCTTTGAGAAGGGAGATGATTACAAGAAGACATGGAAGTCGAGTGAAGACGGCAAAGTCAACTCCAACCAACCCATGCGCATGGAGGACAACCGCGATGGCGGCGGCATGCCATCAACTTACATCACAAGGTAAAAACGAACGAGGCCAACATTAACCTTGTCATCCGATAAGCTTTGAAACTCCTCTGGGTATTTCAGTTGAGAACCTCCCCGAATCTGCCAGAGTCCATTACTGTGCAAAGCGTACCCATGGTAAACTCTTTGGACTCTTGGTGGCTCATTTTACATGTCATGGCCTCATCCACTGTCCCAAATCCGAACAGAAAAAAAGGGTAGAGACAGGTCATATCCAAAAAGTTCTTTGGGCCTTTTTGGAACATAGGTTCCAGCTGAGGCTTTGGCTTCGTCTCTCTATCCATAAGCTGAAAATACAGGTTGTGGTTTATACGTTGAAGCCAGAACTCTGTTCTGGTGTTCAAATCGAGTATCTACTTCCAAGCAGTGGCCAAAAGAAAATAGATTTGAAGCCGGAACTGAAAGCATGTTGTTTGAAAAGGGCTTTAGCAAAGTTAGAGCCAGTGGATTGGTTTCTTTGATTTTGCTAGTAGTGGTAAGCAGTGACTGACGTCAGAGTAGATTTCTTCGTAGGGCAGGTTTGAGCAGTCTCAAGCGTGCATTTTACTTGCAACACGACAGTGTAAAGAACTCAAATCATATCACTCGGTAATGACGGCCTTTCAACAGATTTAAGTTTCCTAGAATTCATTGCAGATCGAAAATTACCGTAGTAAAATCCAATCCCATGGAATTAGGAATTCCTAATCAATTCAATTTGTGTACCCCCCCCCTCCCCGAACCGCATCGTAGGATAACGAACGATGCTCGCGAGGATGAAATGGATGAGAACATTCAACAGGTGAGCGGCATCGTGGGTAATCTGCGTCACATGGCCATTGACATGCAGAGCGAGATCACTTCTCAGAACCGACAGGTGGATCGCATCATTGACAAGGTAGGGGTGGTCGTTTCTCATATACTATTCCAATCCCATAGTACAAAAAAAAGACCATTGTGGAAAAAAACCTCAGATACTACTGTTTGAGACATTCCATAAGAAAATCTGGTCAAAACTGAAAGTTATGATAACGATACCATGCTAGTTATGATCATGTAACTGTGTTAGTCCATCACCTTGTGGTTTATATGTGTGTGTTTCTCAATATAGATGGAGTCAATAGGCTATTGCATGTTTTGTACCTTTCGGTGTTTTTGTCAATGTAGCCTTTCATTTTGTGTATGGCTGTTCATATGTTATTCCCTCACTTCTTTACGTTCCCAAAGGTGAGTTGGGATTTTTTCATCTTTCATATGTGCTTCTCTGATCGTAGCTAAAGGAACAAATATGCGCTGTTTGACCTTTGACCTGTAAAGTTTTTTCGTCGCATTGGCATTTTTTCTTCTCAAAGAACAAAAAACGGCTTTAACCGGTATCGCAAATACACAATAGTATCAGCGTGAATGATAAAATACAAGCAGCTCGATATGTATCTCTGTCATCAGATGGATACCAGGATCTGTACAATGTGTGGGTTGAATTCACACACAACCTACGCAAACAAATTTAAATGACATTTTTCTGACAGCCAAGTATTCTGAAAATGCTGCATTAGTGCAGAGCCGCTATACCGAACATTTGGCTATGCCGAACATCATCCTTGTAATTGGCTCCCAATTTGTATGTACAATGTATAGGCATGCTGAACATTGTTCACTACAATGAACGTCCACTATAACGAACAATTTCTTTGCATCCCGGCCCGGCGTGTTCGTTATTGTGGCGTTCCGGTGTATTCACTGAAAGTAACCATAATGCAATCTGAAATCATATGCCTCCAAGAAATCAACGCGTAAAATGTTACTTCAACTTTGTACAAATTATTTTCGGTCAGAACTACAACAAATATTTGTTAGCCATGTGCACTTTGTACTTAATACTTCATGATGTGAGTTGTTCTCATGTCAAAATCTTCTGTGGAAAGTGACACATTTATATTCACTTGATTATTGCATGATTGTATTGATATTCTTATCTTCTTCGGTGTTTATTTAAGTCAGTGGGAACTGGTTTTATGTTGTAGTTAGAAAGTTGTACCTATTTTGTAAAAGTTTGTACCAAACTTTTTCTTTTTGCACCGTGTATTTCGTGTAAACTGAGCAACTGCGCGTTGAAAACGAAATCTAAAAAAATATTCCATATGTACCTCCCAAGAGCTTTAAACGATTGATTAAAAATGCGTTCAGGTTTATGAATTGTATATCGAGAACCATAAAATCTGTGCTGCCGAAAGGAGCAAGTCCATGTGTCATTTTCTGCCGTTCGAGAATTTGACCAAATTTAGAGAGATGATGAGAGAAGTCGCAGAATGTTCATCCCTGATGAAGTCGTCCTTTTGCAGACCAGCAGAAGAGCCAACACATCTCCAGGGCTTGTTAATATTTTTGCATCCCCATAAAAACCTTTCTAACATCCTTGAGGGTTTGCAAGGATAGAAAAACCACTTCAAAGGCTGCATCCCACCGGTGGCTTCAACAAAAGAAAAGCAAATTGAGATTGAAGTCTGAGAATGGTACAAGTCCAGCTCTCAATCTGACGGATGAAAAGTGGATTCTTCTTGGAAGGGAACCTTCTGTGGTCAAGAATTGAGCAAAATGGTCGGACCTGTAAATCCAACATGGATACCTGGCTCCTGAGTTTTCATAAATTGTGGATGATGATGCTGTCTTGTTGTAAGTGGAGTAATTACTATCGTGTGCAGTGGTATGATGTATTATTTGCATGGCAAGAAATAGTACTTATATCAGAGTTATGTGTCATTTTATTTTGCATCTTGTAACTGTATGTAGTGTGAATATGACATTTGTAACATGTACACATGTAGACATCTTTTCTTTTAATCCGTGGTTTTCTGTTGATGTACCGTAGTTCAGGATGTCAATCCGGTCCTTATGTCTGTAGTGAAGTTATCCTCTTTTTGTAGCACCTTTTTATTAAGAATAAATACGTATTTTTACCAATTATATCCTAAATGCTTCATATCTGACACATCTGTTTTCAATGTGCTCACCCATACATTAATGCTTATCAGTTTTAAATACATACATTGTGGTTCATCTCACATTTGCATGTTTCCGAAGTTCAAAAACCTTCATCACAACTGAATCATCTGGACATTTGACTCTTTCTTTGGGCCATTTTTACTGTGTAATTTTAACATTCAACATTTTTTTTCTCAATCATTTGTTTTCCTCCCAAAACTCATCACCCTGACACCTCACAAACTTTAATCTTGATCTCTGACCTTTGACCTTTACCCTACAACCTCTGTCCTGCCATTCATCCTACAACCTCTGACCTGACCTTCACCCTACAACCTCTGACCTTTGACCGTCACCCTACAACCTCTGACCTGCCATTCATCCTACAACCTCTGACCTGACCTTCACCCTATAAACTCTGACCTGACCCTCATCCTACAACCTCTGACCTGACCTTCACCCTATAAACTCTGACCTGACCTTCATCCTACAACCTCTGACCTGACCTTCATCCTACAACCTCTGACCTGACCTTCATCCTACAACCTCTGACCTGACCATCCAACCTTTGACCTGACCTTCATCCTACAACCTCTGACCTAACCATCATCCTACCTTTGAATTTACCATAATTACATAAAAACTTTGACCTGACCTTCAACCTCTAACCTTTGACCTGACCCTGCATACCTCCATATAGGGCACATCCAATGTTGACCGTCTTTCTGCTGCTAACGAGCGTGCCAGTAAGCTACTCAAGTGAACGACCCCTTGCTCAAGCCACGTCTCAAATAAACTCAGCTCTCATGAGCTGTTTCATCACCAGCACATGCTTTCATCTCTGCATGGACCATCTTCATCATCATCTGCTAGGGCATTTTTTAAATTTTTTTTTTTTTTTTTTGGCCAACTCTGTAAACTTTTTTTTCTTTTTAAGTATAAATGGTTTAAATTTAATGTTCGCATTACTTCAAACAATGACAAAACTTATGCAATTTAATTTGTGTTTATGAGCAAAGAGGGTTGGTTGATAGTTGCTTTCTAGGCGAATTAAACATTAGTGTCTGCTTGGAATATAATCGTTTGTGGCAACAGTTACTCTATAGCTACTGCATTGGTTTCCATGGCCTCTGGAGGGCTGCTACGATGACACTTTTGGCCTTGGTCTAATCGCCACTTTGGTCACTTTATTCTGTGGTACACAGTGGGCCAATTTATTGTGACCATGTCAATTTCAAAACAAAGGCTGCTATTGATCATGCAACTATATCATATATAGTTTTCATAGCTATTACATTGTCTATGTAGCTATTAGATTGGCTATCGTAGATATAATTGGATATCCTAGCTATTACATTGTCTATCATAGCTATTACACTGGCTATCGTACATGTAGCTATTGCATTGACTATTTTAGCTATTACACCGGCTATCATAGCTATTACACTGGCTATCATAGCTATTACACTGGCTATCCTAGCTATTACATTGTCTATCATAGCTATTACACTGGCTATCGTACATGTAGCTGTTACATTGACTATTTTAGCTATTACACCGGCTATCATAGCTATTACACTGGCTATCATAGCTATTAAACTGGCTATCATAGCTATAACATTGGCTATCATACATGTATGATGTAGCTATAACATTGGATATCATGGCTTTAACATTAATTGGCTATCATGGATATTACAATGGCTATCGTGGCTATTACAATGGCTATCATGGCTTTAACATTGGCTATCATGGCTTTAACATTAATTGGCTGTCATAGATATTCCATTGACCGTCATGGCTATTACAATGGCTATACACTTTACTGCTACATGTATTTTGCTGCTTGTGCATTGGTCACTTGGGCACTTGTCACCTTATTGGTTGCTGTGGCATGGATTATACCATGACCATCCTGAGATCACAGTTGTAATGCAACAAAATAATAATAATAATAATACAATTTTTTTTAAATTCCAAGAACAATAATAGAAGATAATAGTGCGGCATTGTATTGGCGCTACTAACAATATCTGCTGCTCATTTGGGCAATGTCTTGATGTTATACATTAAAAGCAGACACTCGTGGTATTTCAGCTCATTCTCGACCAATGCTATAAACTATATATCATAAATTAGGGGAACTGCACAGAAAAAATAAAAAGCTAATTGTAAACTGAAATATTGAAAAATAAGGCCCGGTACTTTCGCAATTCAACGCAGAAAATGGGCTGCGTAGCAACAGAAAAATTGTTCCTCAATTCATTCCTTCATTGGTGCCAAGATACGAAAACAATATCAGACGCCAAGAGGGTGGGGGTGGTATGAAATCTTCTTAGCAATCTTAGCAGTGTTTGTGGTAGTGGAGGAAGAGGGGGGAGAGGTAGACATTTTGAAATTATACACTTGTACCTTCAAATATTAGATTGTAATTTGTGACGGGAATCATTATTTTGTTAGCTGTATTAAAATTAGTATTGGTCTGGTGTACCACTGGTAAGTAAACTTGTCAAATCAATGGGAATGAAAAAAAAGATAAAGTAACATTTTTTTTTTAAGTCTGCGAATGTGGCACTCAAGTTTGCATTTGGTGTTTTGTATATGAATGGTGGGGATGGGAATTCAAGTCGGTTTTCTCATCACGGATAATCATTATTAATATTCGGACTTGTACATTACATTATTTGTCATTATGTACTGTAATATCTGTTTCAGCATGTTGTTAGCAATTTGAACAGAAAGATGGAAGGGTTTGATCAATCTTGATTGTGTTGTCAACAGAAACAATTTCCCCTCTCAATATTTGGGGCGTTTTTTGCTTAAAGAAATTTGAAAGTGATATTTAGAGCAGCTGTCTGTCCTTGTGATTTGGGATTGTTTTAGCAAAACATGAGACATGTGGAAGAAAGCACGATTCTCAGAGATTGGTTCTAACTTTTCACCATCACATCCGAGAAATCTTCTTAAGCCGTCCGAGGCTTAAGAAGAACCAGTCATTCACACGCACGTAAAAAGAAGAAATGGCAATAAATTTAAGGCCTGTACATACAAGATTTGTACTTTGCTTTGTTTCCATGACAACGGAATCCATCTTTTTTTTTACTCTGTTCATTTTGGTTTATCTGTGGTACGCATGAGGGAAAGCACAACACCTAAATGAAAAATATCTTGTTTTATTAATTTTTTTTCTTCAAATCAATCAAATCAAAGCGGATACAAATCTCCAGATAAGGAGTTTTCTTTGATTTCTTTGTGGCTGAATTCAAATTAATGGTTGCAGGATGGTTGTTACTGTTGCCCTTTGGTGACACAGAAGTGTGGTCTTTTTGCGGATAGACTGGTAGTGTGCAGTGAAGGTATATGGGAAATGCATATTGTGGCACATATCGCGCTAACATTTTGTACACAAAATCCAATAGGCCGGCTATATATCCGCAAGAGACTATGATCTCCACCTAGCAACAGCCATTGCCATGAATTAAGATGGCTGTGGCTGTTGCCCTTGGTGACACTGTGAGGCACAGGCTGATGTGTGTAGAATCACAGCAGGCACAGCTGTAGCCATTGATTAGGATTCAGCCACAGATTCTTGGGTTATGTTTGATGGGATTGTGTGTGCCTTGGTGGTGGGTGGTGGTGGTGGGTTACCAAGGGGGTGGTGGTGGTTACCATGGTGATGGGTTTTTTGATCTTCCATTTTTTCACTCTTTGTCGACGAGCAGGCATGTTGGGTTATTATATCCAATGCAAGCATTTAATCTTCTGATTACTTTGTACTTCTAACGTAACTCGCCTTGTAAGTTTTCTTTGCACCGTGATGTACCTTGTCTGTTGACTGAGTTATGTTCTATAATATGCACCATGGCACCCTACTTAATCGTATACTTTTATTCTCAGCCATTGCATGATGATCATAACAAAATCACTCCAATCATTAAAAACCCATTTTCATTTTTGGAAAGTGTTAACCTCTGATGCAGTTGAACTCCGCAATTCTGCTTTGGGGAAGTTGAAGTTGAATCCATGTTGAAATGATCATCATGGTACAATTTGGTTTGGTCAGCGAGGCACTGAAAATCCCAAAACTTCGTGATTATTAACAGTATAAAACAGTCATAGCTCCCTAGATGTGTTTTGTCTGCAAAACATGACATTGATTTCCTTGGGTTTCAATAATAATCCTATGAGATTTTTATTTTTAATTCTTTAAGATTGCCTATGATTTTATTTTGTCCACATCACTGAAATTCATCTCCCCAACCCTACCCAATTCTAATTTATTGATATGAACTGAGCAACTTGAAACCAATACCTCCTTTAAAGTTCTGCTATTAACCCCAGGAATGACAGTTGTTGTTGTTTCAGCTTTGTTGACCTGTGCATATATTAGTTTGTTTCCATGTATACTAACCAACTAACGCTTAACATTCCTTCCCTTTGTACCCCTCAATATATAATGTCTAATTCCATTTGCACCAAAAGTCTTTCACTGTGAAAAAAAAAAAACAGTTGTTATTTCCAAAATTTGTGCTTCGTTTGTTTTGTGGCACCCAAAAAAATGGGAAGAGAAAGAAATTTGTATACTAATGCATGGTATATGTCATTAGTGAGAGAAATGGCAGCCCAATTAAGAATGATGTCTTGATAATTGAAGTCAGACTTGATGTCCATGCTGAAACATTCTCTACGTCTTTTATGAACAGTGGTGGTTGTTTTTCAGGCCAATAAGGTTAACAATTAAGCACGCCTGCAGAATTGTGGGTTACCATTTACACTCCTGGGTGGAGAGGAGGAGTTTGTGTCAAGAGTCATAATGGCTATTGATGCATTCAGATCACTTCCATTGGAATTGACCCAAACATTTGGAGCTTGAGCACCAAACTATTACGAGATGCCTATGAGCATTTTGTCACTTTTCGCCCAAGTTGACTGTTTTTGAAAGTATACAAATTGAAATTAAGAATACCCACCTTTGATTTTCCAAGTGGGAAAGAGAAATGGAAAAATATCTTCTTGATTCCAATTAGATGTGCAACAATTTCCTCAGCTTGTGCCAATTAACCACTTTGTTTAACAACTAACCCATCCCCACCCAATGCCATGTATATAAATAAGCTAAACGCATCCCATAATAATTGTTGGTGCTCGCTGTGTCTAATCCTCAACATGTATTTCTCTCTCTTTTTTTTGTTTGATTCCATCCCTCCGAAATACCTCTCTGTGTTCTGCTAACCAAAAAAAAACCAACAACCATCCCCAAAATCCTGCCTTCCTTGTTTCCACTGACACACCGGATACCCCGACCTTTATCCCTTCCTTTCATCAATTCCCACAGGCTGACAGCAACAAAGATCGCATTGGAATCGCTAACAAACGTGCCGAGACCATACTCAAAAAGTGATGCGCTTCAAAGCCAAGGGCTCCCCCACATCCCTGCGCCTAGCCTGTGTGTGTGTGTCTGTTTTAGTCATGTCATATCCTGCTTGTTTGCCTGCAAACTTGTTATTATTAACCAAACCCCCCCAAAAGTAATTAAACCCTCAAACAATGAACAGAGAAAACCCCATCACCTTTTATATAGCAAAAGCACTGTCTTCAGAAGTCACCTTTGACCCTCTTATCCCATTGGTCAGTTTGTTGTCAATTACTAAAATCCCATTGGTTGATTTTGCTGGTAAGTTGATGTCATCATTATCATCATCACTGGGCCTGGGGAGTTTAAAGAGGGGGGTTGTGGACCACAACAGATCTCTGCTGGGGTAAAATACAAAGTGAAACTGAGCTTGCTGTCGGTGAAGGTTTTTTTTAATAAACACCGAATGTTCACATTATACCATGGTAACATCAACCATCCACACACCATGGTCCAAGGCACACATTGGCACCAAGCAAGCCACACACACATCATGCCGGAAGGAGTGGGGCTCATCACTCTCATTGAGAATGACACACGGTGAAGGTTTCCAGTCAGTCAGTGGCTGGAAAAGTTCTAGAAACTTAGGACACTATTCTCTCTTTGGTTTTTTAGTTTTATCTGTCCTTTTTAGACTAGCAATAAATTTAACAAAATTGTCAAATGTTTGGGTCGGGCAGAAAACTAGTGTCCTACCTTTACATAATAGCTGGAATATAGTGTAATATACATATGTAACCTCACAATTTTTAACATGAAATCATAGTGTAATTTATTCTTCTGATTCTGTTTCTGTAGAGATTTATATGAATGAGTTTTTGCTTTTAGATTGAAATGTATGCTGCCATGGCATGTTAATTCCAGGAGGCTGTGTCATTGAACTGAGTCACTCACCCAGCTCGGAAGATAAATTCTACTGAAGATTGTTTTGGTTCGCATATTCCAAAGATTTGCCCCTGAGATGATTCTATAATTTTACCGTAAATTCTTGATTTGCAAACACGACATCCATCTATGCCCGTTTCCTTCTTAGGGTCTACTCATCACCTCTAGTCTTATCCCGCTCCTGCCACCAGAAAGCCGGTTGCTAAGCCGGAAATGCGATGCAGAATTCAATATCAGTATCATCTTATACCGTGGTACAGTGCATATTCAAAGCATATCTTCATATGGGGTTTAAAAATGTTTGACAATGATTTGTCACTAAGCTTTCAACGCGTATCCAACTGTGGACCATGAAACCAGTGCGGCACTTGTCACATGTCACTCTGAAGAATTTTCACTCCGTCCATTTTCACCCCGAAGAACTGAGGGAAATGTGAAGAATTGGCTGAGGGGAAAGACAGGGTGAGAGATCTATTCCTTAGAAGATTTGTTTTTCCTTTGGGGCGGGAGGCATTGAAAATCATCCCAATACTGAATTTCCTCTTTTTATTCCTGAATGTTTTCTGCACAATTTAAATACATGTATTATACAATTGTTCTTTTTTTCGCCAGAATAAAGTTGAATCAGTATAAATGATGGGAAAACAAATTATATTCTGTTCAAGTTAAAAAAGAAAAGTTTGCAGTATTGTTTGGTTTATGATTTGGATGTTTTTTGTCTTTGGGAGAATCTGATTAGGGTCAGATTAAATTTATAATGACACAGTCTCCATCACGTAGCATGTCATTTGCTATTAACCTCATAATAGTTTCACTGAATCATGTCTGTTTGATTTAATATGATCATTAATATGTAAGCTTGATGATACCAAGAGATTTATACTAACAATTATCTGCTACTTATAATGCATGCATTGTGTTTATTGTCTCCATATACCAGTTTATAAGTTGTGATTTCCCTGACGACTGCTGTCAAGTCGCAATTGTGTGAGAGCTTGTTTTTTTCAGTCGGGTGTACTTAGATTTATGATGGTGCAACAGCTCATAACCATTTACAATTGAGATTAAACACGGAATCAATATGATGTAGGTAGTTTTGGACAATGTCAGTTGTGATGATGTTTGACACGCCCTCGCTTGGCGAGTAACAGTCCGATTGTTGGTTGCATGTAGATCACAGACACAGTGTGATATCACACTGGTCTTGGGGTTTTTTTTTTTTTGGGGGGGGGGGTTATTCTTCTAAGTTGATTTCCATTTCAATAAGCCTCAGTGTGAATTTTTAAGTGTGTAAAAGTTGTTAATTTTACCTTACCTATCTCAAAGGGTATTGGAGCATTCTTGGTTGCTTTTCCACTTTACTTTGCATGAGATTATATGCAAGTTTGGAGGAAGGAAACTTGGTCTTATTATCCAAGTTTGTGCTTTCCTGTGCAAATTCTGTTTCATTGAGGCAATGCATAGCCAGTGTTCTGTGATCTACACAAGGTACTAGTCCAGAATCTTTTCCCATAGTAAAATCCTCCTCTTGTTAAGGACTAAATAGAAAACAAATTCACTGTATCTAAACTTTATTGAACAAATCTAGTACTATAGCTATACACTCATTCCAACTATGACTAGCCTATTTATTATTGAATATGTATCGTTACTAGGAATAATGCTGTCTCTTTGGGCCATTTCATTACTGTGCAATGTATAGCTTATCAACTCATCATTTTAAGGTGCAATATGTAGATAATTATGCAAGTAGATAGTGCAGAACTGAACAAACGATTTGTTTGCTCTATTAGTATTAATGCAATATTCTATATATCTGCAATTATCACTTAGATTTGTAGTTGTTTGTGTTTGTTGGGGTGTTTGCTCTTTTTTTGAGAAATTGATATTTTAGAAATTTTAATTTTTTTTCAATCTGTGAAAGGATTATTCCATTGAAATAAGCTGCAATTGGTAAAAAAAGAAGAAAGAAAAACTGTGAGTGATTTCAGATTTGCACTGTTACACTAAAATGTGAATGCCATTCTTATCTGGCTGATTTTAAGTTGAGACTGAATGACAAGAGGTTGTTCCCATGCATTCTGTGATCAAAGGAGACATTTCATAAATATTTTGGAACGCTGTTTGAGAGTTTTGAAATGAAGATCCACTTGAACAAGGTTTGTTTTTTATTTAGATTTTATTTGTAAATAGAAATACAAAATGAAGGAGAAACTGAAAACTACTGAACGAGTTAGATGAGAGTTAGTGCAGTATAAAAAAGAAAGAAATTAAATTGTTGGTTCGCTTAAATTGGTTAAAAAAATTCCGAAATGATCAGCAATTGCATCCTAAATCACTCAGTTTTAGGGACAAGCCATTCAGGCCTTTTTTGCAACCATTTTGGAAATAGTGATTGATTTTTGTCTTGAGTTTATTGAACAAATATCGAGTGCCCCTCGGTACAGATGAGGAAAAAACAATGAACCGCTGAGGTCAAATCTGTTGTTGCTCCACTTCACTCTGCATGGCTGCGTAAAATGTGAACCTTAAAATTTGACCTCGTGTTAATGTTCGTCCTTTTTGTACTCAGAGACACTGTAGAGCATTGGATGGTCAGAAAGGATTTATTGATATTGATCACATTATTGTTTATATCACTCTGTATCTGCTCTCATTCTGTAGCCAAGATACAATTACAAATTTACAAAATTACAGCTAGTATTTTGGACTAACCTTGGCCTAAAAAGTATGATTTAGATTTGATTTGGGTGTGGGGTGGATAGTTCAAGTTCTGTCTTATCTTAATATAGTAACAATCAGCATTCCGAAAACAGTTCTTATTAGATTAGCAGAAAGATCTGTCTTGATGCACGATTCTAGGTTTTTCTTGTCAATCTTCTTTTTTGGTTTTTGGAACTTCGGCATTCTCCGTACACTTTGTACTCGCTAATTTTAATCATTCCACGATCATTCTAGATGAGAGATAAAAAAAAATAATCTTCAGAAGAATTTCATCTTGTTCACTTTGATGTAGGAGTTAAAATTGCATTTGTATCATCTTTAAAGTACTTAAGCATCTTAATAATGTCAACTTTTCGAGTGTTTTTTCTTGGAGTTATAAATATTATACATATGATAAAGCTGTACATTTTAAAAGGAAAATCGTAGTAAAATGGTATTTATTCATGGTTATTAATAACATTCGTGTGATTGTACATTTTTTTCTCAGTTTTCCCATTCCGTGATTAAAAAAAAAGTTATTTTCTAGGCCACAAATATATCGGAAAAGTTATTAGGAGATTGAAAAATGGTTGCATGGGCATTCTCAATTGCCAATTTTAAGATTTTAATTATCTTACTGGTTTCAAATCGATGTGTTGTCCCCCTATTTCCACAAATGCACAGTAAGAATTATTATGTGCAATTATCGAAGCGCAAATTAGTTTTTTTTCCCAGTTTAGCTCTTTGGTCATTTGACTTTGGGTCCTATTTTCAATATTTATTTAAACACGAACTCCAACAATATCCTCTTAACTAGGTTTAAAGTCTTAGAATGCCAAATGTCATCCACCCAATACCACGATTAATGTACTTATATGTGGACTAGCTGAACCTACCTAATTCAATGGATTTTTACTAGCATTTATCAAGACCCAGATTTCTGGAGTTTAACAGTTGTTATATTTCAGTGAGTGTAATATTAATATTAAAAGTTCAGCTTTACTTGAAAAATAATATGGCTCCGTAGTTGCATCTTATTTCTTTTCCTTTTTTATGCCCTTTTTTATATGTTTTTCTGTTTGGTTTTACATGTAGTCTGGTTTTTATATCCATTTATAAGATGCAGATGAATAAAGATGAATTTTAGTTTTGTTTGCATTATGTTGAATGTCACACGTGCACATAAATTTGACAGTTTGAAAACTTTGAATCTCATGCTGAAATTAACCTCTCAATTGCTTCAAAGTTCAAATTATTATGAAAAACTGTGACTGAGCTGCTGTTGCTAGACTTTTCAAGGCATTCAGTCACAGTATTCTGCGACTTGAGTGCTTCATAAAGGATTTGGTTTTATAAATATACAAGAAACTCAAGAATTTAATCTTATGTTGTTGTTTTTTGTCATTTAATTCTATTTTGATTAATTGTTAAGTATTGATCTCTGAATTTGGTTTTAATTATTACGTCAATTATTTAATTATTTTGTTTGTTTGTTTGTGTGTTTGTTTTTTGCTTTGTTTTATTTGTTTTATTTCTCTCCGTAGAAACTTCTCAGTTTTCGAAATCCTTGCAAAGAATTGTATTATTTTATGTTATATTATCTGTGTTTCATAACAGAAATCTGGACAATGAAAAATAAGAAAATTCAATAATAAGAAAAATAAAGTGGATAATAATACGAAAAAATAAATAATTTTTTTTTTTTCCCCTTCTTTTTTATAATTTAATACCCTCAGAAGAACCCTATCTGTTCATGCATATGTTGAACGGAAGCCACAAAAATCTTAATGCAGCTTTTGTGGATAGAGTATACAAGATTAAAATAAAAAATTGTTTACGTCGTCAGTGCCCAGTAGCTTCTCCAGAGAGCTCATTAATATGCATAATCACCGTGCCAACAGCAATGATTTTCATTCAGTCATGCTTGCTCTTCATGAGTAATTTCATCATGTTCACATGGCCAAAAGGTGTCGTGCTGATGTGTTTTTTCACCAGTCAATCAAATCATAACATCTGAATAAAGAAGCCTAAAGCTCGTTAAATGTCATTCTTGTTTTTTCATTTTTGTTCCTCAAATTTGTTTCATATTTTTGTTAGTTATTATTTTTGCTTGATTGGGGTTTTTATTTGATAACTCAAGGTCATTTGGTTTTATTATTCAGGAGAAATATATAATGTGTAATCCCCTGCCTCAGAACCCCCATTTGTTCACCATGAAATGTCAGTTAAGTTGGTTAGTTTGTCTGTTTAATGGTTCGAGAGCAAGGGATGACACTGACTTTTCCTTTACATTTCTCATCATCATCTGTCAGGGTGTTTCTGTGTTTTGTCCATTCTCGTTTACCCCAGGGTTTTTTTTTGGTCCGTGTTTTGTCCATCCCTGTTTACTTGTTTCGAACTTTTGGTTAAGATGCCATACCCATGACACAACGATGTTTCTCCAGAAGTGTGTAGGAACGGCGGTTGACCAATCAATCCTGAATAGCGCTGCGCACTTGCGCTAAAAATAGCACCGAACCTCAGACAAACATTGCAACGTGGCCATGCAAACGTGTGGTGGGTGGAAGTATAATGTGTGCGCGTCGCGCGTGGTGTGACGTCATTAGTGCGGAACGTTATTCAATGACTCCTTGGAATACATGAGAATTATTCCACACTGCATAGGATAACTTTCTAAACATGCTAAAGACAGGATGTCCATCGAGAGATTTGTCAAGTTGTTCAGTGTTCCTTAAAAAAAGATGGGAATTTTTAATTATAGCAGCAAGTATGTGACATAATCAACTATTATGTTCAGTAAAATGGACAATCCTCAATAACCTGACATTAAAAGTAAGTACACTTTGTACAAACATTATGTTTTCACAATAAACTAACATTTTTGGTGTCATTTGATTTGTTGATATGCTTTATTAGGGATTTGGCTACGTGTGTGTGTAAGCGTTTTTAGAGTTTCTTCTTTTTTATTTGACTTTTTGTCTGATCCAATTGCTGTTTCTTTTCTGTTAATCTGTCCATTTATGCCTTATCGAATGTTGATAAGATGATAATAATGACTTGAGTAATATGACGATAATAGGAATAAAATAAGCTAGCATCTGCATCACTCAGGTTGTGAGTCTGAAGGACTCTGAGTGATAAATGTGTCTGTCTGTCTGTCTCATTATTGGTGTCTGTTTGATTATTGGTTTGTTGCTTGCTGTCGGTTCCATCACTTGTCTGATTGTCTGTATGAGGTAGCTTCCTTTTGTTTGTCATTGTCCATCATAATTTATTCATTGGGATTGGAAGATACTCATCATCAGCATTGTTTTGTTGGTGTACGTCATCGTCGAGCCATCATCATCGTCACATGTTTGCATCGATAAGCAAGGTAGACAAAACATAATCAGTCCGGGGGAGTGGAAGTTGAAACTAACATCCGCCCGCACTGACAAGATTGTGGTTTAATTTTCCATCGGAGCTGTATCCCTGGTAACGCAAAACCACATCTTGGCTCCGTCTGCAACAGCTGAGAGCTGTATGTCTCAATCGATGTCGCATTTATCAGTTTCAGTCTAAAATTACCCAAACTGAAGTTTATTACACTCCCTTTAAAAAAAAAATTTACAAAAAATAATGATGATGATAACAACAGTCGTAATAGCTATAGTAATTGCAAAACCTTTTATAGTTCCCAGCTGGAATGATGCAGCATGTACCGTAAGCGGGTTTCAATTCTGGGACCAAATTTGCTACATTTCCTCATTATGAATATGCTCATCACATTAAAGGATGTCCAATTTAAAAAAACAGAAACTTGGTAAGCAAGCTTTTGCTTATTAATATATATACACACGTTTATCGTGTTTACATTCCGCCATGTTGTTTTGATTGAGGTAGGGAAAACGAATTGCATGTTATTTCGAATTTGCTTTGAAGAATGCATACATAAGCCAAAAAAATTACTCAAAATTAAATAAATAAACTAAAAAAATCATTCAGCCCCATCTTGATACAGGATAATCAAAAAGAAATTATTTGGCAATAATTTCAAGAGAAAACAATTCAGAAATTGTTTCTGATCGTTCTGTTACCCTTCCATCAGGGGTGGGTTTTATGTATGTAATATCTTTATTGCAAGGTGTATCGAGGTAGAATCTATTTGTAAGAAATTATTCGTTGAGGACTTGGCTTGTTCATCCGATCAAGTTGGGCAAAACTTGTGATGGTGTGCCTCTTAACAAATTTATACAAGGCAAAAACTGATCTAAGAAATCTCACAGTCTTAATTGCTGAACTAAGTGTGACATCTCAGTGCGAGTTACCTTAAAGGTAGTATCATACATTTTTGCCCATGAATCTGTATTTCTTTGACAAAAACCAAAGTATGATATTACCTTTAAGTTGATGATAAGGTAGCTCAACAAAAAACCAGCACAAGACAAGCTTTGCTATTAAAAAAAACAAGTCCCGGTCCCGTTTTCTTGACGTAGATTGCCAATCAACATATTTTGCAATTTCCTACTGAAAGCGCAGCGATTGATTTCAGTGTAACATGAGGAGTAACTGTGAACACACACATACAATGAAGGATACATTTACCAATAAAACAAACCACGCTGTCGTGAATCGTCCCTCAACTTGGTGAAACGCTTCAACTATATTTCATCTTAAAAACCAAAAATGGCAAAGACAGAAAAAATAATTTGCCATGTTTGACCACTAAAACAATTTTTTAAATCATAATAATCGGTATCATCTAGGAAAGGAATTAATTTTTTTTAACTGGCAGATGACCTGTTACACTTTGCTTTTTTGAAACAATGATGTGTTGCTATGGTGATATATCAGTACAAAGCTAATGCTTCTCTCTCTTTCTCTCCCTTGCTAACCAATATTCATTCACAGGCGTCGTCTAACGAGGAAAGAATTGCACAAGCCGACAAGAGGGCCAAGGATATCTTGCGCAACAAGTAGAATTAAAAATGCAAGCAGAATCGTCTCGATGTCCCTCACAGTGCAACGTCTTACCCCTTGGCATTATCAAATCTTGTCTCTTTTTAACTTACATAAGAGAAAAAAAAAATGAAATTATGCACAACACTGAAGAGATGGAAGCTAGTTCTCTCATTGGCAGTGTCTGATATTTCACATGCAGATATGAACCCCTTTGATGGGTGGGTCCCCTTTTTGGTTCACTTGGTGGGTCTTTGTAGTTTTTGACTCAAACGTTAGTTTGTTTCAAGATATGGGCTATAAGTCTACGATAATCAATGATTTATCAACCAGTGGTTGGTTGTAGACTTAAGCCCACCGCACACTATACGATCCGACATTCCGACTAGGACCCGACTGGTTTTTGGAAGGATCGCAAAGCATTCTGGGAGTCTTAACCGTGATTGTTCCCAGTCGCAGACCCACTCTGATGGCCAGTCGGCAAGATTCGACTGTCGAATTACGGTTAAGACTCCCAGAATGCTTTGCGATCCTTCCAAAAACCAGTCGGGTCGTAGTCGGATTGTATAGTGTGCGGTGGGCTTAACGTGCATCAACATTGTAGTGCAAATGACGCTAGCTAGTTGGACCAATTCAAAAGGCTACTTTGCACACACAAAAGTTTGCTTATAGCGCCAGAAGTCTTTATTCAAAAATTAGATTTGTCTGGCATTGAGATTGCATGGAAATTTGGTAGGAAACCTTATGGACATAATAAAGGTTTGGATTTCTCATTACATTTGATTAATCTGTCCAATTTTATGAAATTTGTTTTGGCAAATTGTTATTTAGATGTTCTTGTTCTTTTTGGTTTTTTTATTAAAATCAATATATACATTATAATTTTGTGAAGTGCAGTTTTTGTGATGAGCAGGCTGTTAAACAAAAGTCCTAGTAAGCAGATATTATATGTTGTTATTTATAAACACTTGCTTCATCAGGGGCCCAAATTAAAGCTTCACAAATTTGAGGACTTTCATTAAGAGGGAGAAAGAAATTAAAGAAAAAGACAATCAAACTGTCCCAGTGGCAAATTAGCAAAAGTTTCTCCCACACAGCTTTGGAATTTACATGATCCTGCTTGATTCAGAATCAAAATCAATTTTTTTTTTCCAAATGCATAAATATCAATTTGTTGCAACGATGGCAGTTATGATGGTTAATTGTAAATAACCGGTTACAATAACTTATTCTGAATAATAACTAGTTACCATAACCAATTGTAAATAATTAGTTACAATAACCACTATTGTATTGCGTTGATAGGTTTCAAGCCCTGAATGGATAATACCTTGCCCAAGAAGGATTAGCAAAAAATAAAAAAAACACTAGTGGAGTTGATATATAATCAGGGGGCAGAGTTAATGTCATAATAATTATGAACATCGAACGGCCACATTTGCACATTTCGGTATGATGCATTACTCATCATTTACCTCAATAATTGATGTGAAAAGATCCTTCTGTTTGAAGTCATTTGTTGGAAGTACGTCAATTTTTTTTTAGATTTTTTTTTTTTTTACAATTTCCTTAACATCTGCCCCAGCCTTTGAAATAATACGTGTTAAGCTGAAGTTCATTCACATGTAAAGTGCCCTCAGGGGGTTTGTGTGGGTCTCAAGACAGACAGCGTCCGTCCGTAGAAACTAGTCAGCATATTTATGCTCAAAGATGTTATCCTAAAGAAAGTTATCCCATTCTCATTTGCATTTGTAATAGCTTTACATTCTACAGTGTAACCTGTGGGATTTCTTTGCTGATGCAAGATCCGTCATTTTGTTTATATAAACTGATTTACATTGGCCACATGAGGGCGCTAGACGTATAAATGAACTTCATGTGTAAACATTGACAAGGGACTGTACAATTCACTTCTTTTTTTTTAGAGTTAAATGTACTGTAATTTGTTTTAGAACTTTCCTGGATGCATTATTTTTGGAATGCATGTTGCATCTATTTTGATCAAACTTTGACCATTTTCAATTCATATTTCAGTGAACAAAAAAATTGGACAAGTATTGATAACATAAATACTCTTAACGCATGATATAATGGATTGCGTTACAAATTCATTGTAGTAGAACTAGAAATGAGGATTGTAACCAAAGACGGACGGAGTCAGCTTTTAATCTGCAAATTCACATTCCTGGAGTCACCAAAGTGTGCACATGCATATCTCAGTGACTTATTCTGTATGTTTAGAAGAGCACCGTGAACCCGCTTGAAGTACTGGTTTGAGATGTTACTTGAATTGCTTTTGTGGTATTGATTTGACTAAAAGCTGTTTTATGATACAAAAGGTGCTTTTCAAGCTGCTCAGAAAGTCTACTCTACTGTAAATATTGAAGTGTACAATTTGCAATTCGAGTGTACATTGGTTGTTCTGGAAAGCTCGGTTGTATATGATCGTCCATCGAGACCAATAATTATAAAGAAACAAAAATGAATTGATACCTCAAGGAAATGTTAATGAAGAAAGAAGTAGATATGTAATAAACAAATACAAATACCAACAAATACTGTATAGAATGTGCTGTTATTTTACCTATCAAATAATTGTTCTTATTTAATTTCATATCTTATTTGATCTTCTCATTATATTCTTAAACTTCAGAGTTAATTTGACTACAGATTGTATGTACAATCTATGGCTATGTTTAAGATTTACACACGCAGACATCTATGGTTTAAGCCATAGCCGCTACCATGGCACTCCTGTCAGCCACCGTGACAACCACTACCCATACATTCCTTTTCAGCAAGCCATAATAATTACCCGGTATGTGTAATATGCCAAGCCATATCCACTTACTTCAGACAGGCTGGGATTTGGGGGAATTCAGAAAATGTTCATGTATTTGGTTTTAATAATAGATAATTTCAAAGGCACAGAAACAACCGTATAACACACAGTATGAAAACTATTAAACATAATTTGTTGTATTATTCATTCTTGTTTTTTGTATAGCTGTTAGTTTTGTACATCATTTTAAAACCATAATTGTGTCACTTTTGGAGAGGTTTTTAAAGATGACTACAATTAAACATTCATTGTTTATGCAATCTCGTGGAAATTGAGGTCTGGGAAGATTTTTCATTCAAATATCTCTGTAATGACTTAAGCGATATCCTGCAGCCATTTAATTCTCACTGTAATTATTCGTTCACAAATGTATTTAGCTTAAGTCAAAGGTACAAAGGGATAGATTTATTACTCAAAGATGTTCCTACACAATCAGTTTGGCAATAATGTGTGCTGTTGCATGCACACACGAATAAAACGTGTACATATGAATTCAGTGATAATTAAAAAAAGCCAAGAAACCAGAATTTTTTTTTGACAATTACCGTATTTTTTGGACGGATGATGCGCTTGTCACAAGTTATTTGGAGTATGTCAGTAAGCATGCATCTTGGTTTTCAGATGCTTTTTGTACACAACTTTGCAAAACCAGACCCAGTGAGCAATTTCATTTTCATCATAAATTTTAATGTTGGAAGCACAGAATTGGCAATAATCTTTCTTTTGTTTTAATCTTTGTTAAGCCTGTCTTTTATGGCAATGAAATTGTCCCCCTCCCCCATTTTTTTTTCTCAACCACAAATTGTTTTCATTTTTTCGTTCAGAATCCGAGGGCATCGACTAAAAACAAATGATGATTGTTGTTAATATAATAATTATTGTAATATACCATGTTATATATCACAGCAAAATTTATATTTTGCATAATTTATTTGCAATTTATATTAATGGTTTAAATTTACCATTTATTCTCTTCCAATCTTTTGAAAATTAAATATGCATTATCGTTTTAGAAAGTTGAATATGATTTCTCAAAAGTCTCATTTGTTTTGTGCTTGTACATTGAAGTATGAATGTTTGAATTACACCCGCCCCCCTCCCCCCCCCAATCCCAACCCCACCCCACAGTCTCAACTTCCAGCAAAATGTACTCATTACCACACAAAAAGTGTTATCGTGACCGTAATTGGGAATAGTGGGTTGCAGGTTTTGACTGACTTCTTCCGACATATAATGATATACAATACAACCAAATTCTGTTTTCTTCAAATGACGTACCTCAGGGAAATACTGACTGGTTGATTTTATGTCATTGAAAAGTGAACAAAGAAAAATTGACTGGAGTGGGATTTGAACCAGCAACCTCCTACCCCAGGCAGCTGGATAGCTCACTTCGGGTATTAAGAGCGCTGGTATGGGATCCGGAGGTCACTGGTTCGAATCCTGCTCCAGTCTATTTTTCTTTTTTCACTTTTCAAATCAATGACTCAAATTCTTTTTTCTTTTTTATTTATTATACCCTTCTTGGTAAATATGCTGATGATATTTTAAAGTTATTTTGTTTTACATTTTAACAAGTCTTTATTGACTTTTAACAAGTCTATTGAAGTCTCCATTCAGCCTTTGAGAAAGATCCTGCTAGGATCGAAACGTGTCAAGCCCTCCTAACTCCAAGCAAGTCTTCGTTGTTGTTTTCATTTTGTTGTAGAGATTTTCTTTGTTCACTTATTTCACTTTCAAACTCCCCTCTAATAATACAATTTCGAAGATTCATGATTTGACGAAAGTGGCTGTTTTTAGAAAGAGCGCCCTCTGTCAATATGTAAATGTTCAGTGCGTCATGATTTTTATCGTGCATATTCATAACTTATTGCAACATGGCGGACAACACAGCTGTACAACCGGCATCGGGTGGTAGTGGCGAAGTGGCTCAGGACAATTCAGCAGTCGCCGAGAATCAAAATGGACAGGTAAAACAGCTTATCTGATTAATGGGACTACGGACGAACTCAGTTCCGTACAAGTCCGGCTGCCCGTTGAGTGGAAAAATGGTCTTGAAAATTCGGTTGTATTACAATTTCTGAGTCGCATGACTTGCAAAGCGTGCAGTTTGTACACAAAATGAAATGGTGCGCATGCTTATGCTATTTAAAGCCAAACCTGCAAACACAATGAGTGAATGACCCCGAACAATTAAAATGTATGGTTGCAATCATTATCTCTTTTCGGTATAGGCCTATATGTAGATTTATGTTTGGCAAACGGTATATTCATTTTCCACATTTATCATGTTTTTATTGTCACGTGGAAAAACAAAACAAAGCAAAATGAAACATGAATTCATGGTCAGGAAACATTAGTTTTACATATCTACAGAATACAGAAAAGGCTTAGGGCTTAATACCTGTTGTATTGAGAGACCATAATAATATAATATTTATAAAGTTCACTTATAAAGCCCCTTATAGTGCGTATCATTATTTAATAAATTAATGTTGAATATGTTGAATAAATTCTTTGGAAGTTAAATCTAGTCTGAACCATTTTTCCATTTCTAATGATGTGAATATATCATAGGCCGGAGGTCAGCAGCAAGCTCCCCCTCAGCAGAGCACCTGGTCGACGGTCAAGGGGATTGCCTTTCGTATCTTTGTCTTCTACATGGTCATGAGCTTCTTCCGTAAGTCTCCCACGCCCAGCGAGGATTCCGTCACCACCAGCGATGGCAAAAGTGTCGCTACGGGAAAGACTTCCACGAACATGTTCAACAAGGGGATGTTGATGGTATGTTTTACTCATGTAAAGCAATGCCTAACATCTTGGGCCCAATTTTATGTTTGGTGCTTAACGCAGAAAATTGGTATGTGGATCGGTTTGTGGAAATGTAAGAATCAATCGTACTTTCGCACTTCTGTTTTGTTCGCACTTCTCATGAGGTCTCAACGTTTCTACTAGCCTGCCTCATCAGGAGACATGGTGTTTCCGCAAACCGATACACATACCAAATTTTGTCACCATGCAAAGCCTCAAATCTTTCTACAGAAAAATTGCTTAAAGAAAGTTTGAACAAGAATTTCTGCTGGTGAGAATAGCTTGCCATTGCAGTATATTGTGTCTTTTGTAACAAATTTTGCTTTTGGCTTAAAGTGAAAATCACATAGAAAAGGCTATTGGCTGCTTAGCCCAATTTCTGTGCCCGGCAATTTCTATGAAATTTGGCCTGCGTTATTTTACGTGATGTTTCTGATATTACTCTCTAGTCATGCCAGTTAGTCCTAAGGGGAATCTTACCAAACTTACATAATTAAGTTTCTCTTTCTCTCCCCAATATCCCCTCATCTTACCCCCATCCGTAGGATCTTCACATCTACGTCTCTGATGAGGAAAAGTTCACCCAGTTCAATGAGAGCCAGTACTTGTTCTGGGAGCTAGCAGGCCTGGAGTATGGGGACTGGAACAGTGGACCCAATGCAGATGGATCATTCACAATGTCAGACTTTGTGGACGTCTCTGAGGTTGGTTTTTGTTTTAAAACGGGATTTCGTGGACGTCGTTCCTCAGCGGGCCTGGGAATTTTTATCTTCTAGGTTCTGTTGTTCGTCACTGGTGTGGTACTAGCACCACTCACCCAGTGCCACAGTATTCAGCACATCAAGGTTCATGCAGTAGGGTCTCTGTTACCATACACACAACCATACATCAAGAGGCAGGCCAACCTTTGCCAGGAACGAGTAAGAATCCCAGGAGCCTCTAGTGACACCTACCACTGACATGACCACTTAGTAATAAGGGAAAACAGATGCAATGAAATATGGCTCTGTCATAGTAATTGAACTAATTAAAGCGTTTCCTACTTATCTACTAAGAAACATACATAGAGTGCAGTTGAGTTACCTTTGTGCCCCTGCCCAAACATTGCCTTGGTGCCTCTATCTATCTCCAGGTATCCCAGTTGGCAGAACTCTCCTAGGAGTATTACATACCAGAAATTAAAAAATACCTTTCCCCCATTTTTAATGAAGTTATTGTCTTGGGTATTTATAGCACCTTATTTCCTTTCCTTTCCCACAGCAAACCATGAACAACGGATCCCTCTATATCCACGTTTACTTCACAAAGAGCGGCTACTCACCGGACCCCGGACAGAAGGGGAGATATGCCAAGAGATACACCATCTCCACAACCAAACGTAAGTGCTGAAGCCATAAAGTGCTCTAGTAACATCGGTCCCTTTAGCAGGCTTTACAGTTTACAGACCGTCTGTATGCACTGTCACCTTCCAGGTTTCCCTCTAAGTACCATTGGATGGTTCAGTCATTCATTCAAGCCAGTTTGAGAATACACATAATTGGCACAGAAAACAACACACAAACAAACAAAAACAAAAATGCAAAATTAGAGTACTACCATTTCCCATTTGAGTACAATACTTATTTGATTTATATACTGTGTGCTACTTTGGTCTCCCTGAGCGCAGATTAAAAATGAATGATGTCAATTTTCCAGGGTTGAATCGGTTTAAGAAGCGGCATTTCACCAAGACGAAGAATCTTCTGACAGGAGCAACAGAGGCCAGTGAAGATGATATCAAGGTGAGTGCAGTATTTGCTTTATTCCAACAAGATGAACAAAAATTGTCAATTGTTATTGGAATATGCCTAAAGAAACAAATGTAAACTTAACTATAACTAAAAGGTAAAGAACCCAAAGCCAGAAATGGTCAGTTTAATATGATATCCCAAGTTCTCGACCCACCTAGAATTTTTGCAACCCAAAATATTGACCATTGTTGTATGTCACTTTTCCCCTAGTTGCAATTATTTGCAATTTTTATGAAATCTTTTGAAGACCATTTAAACTGACAGTTTTCATTAATCATATTTCATTAATAATTTTGATTCGTTCCATGTTGTCAAGTGACATTGGTGCTTAAACTTCTCCATTTCAAGTCATTCTTTTGCCATTCCTTTTCCAGAGGGCAGAGGAGGAAGGCCCAACTCAGATCTCCTCCCACTGGCACCCCAATCTTACCATCAACATCGTGGATGATCACACTCCTTGGAAGCCTGGCAGTGTCCCCCAGCCTCTGGACGAGTGTGAGTACCAAACCAGTACAGGGGTCTATTTCACCAAACTCATCGTAACTTACTATCAATCGCAGGACCATGCAGCCCTATGTAGGATAAGATGGGTTATCCTTCATAACTCGAGTTACGATTGATCATAGGGCTTTGTGAAATCGAGCCCAGCACCCTTTTGGGCTTTTTGACAGTATCCAGGAAGAGCCACATGTAATTGTCCCTCTAGTCTCTTTAACATTAAAAACAATCCTTTCTATTGCAATGTCACAGCCTGAGTTTTTTTTAGACCCAAGACGACGAAAACTATGGGGATCCCTCAATGCAAGACCAAAACATATAATGACAGTTTGTACAGAATGGTCACATTGTCAAGAACAAGAACGTTTTGCTATATGGTAACCCCTTCCAACCAGGGCAGTTTTCTTGTACAAAATAAATTTTAAAACACTGTTTCTGAAATTGGCCTTATTTCTGGTCTATTCAGGATGCCATATTGGATGCCATATTTTGGGTGACATTAAAGAACAAAACAAAAAACCAAAATACAATGTTTCAATGAATGCAGCTCAACAAATGGCAAAAGTATACGCATATTTCTCAAATTATGGAAACATTTAATATGCTCTTTGCAGCACTAATCATTGAGTTACTTACAAAATCTTTGCCTGTTTTTACCCCATAAAAGTCTTTAATGATGAACAAATGCCTTTCCTTTTTCAGATGTCAAATTTCATGTGTCTGGCGATTACTACCCCATTATATACATCAATGATTATTGGAACCTCAACAGTGACTACATGCCAATCAACGAGACCACACCGTGAGTTCATGCTGTTTGCTAGCAAAGTTTTCTAATATGTTTTTCGGAGACAAATAAGTGGCGCATATGATGGAGGCCCCCTTTGAGTCAATGTTTGGTTTGTAACCAGGGCTAAATTTCATGTCTCTGCTTACCGCGGAAGTTGGGACTTTTCTTTCTATGCTTACTGGGTTAGCGTCAAATTTTTATTCTAGCTGAGTATTAAGCAAGTAATCTTTGGTTACGCAAACTATGTAGACACACAACTGAAAATTCCTCCTTAATCCATGAAATAGGATCTTGTAAGTACAGAATTTTCTGCTTTGGTAAGTGCTTACACTTACGGTAAGCAGTGCTATGAGATTGGGCCCTGGTGTGATCATACCCTGTATGCTGGTTCTAGACAGTGGAGTAGACTTTGTAGATTAGTCTAACCTTGTCATCTGGGCAGAGTAAAGGTCATTTATTAGTCCCACTGTTTGAAAATGAGTCATAAATCACAACTTGACAAACTGAGTGGTGTATCTTTCGGTAAATCAGAAAGTACATCGTGTGTTCAAATAGCGGTGTTCATTGTTGGAGATCTTTAGCATGCCTCATTGTGTGAAGGTACGCCATTTCCAAAGATAAAATCTTCTGTCTCTTTCTAATATTCCATGAATTCTCTCCATATTTAATTGGCCATGACTTGTTAACCTGTCATTACAGACTTCTTCCAGGTCCCAATTTCATGGAATCCGTCACTGTTAGCAAGAATTCTTCGCTAACCGAAAGTCTTGGTTACGGATTCCATGAAATAGATTTCACCTGTAGCCGTGCTCGTAAGTCAAAAATTGGCCGTAGCGGATTCCATGAAATTGAGCCCAGGTCTCTGTGTGCTGCTAGCTGTTGGACCATGGAGGAGGGAAGGACCTTCCTCTATGGTTGGATCATTAGATGTATACCTCATGCCCAAGGATCAAACTATTGATCCCAGAACTTCTTGGAGAAACAACTGTTGATATGATTAGCCCCAGTGGTATTTTTGAACTAGAAGGCTTTGCTTTACTTTGCCAAATTTGCAGGTCTAGTGCTAGTATGAAACTTTTAAAGACCCTTCAAACAAGAGAATAATCTGATTAATGGTGTTTTATTTTTGTGTTCCACAGGCGCTTGGCTTTCACGCTGACCTATAACCCCATCTCCCTGTTCAAGCTGCAGTTCTATGCAGCCCAGTCCATGCGTAATCAGTGGACGATGATTCTTGGCGATGGGGGAGGCACTGATGATGATGATGAGCAAGACAGCTTGAAGGTAAGCAGGGTCAGGGGCAAACGTGTTTGGTGGCAAATGCTTAGGGGCAAGCATGCTTATGGGCAAGCGTGTTTGGGGGCAAGGGTTTTGGTAGGAAGTTTATTTGAGGGAAAGTGTGAACAAACCTTGCATGCATTGAATTTCAGGACAAACAACTTCTACACAGTGCATGATTCCAAGATGTTCAGTGGACTCATCAACAGGTGGTTGTCAGGAGATTCAAAATGACGATTTTACGGGGGAAAAATGAGACAATTTGCAAATCTGCCACTTCCTGTCACAAATTAAAATTCAAGAGATATTCGGTCAGAATACTTTTCTGAAAACAAAAAAGATTCAAATGGCACTGATTAGAAAACATTAAATTTATGCAATACAAGAGAACAAAGGAAAGTCCACAGAAGTCAGAAGGTATATAAAAGCAAGGTTGTGCGTCGGGCCAAGTGCATTAAGAGCAAGTGGGTTTTTAGGTGTAGGGGGTATTTTGAGGGGCAACTTACTTTGAGGCAGGGGTACTTAGAGACAAGATTCATGTACTGTACATGTTTTCATGATCTGCTTGCTTTTCTTTCACTGTGTCCATTCAGAGAGCCATGCTTGAGACCAGTCCCTATCTGTTAGGTCTTACCTTCGTTGTCTCTATAGTCCACAGCGTCTTTGAGTTCCTGGCTTTCAAGAATGGTAAGAATCACTTGTTGGTTGGTTGTTTGTTTCCTCCCTAATTAATACTACTTTCACAGCATAAATGTCACCAAATTGTCATTTGTCACTGGGATACCTTATCTTTATTTGTATGATACATTATACAGGTAAACTTTAACTACAGCAAATTTTACTGACAACATAGAAATGTTTAGTTAACAGTGGAAAGATATGAATTTTGTTGTACGTAAGCTCAGATCAGCTACATCTGTTGAGTCTGTACTCTGTACTAAACATATTCAGCGCTATATAAATGTACATATAAATGTATACATTATTATATGAACCAAACAGTCACATGACATAGTTAGTCCCTCTGAGCATAATGCAGCATGGGATTGATTTCACAAAGCCCTACGATCGCTCATAACTTGAGTTACGAAGGATAACCCATCGTATTAATACGTATTACCGCAATGCATCATACGATTGATAGTCCTACGACTACAGTCCTACGATTGATAGTAAGCTATGATGAGTTTAGTGAAATCGATCCATGGTCTAATAGTAATAAACTGTTTGTTGTAGTGTTGCATTGAGGAGAAACTCATTTTTATTGTTCACAGTGAAGTGGGGGGGGGGGGGGGTGGGGGGCTTACCAGATGAGTACTTTGGCGAGGGTATCTTTATCATTTTGGAAATCTGAAATGTGATGGTCTGGGCTTTTAATTAGCCTTTTCGAAGTATGGAGGACACAATAGGAGGTCGCTGTTAGTGTTTGAAGTGGGTAATTTGAGTCAAACACAAAGGATTTTATCCAAACCAAACTGTGCCCTCCTATTTTGTCTGCCATACCTCTAAAAGGCTAATAGGGATGCCGTTGAAGGGTTCATTTAAGTGTGATGTGATATGACACATGCCTGTTTGTGGCATCATGCTTGGTTTTTGTATTTCCAGACATCCAGTTCTGGAACAATCGTAAGTCCCTGGAGGGTCTGTCTGTCCGCTCGGTGTTCTTCGGTGTGTTCCAGTCCCTCATCGTCCTCCTGTACATCATGGACAATGAGACCAACTTTGTCGTCAAGGTCAGCGTGTTCATCGGTCTACTCATTGAAGCCTGGAAGATAACCAAGGTGGTTAACGTCAAGGTAAGGGACATGTGACCATGACTGCTTGTCCTTCACAGACTCCATGGGAACTTTTTGAGGATTTATGCAGCAGGTATCGTAGGGTCAGACTGCTTGTTCAAAAACTTCCCTGCCACTAGGAGGGTTAGCTTATGCAGCTGGGAGTCTGTAAGGTATTATGGTCAGACTGCTTGCTCAGTATTTGCCCTGCCATTAGGGGGTTACCTTATGCAGCAGGGAGTCTGTAAGATATTGTAGGGTCAGACTACTTGGGCAATAACTGCCCTGCCACTAGGAGGGTTACCTTATGCAGCAGGGAGTCTGTAAGGTATTGTAGGGTCAGACTGCTTGGGCAATAACTGCCCTGCCACTAGCTATAGAAGGATTACCTTATGCAGCATGGAGTCTGTGAGGTGTTGTAGGGTGAGACTGCTTGCTCAATAACTGCCCTGCCACTAGGAGGGTTACCTTATGCAGCAGGGAGTCTGTAAGGTATTGTAGGGTCAGACTGCTTGGGCAATAACTGCCCTGCCACTAGCTATAGAAGGATTACCTTATGCAGCATGGAGTCTGTGAGGTGTTGTAGGGTCAGACTGCTTGGGCAATAACTGTCCTGCCACTACCTATAGAAGGATTACCTTATGCAGCAGGGAGTCTGTGAAGTGTTGTAGGGTGAGACTGCTTGCTCAATAACAGCCTGCCACTAGGAGGGTTACCTTATGCAGCATGGAGTCTGTAAGATATTGTAGGGTCAGACTACTTGGTCAATAACTGCCCTGCCACTAGGAGGGTTACCTTATGCAGCATGGAGTCTGTAAGGTGTTGTAGGATCAGACTGCTGGGGCAATATCTGCCCTGCCACTAGGAGGGTTACCTTATGCAGCAGGGAGTCTGTAAGATATTGTAGGGTCAGACTACTTGGTCAATAACTGCCCTGCCACTAGGAGGGTTACCTTTCACAGCATGGAGTTCCTATAAACATATTAGGGTCAAACTGTTTTCTTGGTCTTATATCTGTTTGCATTCAGTGTCTTGAAGACAGAAGGAACATCTTATAAGACAAGTCAAGTTCAAAGGGTCCTTCCCAGATAATCTATCTCTCTCCCTCTGCTACCCACCGGTCGAGTTGCCAAGTATATTTTTGGTCTTTTTCTTTCCTCCCAGTTTAATACAGAAAATCCTTATCTTGGATTTATACCCATACGATTTGAGGATAAGTCATCGTACACAGAGTCTTCAACGAAGAAGTATGACACGGTAAGCCAAAAGCCGGTTTCTGTTTCCTGTTTTCAACCACACAATACATTTGTCACATTGACTGTATGAAAAAAGAAGATGCTTGAAGTTTCTGAGCCATTATAGTTTTTACAGAGTAGAGAAATCTAGACGTACAAAGAGAGAATGAAATCGTTGCAACACTGTTGTACAGGCTGTGGAATGTCGTTGAAGCTAAAGCCCCATTTTCTTGTTCAAAATCGACTTCCACACTGTCACTAAAAGCCCTAATTTGAGAAATTAGCAAAAACCTGACTCATGTTTTTTTTATAAAACATGAAGAATGGTTTTGATCTTACCCCAAGATCATAACTGTTTTAGGTCTTTGTTTTACTTATTTCTGGATAAATACACCATTTCAGCTGGAAATATTTTAACTGCATGTTTCTATCATCACCATCTTTCATATCCTGCAAGAGCAGAAGATGAAGGGATGTTTCAAAACATCAAAACTTGGTAGTTACATTTCTTCTTATCTTGCTTCTTCCCCACAGATGGCCTTCAAGTACCTATCGTGGCTTCTCTTCCCTCTCTTAGCCGGTTACTCCTTCTACTCCGTCATATATCAGGAGCACAAAGGCTGGTACTCGTTTGTGCTCAACATGCTCTATGGCTTCCTCCTAACATTCGGTAAGACGATGGGGCTATGGCTCAGGAGTTGCACACAAGCCTGTTGGAGGCAGCTGCAGCCGCAATCCATTGACATGTGTATTCATTCAAGCCACAGCCAAATGTTTTAGACACCACCTCAGTGCCATCAGATTTATTTCAATTGCAGAAGGGGTTTCCTCAGTCAAATTGAAACCTAGTGGTTGTCTGCTACAAACACAGGGAAAAGGGCACATTGAATCGGCTTTTAAAAAAATGGAATTCATTGAACACAAACTTGTAGAATCTTAAGAGATAAGAAAACATTAACAATAAAACTAAGCTTCTTCATAGATGTCATCTGAAGACCAATCCACTAAGCTTCTTCCACCATCCCATTGCACATATGTTCCTCTCCAATATTACACTGCTCATTGCAGTCTTTACATGTGTAGTACTCAGGTTGAGTTTTACTCAGAACGGTCCTTCTCAGGACTACACACCTTCCTGCAAAGAGTGTATTGCATGGTGTTACCGCAAGCCTTACTTAGTACAGGTACATTTTGCCAAATTGCCCTAAAACACCTTCTGATAGCCCCTGATCGCCCTCTGGGCTTCTCTTCACATAATCCTGGCAGGTTTTATCATGATGACGCCCCAGCTGTTCATCAACTACAAGCTGAAGTCGGTTGCCCACCTGCCCTGGCGCATGCTGACCTACAAGGCACTCAACACCTTCATCGACGACATCTTCGCCTTCGTCATCAAGATGCCCATGCTGTATCGTATCGGGTGTTTACGTGACGGTGAGTCAGGAGGGATTTAAACTGGGCCCGACCCTCTTGTCCACCTTAAGCACCAGTTTGAAATTGCATCACACTGCATTATTCCTCCATAATTCGACAAAAGCCATAGAGTGCTGGGTCACTTTGAGCAATGTATGAAAGAGTGGTTCAGGCACTTTGAGGGCCAATGGTTAAGCACCTTTATCAACCTGCCACTGAACGCTGAGAACGTTTCAATGTCATCAGCTCCAGGCCATCTTCAACAACGAAGTCATTCTCCTCTAAATTTTGACATTTTTCTTGAGCAAAGTATGACACTGCCAGAATAATATATTGTGTGCTCTTAAAGGGTTTCTTTTGCACGTTGGCTCCAAAAATTGTCCAAGTCTGTAAAAGTTGCCTCCTAAGAGAAGGTTTGAATTTTCTCTCCGTTTCCCAAAGAATGAATGAAATCCAAATAAGTTGAAATCTCCGGTTTTCATTTCAGACGTGATTTTCCTCATCTACGTGTACCAAAGGTACATCTATCCCGTGGACCTGAAACGGGTCAACGAGTTTGGCACGACGGGCGAGATGCACATCGAGGCTGACGGCAAGACACCAGAAGTCACAGCTCAGGCTCCTCAAGCCATAGAAGCCCCTAAAAGCCAAGAACAGAAGAAGAAGGATTAGTTAGGTCAGTGTCTGCCAGTCAATCAAGTATTTGGTCACCTCGACACCCCCACCCCCTTCTTGTTCCCCTTCTTGTTTGTTTAAAGGGTTTAAATTATCATGTTTGACTTGTTTTGGAGTGCTGGTTATGTGTGGTTCTGAGAAGAATCGGAGGTTGAACGTGACGTTTCAACTAGTGTGCTCTGTACGTCCTCAGGAGTACCGGTAGTGTGTTGAACTCTGTTGAATGCAGGTGTTTCAAGGACTTGATGGGAGTATTGATTGTTGACAGGATGCACTGAGGCAGAGAGGCTTGGAGGGATCCTGGATCCTGACCACTTCTCAGAACCACACACACACTCCAAAGAGAGTATTATACATGGTGTTGACTGCAAATCTTTCTAGTACTTCCACCATGCATAGCTTCAGATTCCATATTGTCACAGTGTTTTCTCAGTGCGTTCGGGATGGAGCTATTCAAATGCATGTGATATTTTCCTTTTTGTCTCCGTTTTCCCTTCAAATTAAAAATTACGTGTACGGTAATTTATTGTCATGTAGGACATTTCAAGGGAAAAAATAAATCGGTATTCTAGCTATATATTCAGTGACCTTTCCTTCTTTTTTAGATTGTTTAATAAGAAATCCCACAAATAATCTTCTTTTTGGTGCATCTTTAAGAAAGCTGGGACAAAAAACAGTGTACTGATGATTTTATACATTGTTTGCATGCGAGCTTTCTAATGATGGGAAACCCATGATGCTGGAAATTACACATGTAAAACTAAATGCACCATGATCAGTTCTTTGTCATTGCCTAAAGAAAGAAAATAATAACTACACAAATCGTGAGCAAAAATAAAAAGTTAATGGTAAATTTGGTGATTGAGAATGTTCCCACTTTTGGGAAGAAAGTTGGTTCTGACGGAACCCAATGATGAAACCTTTTGGTTCCTCTCAGAACCACTTCTCTTCTTCTCAGTGGAGTTTTTATAAACATGAATCATAAACCTGTGCACTTAAGATACAAAATCGGCCATCTTGGTGCCATGGGTTCATATTTAAGCACACAAGATTGTATGTTGTCTACGTGCTGCGTAAGACACACAAAGATTTATAAAACTCCTTTCATAATTGCCAAGCTACATTGATGATGATTAGACTGCGTTGCTTGGCTCCTACGCCCACAGAATCTGCGAAGGTGTCACCTATCGCAAACCTCCCCATACAGATTCTCAAATCTTGATTGGAAGTTTGAAGTGTCCAGAGGCTGGTTCCACTAATGCTTTGCAGTCATCGCTATTAAACCCCAAATCCATCGCTATTAAACGGAAAATCAATCGCTACTTTGTGTACATGTAGTAATTTTCCATTTAGTGATGGATTTGGGCTTTAGCGATGATTGAAAGCCTTAGTGAAATCGGCCCCATAGGTGGCTTAATAGCTCAGACGGCTCTCAGAAACTCCACCCCACAAGCTATTACTTAAACTACTTTGTCTTTATGCAACACTGGCTTAGCTCAGTGTTTTATGCATGCTTATTCATTGACTTCCCGGTTTAAGCCAAGTATATTTGGTGTTTGGATATATTTTGGTTGTTGTTGTTGTTGTTGTATTTTCACTCTTGGTGGTGTCGGGTGTAGCGGCTTGTCTCTTGTGTTTGTGTTTTGTGACTGTCCGGATCAGGTCATGGGTTTTTTTTTAATCGTAATATTATGCAAGTAATGATAAACACCAGCAAATAATATAATGGAATCATGCATGAAAAGATTGCCACAAAAACTTAAATTATCAGCACTGCTGGATTAACGTTAGTTTAAACAGTCTCTAACCCATTTCCCTCTGTAGCTGTATTTCAATACTGAGCATTCAATTGGTCAGTTTCTAGTTATTCATGTTTGTTTGACTTGTGTATACATGTCTCAATTATAACAAATCAGCATGTATAATAGAGCTACCCCGTCCCAGAAATACCTGCTTGATATTGTCATAGAAGGGCTATATGCTACCATTGCACGTTGTATTGATGGGTCTTCCATGGTGAGATTCGAACCACAAATTCCCGCTAACTAGTGCAGATGTCTTTACTACCTACACCAGCAAGCAGATTTGGGGTTTAGTTTGTTTGGACAAAGCATTCAAAGTACCACGTTTGTCTGATATTTGAAGCTGTGCTTTCAGTTTTGAATTAAATGGTATCTCTGTCTACTGTATGCTTCTTTAGAGGTCTCAGATTGCACCACAGTTGATCATCATTTAGGTTTATAACATTTTATGGGATCCTTAAGTGGGCACTTGACCCCACGCTAGATTGGATCTATACTCCATACTCCTACTATTCTATCTGAGGGCACTTCTAAAACCCATTGAATACCATGATTGATAGAATACTACCATTTATAGACTGCTAGGCTGTTATAAATTGGGTATGCCTATATACAGCAGACATACAGGGAGAGTCAAAAAGAGCTTGACCATGGGCCGATTTCATAAAACTTACGACGCGTTGCAGAGTTAAGACGCATCCTTTCTCTATGGACTCACCGCATAGATGCGACGCGTCCGACTAGAACGCGTCGCAAATCAAGTTGCGACACGTCGCAGAGCTTTATGAAATCTGCCCCAGGATTGGTGATGTTTTTCGAAAGGTGCAAATGACACTCAAAAGTTCAGTAAAGCTCATATTGAAAAAGCACTCTCCTGCTTCTTTAGGAAAAGAGAATGAAACAAGTTGATCATTCTTAAGAGGAGATATGTCTATTTTAATGAAGGTACTCATTTTTTCTTTTGAAAAACATCACCAATCCTGGTCAAGTTCTTTTTGACTGACATCTATGTACTTGCTTGATGTTTACGTTGTTTAGTAATCGTTCAATCCTTTGATGTCAAACAATTTAGTCGGAAGTGTTCCAAGCCCTTAGTTTGCCATGAGGAACAAATGCTGCTATGTGGAAATCAATTTATGTATTTAATGGACAAAAATAATCGATAAACAGTGATGATTTGTATCAGTTCTAAAGTTGATGCTAGAATTAATACTGGAGCCCTCTTTTTAACGATTTTGGCATGAACTGTCATAAGCTCCAGTTCATACTAAAATCATTAACTTGGAGTAATATAGGGCTCCAGTTACTGGATCTGGTTCCAGTAACTGGTTCTGGATCGTTGGGAAGAATTTATTTCAGTACCATATCATGTCAAACTGCAATGATTTTAACATTTTCACTTACATTTGAAGCCATGTTGGAAGTATAATGTTGTTGTTTTTCTCCTGAGCACTGGCCTCCAAATCAAACAGAATAAAAGACATCATGTAGGATTAGTAAGTAATACATGGTGTATGTATGGTACTGTACATGTGTATGTGAAAAACCCCAAAATGAATGTATTTTTTTCCGTGGTTTTTATTGAGACTTCTTATTTATGAATCATTTATACACAATCTTTTTGGTAATAAAAACAGTGTCAACTCACATTTAGAAATTAATGACTTTAAAATTGTCTTTAAAAAAATGAAACATTTAAAAGTGTAAGGTTGGAAACCTGTGCCTGGATTTGGACAATTTCAAAATTACTAGAAAGGTGTGCGATCATATCTTCACACTATTATTAGCTCCGGATATTCTGAAAGTACATGTAGCTCAATAAATATACCGGTAAAACAATTCGCTGTACAAGTTTTTAATACTGGCCATCAATAATGTTTGTTCTGTTGTGTTTAATCAAGAAACAAACCAATGAAAATAATTTCTCTTTATATCTTTAATACTTTCTGGCTTATTATGTTTGAGTCCTTTTGGGATGTTTGGGATAATTAATGCTTTACTTTGATGTTTTGTGGACAATATTAATCAAGTAGTGTGCTATACCCTCATGCACCTTATGACATATCTCCTAGTATTAGTATGTGTTCTTAGATACGGTAATTAATGTGGCATTGCAATAAACAAAACAAAAAAATCATGAAACTTATAAACTTTGTTTGCTTTAAGACCAAATATCTCTTTTGTAATTGGTTTTTTTTGTATAGGGGGTGAGAAATTAGTTTTAATGTAACATTTTGAATTTGCTATGATTTGCCAAGTTATTGGGATCTTGAAATCAATAAATAAGAACATGTAGGAAATGGAGGGTTGTACATGTCATTCAGCTGTTGAACTGATCCTACTCTTTTTCCCAAAGGCCTGTCACACAGATGGTTTGCTGAGAAATTTCAAATCTAATTGGGAAGAATCATTATAACCATCTGCTTATGACTTCAATTTATCTCATATCTCACTGAAAATTCTCCTTACTTGGGGAAAACTAGCAAATTCTCAATGTATTCAATAGGCAAAAGCACCGAGGGTTCTTTAAATAGTCGAGACAACTTAAACAGCTAATTTAAAAAGGGCACAAAGATCAAGAATTTCAAGCCAAAAGGACTATTGCACAGAGTGGTCATATTAATACCAGCATTTCCTTCTTACAATTGGTAAAACTAACAGGTATGTTTCTTTTATACATCGAGAATGAAATACAGAATAAAAGACAAATCGTTGTTGCTGAAATAGAAAAATAAGTGTTAGAGTCTTCTATGTACATTTTGAAGAATAGTTGTCATCAGTTTGGAGTGCAGAGTGTGAATGGATATGGGTGTTTAGCCAAGTGACATGTGTGATGTCCTTTCAATGTGGCAATCACAGAAACTCAGCAGAGAGGTCCTTGCTAGATACTCCCAGAGACTGATAACAAGCTCATCAAGAGAGCAAAATCATTTGCTGACAGCCGCTTGAAGGGCAAGCTTAATTTGCGGAATCCTTTGATGTTAGTTAGATATGCAAAAGGTATAAAAGTACCTCGCGATATATTTAGTTTGAGAGATCTTAACCATTACATGTATGTAAAGACATCACGGTCTCCCTGGCCAGAAATAACTGACCAGAAAACAAAAATGTCCCCATACCTGTAAGCAGGGGCCCACACCCAATACCACAATAGCGTTCCGCACTTGTGCTAAAATTGCAGGCTAAATGCTGTGACGTCACACCGGATCTCAGACAAACATTGCAACCATGCAAACGTGTGGTGGGTGTGCTTGTGTATGCGTGCATGCATGGTGTACACTACATGTGTGAGTCAATGTTTGTCTGACATCTGGGGATTTTGTACATGCGCGCTGGCCAAATCTCTCATGTGATGTCATTAGTACGGAGGCTCCACGCACTTGCCTAGCAATGTAGGTAAACCATTTCAACAGCGAATCAATCGGCAATTACAGGAATGGTTGATTATTAAATTTACTGTTATTGCCATTTTAGTAGCTAAAAAATTACTTAATTTACTGATTGCTAAAACATTCCGAGTTGCTCTACCTTCATCAGCCTCATCATACCAAACAGGCTGTGAAGGCATCTGGCATCCACGTCAAGACGTTTTCTGTTGTACCACTGATGAGACATTGTTTCTTCAAGAAACACATCTTCACTAAAGATCTCATCCATGTTATTTAGTGTCGTCCTCTGCAAAGTTCATCAATGCTTGGTACTCTTTTGAGTAATAATGATCCGATGCATATTTGATCGTAGTGTCCGTCGATAGCATGACATACACCATTCCGTCTTCACCAATCTTCACGCTGTGAGTTCTCTGCTTCACGCCCTTTGACTTCCAGCAAGGAGGCTCTTTGGGATTCTTTGGGTCTGTGGCAGAAAGAGAGAAAAAGATGGAAGAACTGAATGTTGGAGAGAGTGAGAGAGTGTGGGGTGCTGTGGCCTAGTGGTCTGGCGTGTTGAACTCAAAGTCTTGTGGTCAATCTACAGATTGTGGGTTCGAATCCAGCCATGGGTTAATGGTGCTTGCGTCCTTGGGCAAGACGCTTTGTCACATATTGCTCCTCTTCACCCTGATGTAAATGGGTACCTGCGAGGGTATAGATGGCTTTGTGGTTTGGTTAGCCTCTGTGCGCTGAATACGGCAGCCAGGGCTGTAAACTTCCCAGGGAGTTGAGATGGTTTCAGGAATGTAAATTATGGCCCGATGACCAGGGATAATAATTGATTTGCGCCATGAGAGTCATGCTTGGCGCATAATAAGTGTCCATTGTTATTATTATTATATTATTATGAAACAAAGAAGCAGAGATCGAGTGGGATTGAGTGGGAATGCCCTATGTTGGTCACCACCAACGTAGGGCAGCTCAGTTGGTAGAGCGCCTGTACAGTATTCAGGAGGTCGCCGGTTCGAATCCCGCTCCAGTCAGTTTTTCTTTGTTCACTTTTCAATTATTTATTATTGATTAAAAACCCATTAAACCCTGGAGCATTTTATCTAGGGATCCTTGCTCAATGGTGTTAAATGACACGTACGGGCGGGGCACAGGAATTTGCAAGTGGAATAAAGATGGGTATTGTTCCAGATAAGTGTCAAAATATTTTACATTGCATTAAATGACTTCTATGTCATATTACACCACACAGAGGATGGTCTGGAAAAAAACAAACATTTGCAAGCAAGTTGCTTGTACAGGATCGACATACCGATGGACTGATAGAAGCTCTCGCCATTTACAAGACTGATCTTGAACTTGTGCCATGGACAAACGATGCAGCTGATGCCATTTATGTCCTGCAAATGAACAATGGGTTGGAAAAAAATGTGATAATAAAGCCAGCCTCAACAGAAAGATGGTGGAAAGGATTGGTAAAGTTGTCCAATTTGGCCTCAGTGCAGCAGTTGAACAGTGTGAATAAAGCACATTAGAGGTAGAAATTAGGCATATATCAAATTATCATGGGACATAATAGAATGGGGCCATTGACTTCATCTCCCATTGCACAAATTTAGTAATACATGTACATGTAGATTCTTCATTGAACCAAATCTTTGGTGGTACAGTATTAAGTTATTAATAATTACAGGTGGAAAAAACTTCCGACACGCCCAGTGTTCTGGCTTTGCTTTTAAGCCCCACCCACATTAGCAACACCACATATTTTACATACAGCAAGTGACCGAGTTTAACCAAGGCAATATAATGGACGACAATGCCTGTTCACACTGTACACAGTTTGACAGGCTGGAAGGGTCCATGTGTGCGTGGAGCTATCTCAAAAAGATTCCCAGTATTACTGTGAAGAGACCATTTATAGTATTGTTTCTGTAATAGTCACTGGTTCCCCTGCACTTTCCATGTATACAATGGATGACCACCAACTAATTACCTCCTTTTTAATACAATGAACTGATGAAAAGACATTATGTACAACAATTAGTCAATTAAGTCAATTTCCAAAACATAGAATTTGGAAACTTAGACTGGAAAACAAACCTCTATATTTCCAATGTCAAGTGGTCCACCAGCATCTGAAATAATCATCATACAGAACAAAATGGGTAATTGTGTACAAGTTGTTCCTATAACTACATGTATATCTACTGTTCCAAAATGATATTTTTCATTTTCAGCAATTTGTGTTCTTACTTCTTATAGCCCTGGATTGAAGTAATTTCGACAATATTTGAGTGTAAGAATAACATTTTCTCACCCGCTTGTTAGTTAGCTAAAGGAACGACTTGTACATAATTACCAGAAAGGGAGATTTGTTTAAATAGAGTAAATACACCAACCTGCATGACAAGCTTTGACATAAACAGTCATCAGGCCAAACTAAGGAACCTCATGCTAAGTTCACAACCCGACCTGATATCTCACTAGGTTGATAGCCTGATCGACCTATCTTGTCAACTAGAATTGTGGTTATATTTATGTAAATGACACAATTGCAAAGGTGATTAGTCAGGGCATCTTCATGTGGTTCAGTCATAATCATCTCAAACCAATACTGTGCCCATCATGCATTTACTCTTTGAGAAAAGCAATACAGGCAAACCACATTGAGTACAAAGCACGTACTAGCTTGAGACAATCAAGGAGGAAGGAACATGATTGTTCGTGTTCCATTCCTCTGCAATTTTCCTGAAAATTTATTGAAAAAATTCATCAACTCACGATAACAGTGGAAATCTATGACGTGATAGCCTCCATTACGGTAGAATGCCGTGACTTTCCTGCCAGAGATGCTAACCGTCTTCCTGCCTTTCTCTCTGAGCTCTGCCTCAGTTCCTATGGCAACCCACTCAGAGGATGCTGGTGAGGAGGAGGCAGAGGATGCTGATGCAGAAACTCGACATGTTTCTTCCGTCATTTTCCATCACTGTTCATCGTGCAAATTTTAGACAAAAAATCTGAAATTAACCAGAAATTCTGACCATTTGCTCATATTGTTAAAAACCATTAAGATTTATCTTAATATTATGTTGATTTCTAAGCAAAGTTATTGTCTAAGTTAAACCGACATCAATTTGCATAATTAATTACAGTTAATTTTGAAAAGTGAACAAAGAAAAATTGACTGGAGCGGGATTTGAACCGCGGCGACCTCCTGAATACCATACAGGCATCCATCCAGCCCTACGTTGGTGGTGACCCCAATAGTCAATTATCTTTGTTTGGCAGTCACAAGCCATGAAACCATGCACACACCGACATACCCCAAGGATCATTTCACCAATACGTGCAGCAATGCTGCAACCTAGCTGAGAACGGTACATGTACTGTGTAGGCCTACATGGGGGATCACTCAAAGAGGATACGTTTTTTTTTAATTAATATAAGATAATCAAATAACCACAAGGGAAACTGACTGAATTTGAAGTCATTGAAAAGTGAACAAAGAAAAATTGACTGGAGCGGGATTCGAACCGGCGACCTCCAGTTAATTTTCAGTTTTCCTTGTTCATTCTACTTAGGCTGTGTTAGGCCTAATGACTTATTCAATTTTTTCAACAAAATTAGTAACGTTAGGCCTAAATCACTTAATCAAAAATGAAATTCTGTGATACCAGTATCAAGTAAGCCACAAGGCCTTGACTTCATAAGAGCATGGAAGCATTCTTACTAGTCTTAGCCTCCATGATAACACACACCATACTGGCAGACTTGCAATAAGCATGTCACAATTACAAGAAGGTAGCATATGTTGGTGCAACGCTGGGCCGAGTATTGAATACGCATCACGTACTACGTCCGTATCCGTATCCGGATCCGACACCAAATCCGCACCACTGATATTGCGCGCGCCAACCTATACATTACTGTATGTACACCCACCTGTACACTGTATGTACAATGTACATGTACTGTTCACAGTGTATTCTGTGCCGCACATGCACCCGAGTTATTCTCGGCTGAGACGAGCGCTTACTCTTCACAGGGTTGCTCCACATCTTAACTTATACTAACTGTACATTGTAATAAATTATTCTCGGCTGAGACGATCTCCTATACTCTTCACAGGGTTGCTCCACATCTTAACTTATATACTAGTGTACATTGTAGTAAATCATTCTCGGCTGAGACGAGCGCCTATACTCTTCACAGGGTTGCTCCACAACTAAACTTATATACTAGTGTACATTGTAATAAATTATTCTCGGCTGAGACGAGCGCCTATACTCTTCACAGGGTTGCTCCACAACTAAACTTATATACTAGTGTACATTGTAGTAAATCATTCTCGGCTGAGACGAGCACTTACTCTTCACAGGGTTGCTCCACATCTTAACTTATACTAGTGTACATTGTAGTAAATCATTCTCGGCTGAGACGAGCGCCTATACTCTTCACAGGGTTGCTCCAGGGTTGTGGAGCAACCCTGTGAAGAGTATAGGCGCTCGTCTCAGCCGAGAATAATTTACTACAATGTACACTAGTATAAGTTAAGATGTGGAGCAACCCTGTGAAGAGTAAGCGCTCGTCTCAGCCGAGAATAACTCGGGTGCATGTGCGGCACAGAATACACTGTGAACAGTACATGTACATTATGTACATTGTACATACCATAGATATATAAAAAATATATATATATATATATATATCTATGGTACATACAGTAAATGTATAGAGAGGCGCGCGCAATATCAGTGGTGCGGATTCGGGGTCGGATCCGGATACGGATACGGACGTAGTACGTGATGCGTATTGAATACTCGGCCCAGCGTTGCACCAACATATGCTACCTTACAAGAAGTACTCACTACGTTTGTTTACTTCCGTGTTGTTTTCGCGGGGTTTTTCCGCTGTTCATGCTGTTGGCGCAAAACCTTTAAATTTGCGCCCTCATCGGCTCCACTTATCACAACTATTTTATAGATAAAAGAAATAATGTCATGCAACAGCCGTCAATGTATCCACGAAAACATTTACATAGACCAATCAAATTGATCGCTCGTGTCATGTGACAATGCACCGCCAAGCTTAAGACCTAGGAACTTAAATGTCGGGTATTTAAATTATCGTGCTTAATTTTGTTGTTCGTTTTGATCTAATTAAAGTGTATAAATCATTGTTTCATCTTTATTTAGAAGCAATGGACATACCAACAGGAAGTTGTGTCACCGATGAACTGAAGAATGCCCAGCAGAACTTCGAAAGAAGGTGGGTTTTTATCCAAATTGCGTGGCTATTGCCACGGAAATGACTGTAGTAGTGTACTGTACTGACAAAGTGACAGACGGTAACTCACTGTGTAGCGCGCGAGGGCCATGGAGCCCCTCATGGTAGGATGTATTTCTTGGAAGCACACGCGATCAAAAATATTACGGCACAGTTTCGCCTAAATATAAAGTACAACCATCGGGGAAGGGGGTGCCAGTCAACTCGGTCCGTAACCAACTCGGTCCGAGTCAACTCGGTCCGTGACCAACTCGGTCTGAGACCAACTCGGTCCGAAGCCAACTCGGTCCGTGACTAACTCGGTCCGTGGCCAACTCGGTCCGAGGCCAACTCGGTCCGTGACCAACTCGGTCCGAGGCCAACTCGGTCCGAGGCCAACTCGGTCTGAGACCAACTCGGTCCGAAGCCAACTCGGTCCGTGACTAACTCGGTCCGTGACCAACTCGGTCCGTGGCCAACTCGGTCCGAGGCCAACTCGGTCCGTATCCAACTCGGTCCGTGACCAACTCGGTCCTTATGGGAAAATGCACGCAAACAAGAATCCATGCAGTTTGCAGCAGCAGTGTACATGTACAACATGTAGGCTACTTGCATTAATGTTTTTTAATGTCATCATATTATTATTAGTTTTGCTTGTGGCTGAAACCGTGAGGAAATAAATTATGTCTTATTATGTTGATACCATAATTATTTGATAAAATGGCAAAATACAATTTTAATTAAAATATCAATTAAATTATACACGAAGTCAAATGCCTTATGAAAACGTGCTTTTTATGTTTAAATTAATAAATCAATTAATGAATAATAATGATGATTGTTTTGTGTTTTTGTTTTTGATTTTTTAGCTTTGTTTTAATTAATCTGTGTATATACATAACATAATTTAATATAAGATTTATAAATGGCAGGTTGGGAAGGCACGTCTTTTGATGACAGGGTTTTTTTGTGTTTTTTTTTTACTTTTTTTTCAGGCCCTGGGCAGCACCTGCCAATGTATTTTTCATTCTTTTTAATGTTTTTTAGATAATAAATGAATAAATTAATAAATAGGCCTAAATAAATAGTTAAATTCACGCAATTTGCGAGACTACGTACTCGTTTTCCCGCAACAAAATTACCAGACGTTTTTGCGTGCATTTTCCCATAGGGACCGAGTTGGTCACGGACCGAGTTGGTCACGGACCGAGTTGGTTCCGGACCGAGTTGGCCTCGGACCGAGTTGGTTACGGACCGAGTTGGTCATGGACCGAGTTGGTTACGGACCGAGTTGACTCGGACCGAGTTGGTTACGGACCGAGTTGACCTGAAAAAGAGGGTAATCCTGGGTTTAGGAATTAGGGGCCTAAAACCTACATACAAAAGAGATCACTAACACGGGGATTGTGATAAGACGGGTCCCAAAACTATAATAAAGGAAAGGAAAATTACTTTTTGGAAGTTACTTAGGCCTACCTAGCCTCCTAGGCTAAATATACCTTGGTGATGTCCTCTTCTACATTATTAGCAAGGTTAGTTTTGTGGAAAGAGGGCAGGGCTTTGATTTTTGAGGGAAATTGTGGGGTAAAGACAGTAACAAAGATGGAACATTTCACGGCCAGACGGACGGCCTCAGACGAGAATAGTCTGGTTTCCACCCCCGAGATTGGTCAAGTGACGTGGGAAATGGCCTTCTGAGAATCTGACATTTTGAAGACTCTTGATCTGTTGAGTCTGGGCACTAGACTAACCAGACCAGACAAAATGGCCTCACGCGATTAGACAGGCTGTTTTCAAGTATGCAAGAATTACGTAAGAAAATTGCATTTTTACACTGAAATGTTACACAAATTTCTTCAATCTAGGCTTTAAAGGACCCAGGAATATTTGCTGAATGTGAAAAGTATAATTTTTGAGAAGTAGAAACTATTTAAGGGCTAAAATAATTAATGTGTTTGGGGATCCCTTCTTATCACAATCCCCACTACTAACAGCTAATAATATGCCAACTCATCCCAGGCCCAGCATTATCACACTGTCAATATTTTAGGCCCCCTACCGTACCTTAATTGGGCTAAAACTATGGAGGTATAAACAGGGAGGGCAAGAATTCCACTGTCGCTGGTCCTTGATCCATGCCATCAGTTGTATTGTGAAGCTTTAGACCCTTAAAACTTTATAGTCAGTTTTCCTTTTCATCAGGTGAAAAAGGAAAAATTTTGGGCAAGGATCCAGAAAGGTCGGATCAGATCTGGGATCCGACTTTCAACAATCGCCCCTGTGATTGAAGTTCATCATAACTTCTAACTCCATAGATGATAGGCCTAACCCTTTTTCTGTAATGCCCGTCAGTGGAATTCTTTCCGGTTTTTTACCTATATACAAATTTACAATGATACGCAGGCGTATTTTTTTGTACACGAAAGCCTGTGGCTTTTCGGTTTTTTATTCTATGTAATGACTGGTGAATGCGTCTACGCTCTCTCTGCTTGCGACTATTTCATGCCTGCTCTGCATGCATGTAGGCCTACTGTATGCAGGGCCAGTCAAGTTGCATAACAAGCAGTAATGACCAGACTTTTACACATGGGTTTGGGAGTGAGCGTAAACGCATTTCACCAGCCAAATTTCATCAGTGGAATTCTTCCCAAATTATAGGCCTATATGGTGATGGTACTATAGGCCATAGGGTATTCATAGTAGTTGCAAGTTGCAACCACCTATTCTATTTAGTCTTAAGTTTAATTTAAGCATGTTAAGGAAATAAAACCACTTTTTTTAAATAGAGCAAAGTCAAGGACCTTGCCACCACGCTGGACAGAGCAAGGGTTATTCATGATCATCACAAGGCACTGAAGTTGCATGTAGATACAGAATCAATTTGTATGAAATGAAATGTTTTGTCCTTTGTTGAATATTCAGATTTAGCTGCCCGGTGTGTCTGGACCCTAAATTGGAGATGGTCGTGTCTAGTTGCCAGCATCGAATCTGTATCAGCTGCCTGTACGATGAACATCGTGAGCTAAAGAAGGCCATGGCCAAGTGCCCAACCTGCCAACGCAATAATGCCTTCCCAGAAACAAGGTTTGCCATGCCAACATTTGATGTCACATTGTATATAAAAAAAGACCTTGGCTGATCTCAGTACCAGTATATCCTTTATTTTGGATAGTGATTTTGGGCGAGATTTAGTGGCATGTAGTTTTGTTGATGGAAACTGAAAGAACCTCTAATTAAAGATACAGTACAGGATTGGTAACATAAATGTTTCACAATTCATGATTGAAATTTTTGCAGGTGTGTTATTTTATGGACATGTTGGATTAGACAAAGTGTAAGTGCTGTTCTGTGACCTTTACCAATCATGTATTAATACCTTTAAGCCAATCCTCAGTGTTTTTTTTAATCCCAAACATCAGCTGTAGCCACAGCTGTGAAAGCTCGCTGAATATAAAGTCTCTGTCTGGCTTATCTCAAAATACCACAACACTGAAGTGAACAGAGAGAGGTTTTTAGGGTCAAAGTTGAATCTTAAATTAACCTTTAACCACAACCTATGTTCTATGAACAGACCTGACGTACCCGAGGATAACATTGAGATACAGAGGCAGCTTGGTGTGACAGAGTGCCCCATGGATGGCTGCACGGCCGGACTGTGGATGTGGGACGTAGAGAAACACATTGTGTAAGTTTGTCTCCTTCAGTTTCACCTCTGGAATTATTCAAGGAGGTAGCAGGCCTTGAATTGGGTTCTGAAAGGGGCAAGGCCACTTTTCCATTCCAAGGGGTACTTCCACTGGAAAATCATAATGTCTATGGAAACATCTGAAGGGGCACCAAGGCCAAGAACCAGGGCAACGGAGGCCATGGCCTCCGTGGCCTCCGTTAAATTCAAGGCTTGGGGTAATCTGAATACTAATACAAGTATATTAGATATTCTTGTACATGTATGTTGTAGAAGATGACATATTTTAAGTTAGTTTGACTTCGGTGTTCTGCCACTGTTCATTGTGTTTTTTAAATCCAAGTGAGTTAAATACTAGTATAATGCTACCTGATAGAAATTGTGCTAGAGATGAAGAATTAAGTCAAAAAAATTCACGAGCAAACATACTGATTATTTGTCAAGGGCGGGGAATTTTGTTTTCCAATACCATGGGCAAGACATTTTTCCTTTGGTCGAAGGGCACCTTTATGCGAGAAACTGAGATGACTACTGTAATGGTGTAAAGGCCCAAGGCAATGACCTGGGGCACTGAGGCAATGACCTGGTGAACCAGAGCAATGACCAGGGGCACCAGGGAAAATGACCAGGGGCACCAGGGCAAATGCCAGGACAATCCACTTTAACACCTCCATGAAGTTTTTTCACAAATAGTTTCCAGTTTTAGTATTTATGTTTTTGTCTTTGGTTCCTTTTTCCTAGCTCCTGTCCCTTTGCTGTCATGTCACCCACCAAAGCAGGATCCAAAAAGAAACGAGGACGCAAGTCTATCAAGAAAGAAGAGAAGGAGTCTGTTAGGTCTCCCAAGCGTCAGAAGGCAGCCCCGGCCGCAAACGCTCCGGCCACAAACGCCCCGACCACAAACGCCCCGACCACAAACGCCCCGACCACAAATGCCCCGGCCACAAACGCCCCGACCACAAATGCCCCGGCCACAAACACCCCGTCCAAGCATGCCAAGCCAGCCACCAACCGCTTCCCTCCAAGGGTGACTCGAAGCAACTCCAACCTGAACCGGAACACACCCAGACCCCGGCAGCCTCTGCTGGATAATCGGCCTAGATGGTGCCTCCGATCTGCCCCGCCATGTAGCCAGTATTTTCATTTTAATGCCCCGGTTACACATTGGCAGAGTCCATCTCGAAGGGGATTCAGTCATCCCTATGAATATGATGCACCACCTCGGCAGAGACCATACTATTATGAATGAAGGGGTGTTTGTTCAAAAACTGAATCCGAATTAACAGCTTCACATATGGCTACGGCTGTTACCAAGGCATTTCTGACTATGTGCAGCCCTTGCATCATTGGAGACACTTGCCACAGTATCTGTAGCCGTAACTTTAAATCCAGCCAGACTTGGGTACAAAACCAGAAAGCTGAAACTTTATGGGCAGTTGAAGGGCCTTGATTGATATTAAGTAACATCATTCTGATGATACAGTTACTAGGCCTTTTCCCCCGGGGCAAACTCACCCCGGAGCCACCCCGGGGTGACCCTGGAGAAAAGGCAATCTTGGGGGTAGCTCTGGGGCGACGGAGGGGTGAACATTTCAAGTGGGAATCGTGGCTTATTTTCACCCCTGCGTCACCGCCCCGGGGCCACCCCCCGAGATTGGTCAAGTGGGAAAAGGCCTAGTGTGCCAGTATTATGTCATCATAATGGGAGACTTTGGAGAACCGGTCTTCAAGTCAACAGCACACGCGCAAAACAACGCGCGCATGCTCACAATAGCGCTCCGCACTTGCGCTAAAAATATCACCGGACCTAAGACAAACATTGCAACCATGCACACGTGCGTGGGTGTGCGCGTGCATGTACAGTCGTGTGTGAGTGAATGTTTGTCTGACATCAGTGGATTTTGTGACGTCATTAGTGCGGAGCGCTATTGCACAAGCATGGTTTGCGCGTGCACTGTTGACTCAAGACCGGTTCTCCAAAGTCTCCCATTGGTAACCATGTTGTTGAAGAAAGTAACAGTGAAATATGTATTGTTCATTTTGATAAATTGAAGCCATAGGCACATTATTAAATGTATGTTTTTTCTTGGGTGATTTTTGTTTAGCTTCAGTTCCTGTCCATTTGAATATGATAAACAAAGAAGCGGTAAAGCACGCGCGGATCCAGGGGTGGGCCGCGGGGGCACGTGCCCCCCGGTCAAATTTGACGAGGGAAAAAAATTGTGCCCCCGGGTTCAAGACCCGGCCGGAACCGGTTTTTTTTTTCCTGTCCCAAAAATCAAATCCGACTCGCCTCATATGTCGAAATTTCCTCTCATGTTCATGTCGGAAAAAGTGGCTCGAGCCGACAGGTCCGGACCTGCGAGACGAACGTCCTGGGTTCAAGACCCGGCCGGAACCGGTTTTTTTTTCCTGTCCCAAAAATCAAATCCGACTCGCCTCATATGTCGAAATTTCCTCTCAGGTTCAAGACCCGGCCGGAACCGGTTTTTTTTTTCCTGTCCCAAAAATCAAATCCGACTCGCCTAATATGTCGAAATTTCCTCTCTTGTTCATGTCGGAAAAAGTGGCTCGAGCCGACAGGTCCGGACCTTTGAGCCGAACGTCCCGGGTTCAAGACCCGGCCGGAACCCTTTTTTTTTTCCTGTCCAAAAAATCAAATCCGACTCGCCTCATATGTCGAAATTTCCTCTCATGTTCATGTCGGAAAAAGTGGCTCGAGCCGACAGGTCTGGACCTGCGAACCGAACGTCCCGGGTTCAAGACACGGCCGGAACTGTTTTTTTTTTCCTGTCCAAAAAATCAAATCTTTAAGTCGCTAAAAGTGGCTTGAGCCGACAGGTCTGGACCTGCGAGCCAAACGTCCTGGGTTCAAGACCCGGCCAGAACTTGGTTTTTTTTTCCTGCTCCCAAAAATCAAATCCGACTCGCTTGAAATATGTCGAAATTTCATCTCATCTTCAAGTCGCTAAAAGTGGCTCGAGCCGACAGGTCCGGACCTGCAAGCCAATTGTTCTGGGTTCAATTATGAGTCTTATTTTTACAAAATTGTATCGTTTACGGGTTTCTCTCCACATATTTGTTTCTTTTTAAAATTGCGGGTTTTCTTTCCGAATTCATTTTCGTTCGCAGACCATATTCACGCGCGGATCCAGGGGTGGGCCGCGGGGGCACGTGCCCCCCGGTCAAATTTGACGAGGGAAAAAAATTGTGCCCCCGGTAAAATTTGACGAAATAAAAAAATAAAAGAAGGGAGGGTGGAGCAGAAAATCATCATTTTTCAGTTCATTCTGTGGGCCACACAAAGAAAAACTGACAACAGGCAAATGTCTCGGCTCGCCTTTTTGCCAGTGCGCACGGTAACCAAAACTCCTTTTCACTGTACATGTACACAGACGTGGCCACGAAGCAGAGTACGGGACAGATGGGCGGCACAGTCCGATCGGTCGATCACTTTGTAAGCAGTGATCCCAACATTACTTGTATTTTCCTTCCTCGAGTCCATGGTATAACGCTACTCCACTTAAATATGGACACTGTCACTGACTTCATTCTGTCTGGATTTCATTTAGATTTTCGTGGAAATTCCATGTTTATTGAAAAGCAATTCATTTGAATTATTAGAAATGAAACATTTTCAAAATGTCGACTACACAGCTTTGTACGGAAGCCCATTAGTGCCAGATGAATATATTTATTTGACATCGGGTGTGAATATTATAAACGGTTTCGCGGTTGCGTAAAAACAAATTTTCCTGGGGTGTGAATGTTTTTTGTTGCGGCCGCCAGATAACTGGTACAAATGGACGGGTGCAACTCATGGTTTAATATATTTCATATTTCTTAATATTGTTCAAAGAAATTTTATGGCTGAATGATTATTTCCTTTTGACCCTTCGTCAAACTGAAAACTGTATGAAAACAAATTTGCCATCCCAAAATATAAAAATCCTTTGTCTCTAAAATCCCAAATTAAAAATGAAACGAATAAATTCCATCTTATTTCAATGGCAAAAAGCTATCAAAAAGGGCCCGGAAATACTCTAGAATTCATCAGAGAACATCTAATATCAAAACAAAATTCGGGGCCCTTAAGCGGGCCCCGCACCCCACGCCCTGGCTTCGCAAGTTTTTTTTTTTTAAACACCCCCTTGCACAAATTCTGGGTACGCCACTGCTCCCCAGTATGACACGCATAATAAATATTATGTCATGACAGTTATTAATGCTTCAAAGGTCAATCGTCAAACCTCGACCGATATGATACCAATGCAATTTTGTGACAATACATGTATGTATAGGCCTACATTGGATCTTCGTCCATGTACCATGGAGGTATAGGAAAAATTGACATTCAGATGTTTCACTTTGAGTGTGCCCCCCGTCTTGAAAAATCCTGGATCCGCGCCTGTAAAGCATAAAAACATTTATGAAGTATCATTTAAATCCCTACAAATATCATATGTGTATGTGTGTAAAGAATTGTTATTTGAATGTTGTGTATGTATATAAAATAAATTGTACATTGATGTAAAAAGAAATACAAACTCAAACCTTTGAAATATTTGAAAAACTGGGACGGTCTCGGTCATTCATTTTGCATACTTGGGGTATGTCACTTTTACAGTTATTTACTGGTAAATTTCAAATGGAAATATTCTGGTAATAACATCTCTTGATGGTAGAAAAAGAAACAAAATTTGTATAGAGCGGTTGTAAATTAACAGTATTTTTAGGGGGCTGCTAAACAAATGAATGAGATATTTACTAAGAACAGTTTGTTTTGAATTCATCTGTTGCACTTGTAATTTGGTAGTCTTTATTGCTTGTACATGTTTCATGTGCCAATATTCTGAACCATTGGTGTCTTTGGGGAATTGCATTGTTTCCAAGAGCAATTACAAAGTCCAAAAGAAAGACAGGAAATAATTTGTGTTATAAAAATCTTCTTCCTAAATATTGATCCCAAAATTGGCCTGGCTAGCTAGGCGGGTGGGACTTACAGCTTGAAGTGAATGGGAGACTTTTGAGAATCGGTCTTCATGTCAACAGCGCACACGCACACAATTGTGAGCATGCGCATGCTGTTGACATGAAGACCGATTCTCAAAAGTCTCCCATTCGTTTTGTTGATGTGGGGAGATAATTTCTCATAAAAGCTTACGGTAACCTTTGACCTACACAGGCATATGTGACCTCTGACTCGATGTGACCTCAAGTTACATCATGTCGTAGTCCTTCTGTGATATGAAGAAGTTGACACTTTGTGCTTCTGTTTGTACACAACCAGCAGCAGCTTATGAAAAAACATCTTTAACACATTGAAATGGAATTATAGAAGTAAGGTTTAACTTGGCGTAGTCGGTCGTATGTTGAATTATTGGTTTAATTTACCGTACTCAGATCCAAGACATGCAGTTTATATACACATGTCTCTACTTACTGAGGAAAAGCCATTTCTCCTTTCTTGGTTTGAAGTTGTGTAAAGTGTGAGAATTTTGGAAAACATAAGTTTGTAAAAGGTATTGTACATTTGATAAAGATAACAATCTTCCATCCGTACACCATGGTTAAAAGCTTTTGAATTGTTCCCTTTCTTGATATCAGATAGTTGCACACCGATGTTATACGCTGTAACAGAATTTCAGTAGAGTAAGATTTCCAATATAAATGCTACAGGAATCGGTTGAAGAAAATGAGCTTATTGGTTAAGAACTGTAATCCACGAGAGTCAACATGGTCAAAGTGTGAGGTTCAGCTTTGAATACAGGCAATAAATGTAATTCACAATAAATTGACGGCAGAATATGAATCCTGCTTTGAAGTGCTTTCTTGATGAATCAATTTCTACTTTTCAAGACTTGTTCAGTTGTACGATTAAGAGTCATTGATGATTGTTGGTTGCTGGCCTACCTGCAATTCGGTAATCGGGCATGTTTGTACATTATACCAGTTATCACATAAATTGTTCTGAATTGTTGACTCGAAACAAATGCAGTAGTACTAGTCAAAGTTAGTTGCCAAAAGAATTGAAGTTAAAGACAGCATACAAGATACAGGATTTGCAAGGCCTCCAACAAAAATTATTGGCTGGTATTCATAAAAACGTAGCATATGCTTTTACTTCACTTTCAAGTATTTAGCATGCACCATATTCATAAAAAGGGAAGGATTTGCTTATACTTTTAAGCATTGCTTCAGGTAAAAGTATCTCCTTCAAGACATCGAGCAAATACTAAAAGTAGAAGCATCTCATTCATAAAGAGTAGTATTAAGCATAAACTACAAGCATATCCTTGGAAAATTCTAAGGTTGCTCCAGACCAGTTTTGCGGGGTGTAGCGCAGACCGATGTATTATTAGTAACTATCAGTATTATAAATAGAGACCGAAAATGAGCACCCTTTAAAATTCTGGTAATTTTAAAACCATTTTCATACCTGCATGTGATTGGAATGTTTTCATGTTTTATGCCCTATAATTGGAGAAAAATCTCGAAAAAAACAATTCTGTTCTGTAAACGAAGAATTTGATGTGCTCTAGCCATGATGACACGTCCTTCGATAAGTTTTTCAGATTGCGACTCAGTTTAGGACTTGATTTCATCAAAATGACACTTTTTGCTTTCCAACCCCCCTGTTTTCTGAAGGCTAAATCTGCCCTAACTGTTCGGACTCATCTGTTCCCCCAGTATGGTAGTTCCCCCAGTATGGTAGTTCCCCCAATATTGTAGTACCCCCAGTATGGTAGTTCCCCCAGTATGGAGTAGCGCGTGCCCCCTAGTAGCAGGCGTGGTTCTACGGGGGGCTGGGGGGGGGGGGGGCTGTAGCCCCCCAAAAATTTTGTCTAGCCCCCCCCCCCAAAAAAAAATGCAAGTGAAAAAAAAAAATTCTTGAAAATACTGGATTTTTTCAGTTATTAAGCGCCAATTACATAAAAAATGCGTCGTGTGGCCTATAATGTGCATGTTTTTCGACCCCTAATAAGACAAAGCAGAAGCGAGTGTTAGAAGAGCCCAAAATATTGGGTCTAGCCCCCCCCCAAAAAAAAAAATAATGGCTCTTCTAGCCCCCCCCAAAAATTTTGACTCTAGAAGCACGCCTGCCTAGTAGTTCCCCCAGTATGAAGTAGTGCCCCCCGGTAGTTCCCCTAGTAGTTCCCCAGTATGAAGTAGTGCCCCCCGGTAGTTCCCCTAGAAGTTCCCCCAGTATGAAGTAGTGCCCCCGGTAGTTCCCCTAGTAGTTCTCCCAGTAGTTCTCCCAGTAGTTCCCCCAGTATGGAGTAGTGCCCCCGGTAGTTCCCATAGTAGTTCCCCAAGTATGATGTAGTGCCCCCCGGTAGTTCCCCGTATGAAGTAGTGCCCCCCAGTAGTTCCCCCAGTATGAAGTAGTGCCCCCCGGTAGTTCCCCCAGTATGAAGTAGTGCCCCCCGGTAGTTCCCCCAGTAGTTCCCCCAGTATGGAGTAGTGCCCCCTGGTAGTTCACCCTGTATGAAGTAGTTCCCCCAGCATGAAGTAGTGCCCCCCCCCGGAAGTTCCCCCAGTATGAAGTAGTGCCCCCGGTAGTTCCCCCAGTAGTCCCCCAGTATGAAGTAGTGCCCCCCGGTAGTTCCCCCAGTATGAAGTATAGTGCCCCGGTAGTTCCCCTAGTAGTTCCCCCAGTATGGAGTAGTGCCCTCTAGTAGTTCCCCCAGTATGGAGTAGTGCCCTCTAGTAGTTCTCCCAGTATGGAGTAGTGCCCCCCGGTAGTTCCCCAGTAGTTCCCCCAGTATGGAGTAGTGCCCTCTAGTAGTTCCCCCAGTATGGAGTAGTGCCCTCTAGTAGTTCTCCCAGTATGGAGTAGTGCCCCCCGGTAGTTCCCCTAGTATGGAGTAGTTCCCCCAGTATGGTAGTTCCCCCAGTATGGAGTAGTTCCCCCAGTATGGTAGTTCCCCCAGTATGGAGTAGTTCCCCCAGTATGGTAGTTCCCCCAGTATGGAGTAGTTCCCCCAGTATGGTAGTTCTCCCAGAGTATGGGAGTAGTTCCCCCAGTATGGAGTAGTACCCTCAGCATGTTTGTCATTGTAATATGGTAGGCCTAATTCTGATCGGCTGTTCTCTTGGCAGATCATGGCTGACGTAGCCAGGAAAAGACTACAGAAGATCATTGAGAGCAGTGCCGAGAAGGACGGGTATCAGACTGCCCATGACGAAAACGATGAGTCCAATTAAAACCCAGATGAACTTAGTCCAAAATAGTCAAAAAGCTTGGTTGAACGCAAGAATCCAAAACTTGAGTTAGTATAACATAATATTTGAAGACTCCAAACAAAGAACAGACAATTATATTGTTCTTTCCAAAGAAACAAGGCACTGAAATAAGAACACAGTTACAAATGAATTCATTCCAATATTATTTCTTAATTGGAGAAAAAAAAACAATCACAATATTTATGTACAATTGACATGCCAAGATCTGATGAATGTTTTCATGTTTTATGCCCTATAATTGGAGAAAAATCTCGACAAAAAATATTCTGTTCTGTAAACAAAGAATTTGATGTGCTCTAGCCATGACACGTCCCTCGATAAGTTTTTCAGATTGCGACTCAGTTAAGGACTTGATTTCATCGAAATGACACTTTTTGCTTTCCAACCCCCCTGTTTTCTGAAGGCTAAATCTGTCCTAACTGTTCGCCTGCACAGAGCCAAACAGTTGCTATCCTCTGACAATGGTTTCTTCTCTCAAATTGTTCATGTAATCCCATTAACATCAAACCAATCTGTATTCCACTGGCAATTTAATAGGTACTTAACCACAAAACCACAAAGCATTACCTTGAAGTTTGTAAGTCTAGCATTCTGTACCAAATGCTCGTTTTATGAATATGGAATCAAGTATAAGCTTCACCTTATGCTAAATACTTAAAGAAAAAAGTACTTACTAGAAGTATTTACTTGGAAGCACCTGCTAGTTTTTATGAATACGAGCCATTGAGTTTGATACAGAAAATGGTACATGAAACAACATCTGTAAGGAAATTTAAGACCTTCTCTTATATGTAAGTACCAAATTCATCCAAAACGCACATCTGTGCAAATACTATATGCTCCCTTTATTAAGATGGAGGATCAAACAAAGTGATGTTGACATTTCCTTCTTGAACCCCCTCCCACTCCAAACACACTGCAAAAATAATGTACATCAAAAAGGAAGCATGCCCTCCATAGCCCGCACACAATGGACACAACTACCGGTACAGGAGTCAGATGGGGTAAACAAATAAAAAAGAAGACAAACTTCTCATTCACATTGGCTATCACTTTTTTTCATAATTTATTTCTCAAATATTACCTTCTAGTGGTAAAAGATCAATCTAATTTATGTTCATTTTCGAGTTTTGTTACGAAAAATTTACTATTAACTTGGAATGTTGGTAGCAGTTTTGCATTCAAGCACCGAGGCGGTCATTGGTCATGAACATGAACTGTACTAAAATTCAAACAATTGTGTGCATGCTTCTTCAAATGCTTGGTACATTTTCCATACCAAGAACCCATTTTTGTTGTGACTGATTTATTAGTCACACTGCAGCCATCATTGTCTAGTTTCCTGAAGCATAGTTTGGATCGCCATATGCGATTCTCCCCATTACAGGCACCAGTCTTGTTTTGTTTTGTTTTTGGACCAGTCATAAGAGTATTACAAGAAAAACAAAATGGCTACTGTTTCAAAAGCAAACACACACATACTTTGTGTATACATGTATCTAAGAAACAATATAAAACATCTTTAAGGGTTTTTATGTGATACAAACTTTTCTTTTTTTTAAACTGAGTAAAATTTATTACAAATATGTAAAAACCAAGTTCAAAACACAAAATGCACTGAAGCCTAAAACTAAGAAAAGTATGTCTAACATTTTGTGTCATAATATATATAGGACAATGCAAAAACATTCATCAGGTCTCAAACAACGTAAATGTACAAGTTCTTTTCAATTAATCGCAAACTATGCACAGTACAAATATTTAAGAGGGATCTTTTTTTTTTGGCTTGCATGAAACTCAACTGTGCTTTTCCTAATGGCGAATTTACAATTACAAAAATGTCTTCCAAGTTTTTACCACTTGACAATCTTCATTAGACTAAAAAGTAACACATGTACCATCTTTTTAAACGCAAGTCCATTGTTGGTTGAAAAACCACATGAATCGATTCTGCACAGAACCTGAGAAAAAATAACCCTCTAGTGATTGGCTCGTTTGAATATATTCAAAGAGTTTACCTGTACCGTACAGTGGTAAATAAATCTACACACTGAAAATGTTCCTGTATATTTTTCGTGAAATACATGCAAATTTTCACTGTAACCATTCGTTGGTTGAATATTCCTCTGTGAGTGATCCCTTAAAGAAATATTACATTTTCAAGAATCCCTGTGGGAATCTTACTCTTTGTTTTTTTTTAAACTGATTTTAATTTTTCAACACAGAACCAGACACCTGCGTAATCAAAGCTTGCTACATTCTAAGAGAAATCTCTAGAATTTGAAAACACGAACTATTGAAACTTTGAAAGACAACAGACAGAATAACAATGGATAAAATACTTGTCCAACACAGGCCTATTTGTTTCTTATTATCCGAACACTGTGTCCAAATTCGACACATCTCCTCAAAAATTAAGTCTTTGTGGTTTTCATGTCGGTCTCATCGTTATCCGAGGGCCTGTTTGTTTAACACACAGGATCCCAGATCTGCGGATCCACGTCCTATGCAGAGGGTCACTAAAATGGGATCCGGATCAGCAGGATCCGTGATCTTGTGGCGTTAAACAAACAGGCCCTGAGCCTCAGTCTAATTTACTTATTGTAACGTCTCAACAAATTTTCTGGATAAAATAGTACGATATTTTACATTGAAGGTTTCTGAAAAAATATATATAATTTATACTGGCCACACAAAAATCTCAAAGCAAATTTTCATATAATATCATTTTTTTTAAAGCATAGTCTATATAGCAACAAGGCAGAGTACTGTTTGTTTTTTCATGATATCATGACTATTAGAATATCAATTACTTCCTTGATTTCTCATAACAAATAGCAACCACTTTGACCCCCAAAGCACTCAGTATTCAATTTGTATTATATATTAAATCCATCCAAATAATACCATCTAGATAAATTTACGAATAATTATCTGAATATATATATTAGTATATATATGTGACGTTCTAACACAAATTTACCTTTTGAGGTCATTACTATTTTGCGGTTTTAAAAGAAAGTACATTATTGTGCTTGTTAGTGTGTACAGATATGAAGACACTGGACATTTTTGAAGAAAACATCCCTCTCTAGGTTACTCTTGAATACGGTAAATATCACTGTAAAATTGTTTTGTCTGGTGGTTATAAATAACACAAACTATGACTTTGTACTGAGCCAATGGGAGACTTTTGGAGAGTCGGTCTTGAGTCAACAGCACACGCACACGCACGCGCAATACAACGTGCGCATGCTCACAATTGCGCAAGCATGTTTTGCACGTGCGCTGTTGACTCTCCAAAGGTCTCCCATTTGCAGTCAAATGTCACATTACTATCAAGGGTGTAATAGCTGAGGTGACTTAGACCAATCAGTGAGCTAACTTTTGACAGATGAAACTAGTTCAATGTGGTGACTGAAAACAGATTGCATTTCTCCCATGAGAAATATTTCCCATTATCTCCCAAATTCCTGCCTCAGTCCAGACTGAACTTCTGAGGTCTTAAGATGAGGTGAAGTTCAGAAAGACTAAATATTAATTTTTTATTATTATAATCCACCAACTTTATTTTAAAATTACTGCCTATTAGCAAAAAAGAGAAAAATTTAAACAGAAGCAGAAAAACAGAAACCAACAAACAAACACGCCACCAAAATAACTCCACAAAGATATAATCGTCAGGATACTAGGAGATCTGTTGAAAGTTGACCCCAAAAGAATCAGAAAAGTTCAGCTGGCAGCACAAAGTTAAAAAACAAAACTAAATGGTGCTCTTTCAGCTTTCCATGTTGCAAATAAAAACAAAACACAAAACACTCAAAAACCTGCTGGATTACCAATAAGAAGTACAAATCATCACTGGTACCCTTGCAAAATCATGCATTTGCCATTTGACATTTGACAACAGGGACCAATTTAACAGATTTGCAGCTCACACAAAAAAACAACAACAGGTTACCGTGCAAAATTCTAGTAACACAGTGTGTCTTTGCAACTGGGTCTCCACACATTTTGTGCTCTGCAAAAACATTTGGTATAAAGCAGTTCTACAAAGTTGGATCCAGTACACCTCAATAATAACAATAGCATAAATCGCAAACAAACAAAAAAACACCCAAAATATATATTTATATATACATATAGATCATCAGGCTTCTATTTATTATACATTTTATTATAAATTGCTCAAGGTTTCAATCGAATTATTTTACAATCTGCAAATAGCAGTTGAGTTTCTGCTAAGGATCTAGGCAATTAAATTGCAGGATTTGTGTGTCCATGACACTTGAAACAAAAATGTTAACTTGGAAATTTGTCTTCTTCTTTAGTGCAATGTATATGACAATGCACATGTGCAGTTTACCTGGCCCTAACAGAAATTAACATGATGTTAATTCAATAACATTTGTTTGTGTCAAAATTAACGCTTGCACGGTTGCCCAGGGCAACCTGCAAATCCCCATGGCAACCTGGTGAACTTAAACAAAAGATGATGAACAGTAAGGAAACAAATGAGAAAGATAACACACGGTTTGAAGGTTTGCGTAGGCAGATACATCATGTATCTCCAGCACCCCACAACCTCTGCACAACAAGAATGTCTGACAAAAGTTACTGCAAACAGTCTCTACTTGAATTACTTACAAACAAAGGCTGTATTATTAAATGAATTTGATCAAAGGGAATATAAAGCCATCCAATATGAAACCACACAAACTTGTTTGTTATTTTTACACTGATTTGTTCCATATCCTTTCCAGAGAATCTACATCCCCCTGGCTATGACTTGACAATATACACAAGTCTATAGGAAGCGAATGCAGCCACTACCATTGATGTATGTTTAAAGTCAAGCCGTAGCCATTATAATTCGAACATACAGTAGGAAGGAATAACAAAAACAGTCCGAGTGACTGTGCAAGTCTCATTCAGAGGTTTCAACATTTAGGAATTGTCGTGGGGATGGGGGGGGGGGGGGGGCGGGGAGAAAATCTTGACGTGCTCTTTCACAAGATCAGTGTGAGGTCAATTCACAGCTAATTATGGTCGCAGGGGTCGGTTTCACGAAGCCCTATGATCGATCAATCGTAAATCGAGTTGCGAAGGTTTACCCAATCGTATCCTGCGTATAGGGCTGTAATGTACTACGATTGATAGTAAGTTACGATGAGTTTGGTGAAATCAATCCCTGTTTATACACTCCAAAATCAATCAACACAAAGAAAAGAAGAAATTACCACGACTGACAATAAAGACACATTCATATTGAAAATTTGACCGACCCCCCAAACCCATAAAGCGGCTTTCTTTGCACTTTGCATATACACTGAACAAATTGTATTTATAGTTTATCTACATAACAATCACAGCAGTTGCATTTTAAAAAGACCACAAAAAGTTGGTGAAATTTGTGTACATAATTGTTTTAAATTAATACAATTACAGACACAATTCATTTTCTTTTGTTTTTTACTTTCCTACATACCATCGCTCTAATATACAATTTTCTTTTTAATACTTAATCTTCATTTGTTGTTTTTTTGAAAATAACAATTTTTGGTTAAATTCTGAGACAATGATTTGAATATTATTATTAACACCTGATGCTTCTCAACGATACAGATTACTTTTTATTTCTGTGAGCTTGACTAAAAATGCCGATTTAAATTACAAATGACACTTTACAATTTATTTAACCTTTTCTCTCAAATAATCTGTACAGGAATAGAAGCCAAATACACTGACTATTTGAATAATTTGTAACTACAATGGGAAGAAAATTCATATTTTTTTCTATTTTTTTTTTTTTCTATTTTTTTTCTCAATTTTTTTTTGTTTGCATGATAAACTTGATCGATACGAACACATTAAAAGGAAACAGGCAACATGAAATCAAAATATATTTCCCGTTAAAATCTTTACAAAAAATAAAAGATTTTTTTCTTTGTCTTTTTTTTTATATTATGAGTCTGAATGCAAATTCATGTCGATAGTTTTCACTTGTCCTTCTTCGGAGCTACCTCACCGCTGTTCATTTTTTACTTAAAATTAAATCTGCAATGGTTACATGTAAGTATTTTGTTGAATCATGCTTAATGGGAATGAAGCAGAGTCTGAATTGTTTGGCTACGGCTTGGATTCATATAGTGTCTATGGCAAATAATTGGAAATCAAAGGAGCTGCAGCTGCTTTCCCATAGACTCATGTGTCATATCAATCCGTAGCCGTAGGCACAGCCTAAGTTTAGGTGAAAACTTTCACGCTCTGAACCTATAACTATACACTGTAACTGCAAATCATAATCATAATCTTTGTGACGACATGACTGCGGCGCCTTCCATGAAACAGAATTCAAACTAGCAAGGGCCCAATTTCATGGCTTATGATTCTTATATGCTTAATACTGGGTTAGCATTGAATTTCTACCCTAGCTGAGTATGTGAGAAATCCTTAGTCATGCAAACTACGCAGGCACACAACTGAAAATTCCATGCTATAATCCATGAAATACCATAGGATCTCATAATTATAAGCACAGAGTTTTCCGCTTCTGTAAGCGGCGACTCAACGCTTACAGTATAAGCAGAGGCATGAAAGTGGGCCCTGGTGCCGACCATAGCAAGCATGGTGGTGTAGCTAGAAGGGATGTCTGTATTAGAATCGCTGCCCAAGTAATAATTGTGATTTGTCTGGCTTTTTTCTCTCATAAGGCCAACTTTTAAAGGGGTATGAATAAACCATGGTGCCATGCTTGCCAAAAAGTCTCAGGAGGTTTCAGAAGTTGTTTATGCCCATCATGAGTAGAACACTTTTTAAAGAACATCCGAGTCAAAAATGTAATCTTCCAACCAAGCCTCTGTATATGTGCATTCAACATACTGACTCACTTGAATGCTTCTCTGCTTTTATAGGTTTTTTTCCCAACATTTCTATTCAAGGCCCCTCTCTTCCAAATGACGGTTGATATCATTGCAAGTTTTTTCCCAATCAATTGACATGATTTTTTTTTTGCAATATTATCAAAGTGCTATTTCAAACTTTAATTTCATCAAAGCATGATTGCGCTTAGTGAAGACAAACCAGACGTTTTACTGGTCGATCTAGGCAGGGACTCGAACTTCACGCACGCCTCAGAGAAACATGACCCCTTTCAACCCTAAACACCTCATCTAAGAAAAGGGGGGACCGATACTAGCAATTCACTTGCCATGCAAATTGGCTAAAATAACATGATCTTTGGTTAATTTATATTCTAGCAAATTCTTTCTGAATGTCACTTTTAGATCTGATGGCAACCAGCCAAATATCATGGTTTTACACCCCTTCTCCCAATATGGGAACGATGACGTAAATGAACACAAAAACTTTGTGAAAATTAAGAAAGCATTCTTTTCTGAGCTAACAATGTACACAGCGGAGAAGATTAAATTAAACAAAACCAATCGTTTTGTTGTAGACTCGCAAATGAGGCAGTTTTTCCGAAATGGCGATCACGGTCGCCCGGGCTACACGTAAAACATGAATTCACATTCCGTCTCCGATTTTATTCTTCTTTCTGGCAAGTAAGCAAAATTGTGCCATTGTGTTGCGTGCATGCCACATTTGTTTTTGTACATTTATTTTATTTTATATTTTTTCTTTTTTTTTCTCTTTTTTGATTATAGTACATATACCAGTATATAGTTCTGCTGCATAGAGTTAAAAAATCTATAACGAAGTGAATTCCTAATCATGTGGAATGGGCAGATTTAAATCTGCAATTAGAACAAAAACCAGAAAGAAAAAAATCCAACAAACTAAAATTTTGCCCGGATCTCAGATACATACTCTGTTTGCATGGTAATAACGTGAATGATTATTCATTCCTGGTTTTGACCATAAATGTGTCAATTTCTGGAAAAAATGCCAACCTGTTTATCACCCTCTCTGTAATTATATATCATTTCCTCTGTTTGCCAATAGAAAAACAAAATAGGTTTTGAAGATGTTTTTACTAATTCCGAGCAAATAACACAAAGAAACAAGTGATCGCAAGTTCAATGAAGCATTTGGGTTGTTTTTAGGTTGTTGGTTTTTTTTTTTTTTGGCGGAATGACCTTAAAGCCAGCTTTAAATTCTACCTACTAAAAAGCAGGCAAACAATCATTATGGTCTTAAACTGTTCCGTTGCAAACAATCTCCGCAAATCCTCTTTACCTCATCCTGATCATTTTGGCATCTGGCCTTTCCGTATCTACCAAACCCACATCTTTTTTTTATTCTTCAAAATTTCAAATTTCTGTCACCGGTGTCGTAAACCAACGACGATTATCTGTGCTAAGTCTGGACTTTGCATCCAACTCCATTGCCTCGATATGGTTTTGTTGCTTGAATTTTAATATCTTTTTATTTGTTTTTTTTTCCTTTTCTGTCGCTCCTTAGCATGTCGCAGATGTTTGACCGGACTCACTTTGAAACTTGCGTGGGCAGTTTGTCCCTTATAGATGTGGGTACCCTCTGGATGTAGAAGTCATGATTGCTGTAGGCAGCGACCACTCCACCTGTATTTATGTGTTCGACATCTTTATGATATACGTAGCTGTGGTTGTGACAATCCGTAAGCTTTCCTGGAAAACCAAAATCAATATAGGCACACATGTAATCAACTGCTGCAAACTGCTCATCAGCCAAAAATAATGACCTGAAATTTATAAATGCTTGGTGTTAGGATCGCATGAGGTATTTCAATCCTAGCAGGATCTTTCTCAAAGGCTAAAGAGGTTTTTTCTGGCCTTTGAGAAAGATCCTGTTAGGATCGAAACATGTCGTGCCATCCAAACACCAAGGAAAAAGGCAAAAATAAAAAAAATGATAGTATGTAATGATCAGACTGGAGATGGACTCCCTGATGTTCCTTGATTTCTTTTTGAAACTTCAGAACTCACATCTAGCAATGTACATACTTTATGTGTACTGCTCCATGCCAAGCTATCATTGGCCATTTACAATGCCATAACCACAACAGACAGCGTCAAATTTGTAAGTACAAAGATCGGTAGCACTATTTTTAACGCAATCAACAGCCAAAAAATTGGTGTATACGAGTATAGCAACCCTGAGATACTGTATAGGAAGTGAGCTTCAAAAAGAGCTTTTAAATGATGCAAGATGCTTGCATCTGAGTGATGCATGTGATGCATGAAACTCATAAGCCATGCTGCTGCAAAGGGCTTCAAATCTGCTCCCTACTACTACATAGCAGAGGTGAGGTCCATTCCTCAAATCGATGAACAAAAAACAGAAATTAAACATGGGTCAACTTAAATTATAGACCTTTCTTTTGTTCACAAACACTGACATGCTGGTTGGCAAAGTGTATGGGCGGCCAAATGTTGCAAATCATTTCGTCTTCTTGACAGACGGCGTTGCCACATTCAACATAATTTGTAAACTTTCCATACCTGTACCAATTCATACCAGCATTGCTTGTGTTGTTTCCATTACATTCAGCAATATATTGCAATGTTTATGAAACGTTGTGTACAAATTGTGGTTATTCTTGTATGCCTGGCTTTGATGGCTCGCCATAGTTTCCGCCATGCTGGTTGGCAAAAACTTGGTCTGTGATGTTGCAAAAGAAAGGTCTATAGGATCTTCTTTGGTCTTAACTCGATAACCAAGTAACAAGGACAATATACAGACAGATTTATCTCTCTTTTAGGGGAGAGTGTCTTACCTCCGACTGCATGTAAGATTGCTTCTGGTGCACAGGTGTCCCACTTCTTACAACCGAGGCTGGCAAAGACATAGGCACTCGCTCTTCCCTCCAATAGAAGAATCACCTACAAAGGCCAACAAGCAGTCACCAAGAGGTTAGAACAAATTATCAGCACAGACCGGGAATCATGCTGGACCTGCTTTGGTGACACTTTGATTTCCGTCAAAAGATTTCCCTTGTGGTTATTTGATGATTATATTGATTAAAAAGCTGTATCCTCTTTAAGTGATCCCCCATGTTCTGTTTTTCAGATTGCAGCATATTGCTGCAAGTACCGATAAAATGATCCTTGGGATATAGCGGTATGTGCATGGTTTCATGGCTTCTGACTGCCAAACGAACAAAGATAGTTGACTATTTGGGACACCACCAACGTAGGGCTGGATAGCTCAGTTGGTAGAGCGGCTTTATGTTATTTAGGAGATCGCCGATTCGAATACTGCTCCAGTAAATTTTTCTTTGTTCACATTTCAATGACTTAAAAATTCAGTCAAGTTTCCCTTGTGGTTATTTGATGAAAATAAAATCAGAAAGATAGAATAGCATTAAAATGAGAAGGGTTTTATATTTTGTACCTTGTGACCGGCACCGCCAACTCTCAAGATTTCGTCCGGCTTCATGGCGTCTATCGTCTTCTGCACATCATCCGTTAAGTGGGAGCGTGTAGTGGTAATGACCCGCTTGCTGGACTCTTTGTGCTCAAAACCAAAACCCCCTAGGCCCAGGATGCCCCACATGGTACGACCTTGTTCCTCCACCGGCGAAGTCTTGTAGTTGAAGTACGGCTGGTGTATGACCCCGCCCACTGCTACGCCTTTGACTGCCACGCCTATGAGTACGGTCACGTGGTCCAAGTAGCCTAGTGATTGTAATGGTCAAGACAAACAGGAGTTTCTCATGAGAGAGTTGATTTATTCAGATGACCTGTTGGAATCAGTTGCACATATGCAACAGTACACCTGCATCTGGTCAACACAAGTGCCATGCACTGGTCTTCAAAAAGCTTAACTGAGTAGGCAAAACACAAATCCAACCGGGTACGGTGGTATGTTGCTGCCACGGGCCAATTTCAAAGAGCTGCTTAGCACCAAAATTAGAGCACCAAAAACATTGGTATAAAATGAAATTAGTATACCATCCAAAACTCCTTGTGAATGGTATGCTCAGCAAACAATGGCCGAATACAAGTCAAAAGCAGTAAACAATACATGAGCATTTGGTTGGTAATCCTGTTTGATCGAGGAAGACTTTTCTCAAATTTTGTGCTTAAGCTGTTAAGCAGCTCTATGAAATTGGCCCCATATGGTGTATGACAGGAGTGACGTCCGTCATTCAACAGACTTTGTTATACCTACCCTGAGTGTATTCTGTTGTACCATCTACCGGATCCACCCAAACGACCACCTATTCACACACACAAAACAGATAATAATAAAAATCATACATGAATAAGTTATGATAAAATAAATATTAATTCAGTAAATCAGGCCATTCTGTATTTTCTTCGGCAACTAATCTACATTATTCCATTTTTCCTAGTACAGTGGAACGCCACTATAACGAACACCACTGTACCGAACATTTAGCTGACATACCGAACATCATCCTTGGCTCCCAATGTTTGTGTACAATACATACTGAATATGGTTCTTGAATTCACTATAACGAACGAACACTATACAACGGACAATATCTGTGCATCCAGCCATGTTATGTTCATTATAGCGGCGTTCCACTGTACTGGCCGAAAAAGTTGAAAACCCACAAAGACCAAGTCATTTTGTGATTCATTGACAAAAATTTGCAAAAAGAATCATTAGGGCCATTTGTAGGGAAGTCTGTCAACGTTTAGTCTGAGTTTCACCCATTTTTCTCTGTGCCACTACGTACGAACGTCTGATACATGCGTGCATGCAAATTTTATGCAACACGGCACATCAGCCAATCAGATCTGTTTTTAGAACGAGAATGTTGTAGCAGCTATCTACGTGATAGACGCGCTCGCCAAACGGTATGATAGTAGATGCCCCCTGATTGGTCAAAACTTACAGAGCCAGTGCTGGGTTGGTTTGCATAATTAATCAGGAAATCTGCATGCATGTGATTGACACTCGCTCGCTGTACGACGAGTGCGTCTATCACATAGGCAATGTCCTGCCTTGACATGAATTACAGAATAATACTGGGTGAAGGGAAAAGGGACCAGGGAAGTCGCAATAATCTTGGACTGGCTTACATCTTTCAGGTCGATGTCTTGATACTGCGCGGGACACTGCACCCCAAGGACCTCCTGGGAATCTCCCATTTCAATCTGCCGATCTTCAATCTTCTCTTTCTCCAGTTCCTGAAAAAAGCGGGAAAACAAAATATTAACCCTATAACCCTATAATGTGATATCCTGAATACCACAATAGAGAGTGTGCACGTGACGTCACTTGACAGCTTATCGGCCATTTTGGACGGCACGCGTACGCCTACACGTCGCGTATGCGCGCACGCACCAGACAGCATCATTATATGCACGCACTTCTGCGTCTGCGTATGCGTCCGGTTGATTTGCAAGCTACGCGAACACATGTGGGTTACATAAACTGCACGTACGTGCATTATACATGTGTACAGCGTTGCCGTCCAAAATGGCGTCCTGATCACGTGACTGCACACCCTCTATACACTACAGTGTGGTTTGCGCAGTAATGCATGGTTTATGATCCAGTTTTCCTGTGGAGACTGTGGTCATATGTGGTACACAGACTTACAGATCTCACAGTGTTCAATAAAAACGCAACCTCCAGAATACTGTTCGGGCACTGTACCACCTGAGCTATCCAGCCTCCATCAATATTAAGTACAAATCCAAACTAAATGGGAAACTCAATTTCAACCTTTACAGAACAAACCTGTATAATTTAAAGGTAATATCATACTTTGGTTTTTGTCAAAGAAATATGGATTCATGGGCAAAAATATCAAGGACGATACAGTAACAGTCATCTGTGAAAATTTCAGTCCCATATGGTGCCCACTTTTTGAGAAAACAGTGCAAAACAGCCACAGTATTTCTTATGTCTTTTCTCTTTTTTTTTGGATCTTTAAAAGATCAATTTTGGTTTTACTCTTTTCTGGATTAATACAGCACTTCAGGCAGAATATTTTTTAAAGGTATGTTTCTACCATCACCATCTTTATACCCTGTAAGTTATAGGTAAATCTGTGAAGATTTCTGTTTTGGTATGCTACCAAAGTATGATAGTACCTTTAATATTAAAATATTCATCTTGATGGGCAACACAGTGCAAATAAGAGAAACTTTGGGGCTTTTTGAGGGGATGGTTATTAAAAAAGACCCTTCCTCCTGCATTTTTCCTCACCTCTTCACCAATGACGGTAATACCGGGGAATCTTGTCATCAGGGATGCTACGATGCAATGCTGGGCCCTCCTGTCGGCCTCTGTCTGGGGATCAAAAATGCCCTCACCACCCTGCAGATAAACAACAACAAGAACCAGACCTGTAGTAACTTTCTGGAACATGTAAAACTGCCACATGGACGACTGTGGACAAGAAATTATGTACTTTCAATACACAACCTTTAAAAGATGCTTTTTAAGAGATCCATTGCCCACTTGTCAAACATTTTTAAGTCATTGAAAAATGAACAAAGAAACATTGACTGGAGTGGGATTCGAACCAACGACCACCAGAATACCATAATGGCACACTGCCAACTGAGCTATCCAGCCTTTCATGTATGTTGGCAATGTCCCTAACAGTCAATTATCTTTGTTCGTTTGGCACCGGTACGGTACCATATTCCGGTAGTCGTTGGTTCGAATCCCGCTCCAGTCAATGTTTCTTTCTTCACGTTTCAATGACTTATAATTAATCCAGTTTCCCCTGTGAATAGGCCTATTTGATGATTTGTCAGAAAATTTGACAGCAAAAAATAAAATTAAAGATTAAAATATTAACTTGATCAGGTCAGAATTTTTATTTTACTTTGGACTTCCAACAAAGATATACTATCATGACAAAGATTTTGGGCAATTTGTTTTAATACAAAAAAATGATAAAAGGTGGAACCAAGCAGCATACAGGCCCTAATCAGAGTGACAACCATAATGAAACCTGTTTTCATAATCAAAAAAGTTCCTCAATCAAACATTTCTTCTTTTTTATTTATAGTTTGTAGTATACAAACCTGAAGCATTTCTACATGTAAATTTGTTGAGCTCAAAAAGAAGATTTTTTTCTTATCATTTATCAATCCTTTCAAGCACAGGAGGTGCATTTTGAAGGTAGTATCATACTTTGGTAAGAAACCAAAACAGAAATCACAGATGACTGTTACTATATCTGTCTTGGTATTTTTGCCCATGAAAAAATCTGTATTTCTTTGATAAAAACCAAAGTATGATACTACCTTTAAAGGGTAAAATTAGAATTTCAATTACAAAATGAAAGTCATTGTGCAGCCGGTTACGTGTTCATGACGTACAGGAAGATCATTAGTTTGTAGTAAACATGGTGACCTTGTTACATAATGAACAGATATATGAATGCATACAAGTACAACCTTAAAATAAATACGTGCTGTAAATATCCTCCTTGCTATTTATACCACTCATTCAATTTTTGATTTCCGGACTCATTATCTAAACTAAATGCATTCTTGGCTTTTTAATTATTTTTGTTCAGGCCAAACCATAAATATTTACTAGACTATAAAGCCGGAAAAAAAGAAATGGAAACAATGGCGCCAGAAATCGGATGACAAACTTCCTTTGGAATCAGACGAGAAATAAACTGTCTCCAAAAATTAATCACACTATTAAAGGAGACATATGGATGATTCCAAAAATATTTTCAACAACTTCCTGCTATAATGTTCAAAAACAAAAAGTCTTGCTTTTTTATAGAAAGTGCTTAATCTAACTTCTAGAGCCACATGAGAAAGAAAAATGTTGGGGTTTAAGAATCACGTCTGCCCGGGTTCTCTTTAGCATTGACAAATAGTAGACTGACTTAACTAAAGGGGATGACCTAGCTAGATAAAGGCCTTCGGAAGAAATGAAGTGAGGATGATGAATGTGCAAATTGTTGCTGTCTCATGAGGGGACAGACAGGCAGACAGCCCGACAGACAGACAGACAGACTCAGCCAAGGGCAAGGTTGGCCTGGACCCCAATCACTCAAAGACCAACTTCATCTCAATGGAATTCCTATGCTCAGAAAAAAAAATAATAAATGTGGGAAACAGATCAGATGCAATGAATGCAATAATCTGCAACTGCATGTGGTATGGTGAAGCAGACAATTGTGTGCTTATTACAAAGTGCTTACAAGATTTATCGCCAAGTCCTGGCTTAGGCAAAGAATTTTCTATTGTGTTGTGTGCACATGAGTACATTGTACCATTGTACAATATACACATCGTACTGTCACATGTACATCACATACCAGTACAAACACGTATCGGTACAGGACTAGGATTTCTGATTGCTTGCCTAGCATAAACATTCTGCACTAACCCTGTTGGCAAAGAATGAAAATCATTTAGTGCAGAATTGCATGGTACTGTAGCTAATACCATGCAATGTGGGCTTGACCTCAGCCACATAGCATGTCCCCTTCAAATGTTCTCGAAAACATTTACATTGCCTTTCAAATGGAAGTGGCCTAATAACAAAGTGCCCTTTTTAATTCTAATAATAGAACAAATTCTTATTCAAAATAAAATGCATTGCATATGTACAGTTTGTACACTGCATACCGGTAATCCTTTGCTGGCCTGTAGTCTTGGGCCAAGATCAGACTATCAGCGAACAAGCTGGAGCAATTATGCTCTCACTCACAAGCCACTCATAATGTACACTCTCAAAACAAAAAACCACTCCATGTCCCTACATAAACAGCGCCCTCTTGTGGCAATGGATCAATTTCCTATTGGCCAGGAAGATCTTAAAAATTGGTTCTGAACCAATGATTTCTGAAAGGGAGAATGTCCAATCCTAACTCACATAATTATGACTTAAACTGGGATCGAGGCCGGGCCACGTTGAAGAGAAGCAAGTACCCTACACTCGCCACCCAAGGCAATCTCATGCAAATAGCTTCATGTAAAAATGGGTAACTTATATACACAATAGGGTTCCGCGCTTGTGACGTCACATTCAGAAGCTCGGACAAACAAGTCGCACGTTGCCCAATTAACTTACACGTAAACGTTGTAATATTTGTCCGAACATCCGGGTAACTATATAGCTGTCGATATAAAGGGTGTATTCTATAAATAGCTCGAGTGCAGAGCCCTATTGCAGTGCCTCAGAACATTTTGTTTGGCTAAACACAGGCCAATAGCTGTTGCAAACTTGCTGAAGCAAAGGTGATGGCATGCATGCTTTGGTCCTGAGATCCCCCCCCCCCCCTGAATTGAAGACAGTATGCTTAAATAAATGCAAACACCAATTTTTTTCAAATTCATAATTTTTACCAGTCAAAAACCATTTCTAAGCAAGAAATTAATGTATTCAAAGTTAGAAAATCCTGATGTTTTGGCATGGAATCCTCAGGCTCAGGCCATCCTCACTCTAGCATTTCAAATATTTCAGGTCTTCATTTAATGTACCGGTACTTGTTAATGAGTAGTTTGCAGAATTTACAAAATTGCACAAATTAGCATTTTGAATGAGACTGTGGGGTTACTTCACCCCCAACTGACAAGTCGTAACCGCCCGTGACTTTTGAAGAGATGCTATCTACTGGACCGTTACGGAAATGTAATGAGCGTTGCTTGAATGAAGATGCTACAGGGCAGTGATGAGACAAAGAGTCCATTCATGTTGCAGTAACAAGCATTGGCAACGAAGCAAAGTCTCTCACACTACCTGACAGCAGCAGCCAGCACAAGATGCTAACGGGCCAAGACCTCACCAAAGTCCACAGTGCGTAGGAGGTGGTTCATAAACAATCATGACACATTCAACACCACTTTCTTTTTTCTTTAAAGACTTTACATGTATGGTTAAATTCCAGGTACTTTAATCTAATGCGCTATCAGTCAGACGGAAATGTTCTTAGCATTTGTTGGGTGCATTAATAGAATCCAGGGGGTTTGTGAGAAAAACAACGTTCAGAATCTCACGGGCTTATAAACCCTCATGGCAGCTGTGACAGCGTGAATAGAGAGAGTTAAGAGCAAAACTTGTCACTGTCACTACCCTGATCTAGCACACCACCAATACAAATTTTGCGCTTGAATTTGACTGTTAAAACTATAATTACCATCTGAAAATGCAAAACAAGCTTCACATGTGGACTGTTTTTTTTTTCTTCAGTTATACAAAATTTAATTGCCTAAGCTGAAAGGATTGTGGAGACTGTTCACTGTGAATGAAAGAAAAGCCTGGTATCAAAGAATGGACTGAATAAAGGGAGCAGTCAGTTCTACACATGAGGCATAATAGTTAATACACAGAGCCTTTCAGCCACCAAAACATCAACAAAGATGTATTGTGATTACTAACGACAGGATCAACCCCCTCAATGTGTAAATGTCATTAATTTCTTTTCATGCAAACAGGGGAGAAAAAAAAAGAAAAGAAAAATGAAAGAGTGCATTACACCATATATTCAGAAACGGAAATTGGGAGAAGTTTGGCGAGGGATTTGAGCAGAGAGGAGAGTAGTAATCAGATGCAGCCGTGGCCCGCACAATTTGAATTCATGAATACACGTGCAGCACGGGCAATTTGGGAAAATCAAAGGCAAGGAGTGACCACGTCATGAAACGTGAGCTGTACAGCTGATGACGTACACGGTATGACAACAGACCAGGGTAGTCGTGCACACATAGGGCATTGAACCATTACTGTCATGCAGTACTAGCTATAGGCCCTGACGGAGAACACACGATGTATAGGTTTAGGTGAACCAGTGCAATCAAAGCCACTAACACCTGCCCTGGAAGGAGGGTTTTTTTTATTTTATCTTCAAATTGAAAGGGACACAATTCAGAATATATGAGAGTTCACTGTACAGAGATAAACTCTGTAGGTTCGGCTACAAATCTGAACTTTCTGGAATCCTTTTAAATCTTCCAAAAAAAATCATGAAGAGTTAGGGGATTCTCTACCACCAAAATAATTTTTTTGTTTTTGAATGGGGACAGATTTGGTGTTACCAACACCCCAATTACTGATCTCATCCAATATGCCCTACTCCTCCAAAACAAGAGGCTGTTTAACACGGCACAACGGGTTCAAAGACAGAGGCCAGAATTTACCATCAAATGAAAAAAGAAAATATTCTGTACTGTTTTGAAGTTTGAAGGTAACCTGAAATAGGGATGAAAGTGCTTTCAGATTATTGCTTAATGCATAATTAATTACTATATAAATTCTAATTTTTATGTAAGTGCTTCATTTGGTCCCAAAGTTAAAAAATGCCCCGCCCCAAAAAAACCACCCTCGGAACTGATCCACGCAACAATGCTTGTGACATCATCGGCAGAATAAGTAGGCTCGCACCGCAGTAGCTCTTGCTGGCTCGTGCACATTGTATGTAGGATTTTGCTCTTCGATTTGAACAAAAACGCGGGGTCGGTAGTTTTGCGACTTGAATACTGTGTGGCATTCTGCCGGTGACGTAGTAAGGTTTTTCGTCGCAAAAAGTCGGGTGCTAAATTATGGGTGTAAAATACCTCTTTTTCATGTACAATATTTTTTTTAGCACAAACAATGACATACATATTGAGTTTTATGACAATACAGATGTATTTAACTTCATATGAGTTTTTATTTCAGGTACCCTTTAACTAAGGACGAACAGGATCATCATCCATTGACTTTTTGAAGAATTGCAAAATGCATCCATCCATGCCAAAATGTGTTGCAGTAGCTGGCATTGCCTTATTTTGCATTAAAGGTAATATCATCATACATTGGTTTTTGTCAAAGAAATACAGATTCATGGGCAAAAATATCAAGGATGATACAGTAATAGTCATCTGTGAAAATTTCAGTCCCATATGATGCCCACTTTTTGAGAAAACAGTGAAAAACGGCCACAGTATTTCTTAAGTCTTTTCTCTTTTATTTTTGATCTTTTAAAAGATCAAAAAGATTTGTGGTCGTTGTTTTACTCATTTCTGGATAAATACACCATTTCAGGCGGAAAAATGTTAACGGTATGTTTTTACCACCACCATCTTCATACCCTGTAAGTTATACGTAAATCGGTGAACATTTCTGTTTTAGTGTCTTGCCAAAGTATAATACTACAATGTACCTTTAAATGAAGCCGGCAACGACATAAATACACGTTCATGATACACCCTTGCAATTTACATTACAGACGAGATATGAATGAGCAAAATGTTTCCAAAGAGTCCCCAGGGGAAGATACAGGTATCCTCCATGTATATCTCATACATCATCCGCCTACTTCACAACATCATCCTACATTCAGAGACACCTCTCTAAAGACACATTTTCACAACCCAGGACAATTTTCAAGGTGAGCTGCACTAAAAAAACATTTAGATTTGACACAATAATCTTACAGAAAGCAACAATTTCCTTCCTGGTAATGCAACAAAACACAGTGAAATGTGTACTGTAAAATAAAATACTGCTCTTGGTGACAGAAGAATGAACGACAACAAATTTGGAAGAAGATAACAGACACGTCTGTATCCTGAATGTAAACAAACTTCAAACTGTATCCGGATCTCAAAAATAGATTCCCCGAACAAAAGTGATTTTCAAATGGTGAAAAAAAAGAAAAGAAAATAAGTGAAGATAGGAGAGTCTCCATGAACGCTACAAAAATAACTATCTGAAAGAAAAAGCCATGTCCTTTCAACTGTTAAAAACTGTTAAAAGTGCTAATATCCGGACAGAGTCATATTGCAATTCCAACTCGCATCTTTTTTTCACAACATCAAAGCGGAATTGATCACACCAGGCCTATAATTAGGACTATTTTGAAAGCTTGGGGATACAGTTACCTTTTCCTTTCTCTTTTTAGCACAATTAAAGGAAAAGAAAAAAAAAACAGATAAAGAAAAATAAATTAAATTGTAATATGGCACATGTACATTGCACACGCACACATACCGAAAAACTTTCACTTTCTCCGAAGTCTGATGCAAACCAAAAAAACACAAAGATCCAAAAATAGCCACGTGAAACTCACCGGTACCAGCTGGTTTTTTGTTTTTAGTTGTCTGAAAACATTTTGTAATCACTCTGCTTCCCTCTTCCGGAAATGCCTCAAATACAGCCATATCTATTTATTCTACTTAATTACCAAGGGAATTTCATGTATATTTTTATATGACGAATAAATTGAATTGAATAGCGCTACGCACTTGCGTTAAAAATAGCACCGAACCTCAGACAAACATTGAAACCGGCCATGCAAACGTGTGGTGAGTTGGGGTATGTGTGGGGAACGCTATTGAATTGAATTGAATTGAATTAATATGTTTCTTCTATTTTCTAAAGAATGCTACCCACTTCCCTACAAAAGAAAGACATTTTATACATGTATAATAACATGACCTCAGATATGGCAGACAAAACATGTACATGTAAGGGGGGGGGGGAGTAATTACAATTTGCAACAGAGAGGACATGTGGAATGCATCAACCCATATTCACCAAGGCGTTTCAGTTTTAATAACTGCTCAATCAAAAACATCTAGGCCCCCTGTAGGTTTGATGTTTAGGGTAATATACATGTACGTACATGTACATATAAACACAATGTTATAAGATTGACTATCTGTGGGGGTTTACGAAACGGAGGCTCAGGCTCGGGCTCAGGCTCAGGCTCAGGCTCCGGCACTGGTGCTGAAAAAATAGGCTGGGGTTTTTCATTGAAGCTGAAGCTCTGTTTTCCTTTTAAAACTAGAGTATCCACTTCCGAACCACTGGCAAAAGCCTCTATTTTGATACCCGGTATTTCAAAATGGATTCATGAAAATGGAGCCGGAGCCTGAGACGGAGCTAGCCTGAGCCTCTGTTTCGTAATGCCTTGCGACAACACCAACAACAACAGAGTGATATACAAAATAATAATCTATGACATAAATGTAGGGCCTACTGTACATGTATTTGAGAATATTAATTTACGTTCACTCATATCATTGGAGCTATTAAACAGTTTAATAGCTCCAAGCTCATGTACAGTAATGCTTAATATTCCAAGGTCATATTGGTGGGTATTTTTAAGCAGTTTGCAGCACCCAATTCCTATTCTTATTTGTACTCTAATTTCCACTGATTAATCTTCCCGTGATATAAAACCTTCCCCATGTTCATTGGGTTTATGTTTGGGATGTCGGCAGTGGGAACATCATACAGCACATGTGCATTAACCAAAAATCCAAAATATTCCATAATATATTTTGGTGGTTTTTTTTAATGGAATCTAGACGGGCATTGACAGTATGTACATTATCCCGATGAATAAGTCAATTGAGCAAAATACAAAACTGCTGGGAGGCATAATTTTCAGACTTCTTTTTATCCATGCGCTGTGGAATTTAAGCCCCTATCATACAGGTCAATTGGATTTAGCTCAAGGAGCATGAGAATTATCAAGGGTGGGGGAGGGGGGGCTGGGGCAAGGGGGGCACAATTTAAAAAAAAGAAAATTAATTTAATACAAAAACGGTTTCATAGCAGAAAAGCTGTCTGAAAATGTACTGGAATCTCAACAGCAGAATATGTACACATTTGTGTTGGTTTTTGAGGTTTTTTGTTTTACTATTTTATTTTATATAAATCATATGAATCATTCATGAGTTGAATGTGGATCAGTTTAGCCTTATATTAGGCATGGAAGAACACAACATGTATGGTAGACCCCAGTCCACACTCATTTATACCAGGGTTGCTGGGATCCGAAAGAACACAAGACTTGAAATTTGCAGTTAATAACCATGTATTGTATGTCCATGTGTTGTTACAGGGTATTTAGTGTGTGCTTAAACAATGTACAGTGAGCAAGACTATGGTCAAACTGTACTAGCATTATATTCGGCCTCATCTACAGTGTAACTGGAAAACATGGCTGCTCATCACATGTATACATTTAGGATGAAGCCGGATTTCTGGCAAGCATTGGAGAATGGGGTGTCCAATTTTGCACCGAAAAAACATGTCCTCGTCTTGCAAATTTGTGATGTTTACAGTATGCGAGCACTGCAGATTTTACTGTAGGTTGTCCGAAGCAGCAGTTGGGGCAGCCAAAAGATAACAAGACAACCCCCACTGGCTGAAATCCTTCAAAGCATGAATGAAGAGTTTAAGACGGTTAGTAATGCAGGAGATGAAGAAAAAGAAGAACATGATGAAGATAAATAGACCCCCTTTCCCCTCCTCAATCTAATATTCATGGACAGCATGTACTAAGAATCAATACAGTATTATTAAACATCCACTGTACATAAACATGTTTGACCCCATGTATACAACGCACCGTGTACACACACAATGTGCATGTACAGCGCAGCCACGAGTGCAATATGTGTTATACGTCTTTAGATTTCAACTGGTACCGCACGGTCTGAGCCCAGGATGATGTATCAGCGACTGGAGAACGAGAATCGACATCCAATGGTCGGCGTCTATAAATAGCCCCTTGCACAGGCAGCGTGGCTATTTATAGATGCCGCTATGTATAGCCTGAGCTATGAATAGGCATCGGAGTCTGTTCACGTCAGTCAGAGAGAATCTCCAATGGTGCGCATACTAGATCATATTGATGAATCAGGGCTGACGTGCCGGAAAGATGTAAAAAAAAAAAAAAATGATAGTAATAATGAAGAGCACTCAATACTCTTTTGTTATATTTTCTTTAATAATTTGGTTCAATGAAACATGGTATGCATATTATATAGATGATAGATCATTGAATACAGGGATTGCAGTCAGAAAGTTTAAACAAAAAATTTGGGGTTTTTTTTCTTTAAATATTTGATTCAATGCACTAAAACATGTAGGGGGCTTACATGTAGACCTATGCATTAAAAAAAAATATATAAATAAAAAAAATAAGACCAAATTTTTTTTTTCATTTTTCATGCTAACATGGCTGAGGGCCTGACATTCCAACAGTATCTTTGCAGATTGTTCTCAAAGGTTGACTGTTGAACCTGTGAGAAATATTTTGTTCGGATTGCCAATATCAGATGCTCCTGTCCATTGGGTATAAAATTAATGTTATAAATTTTATTTAATTATTTGGATGAAAGAGTGATCTGCATCTGCAGCAGTTAAAGGGATGGTACCGAATTGGTAAGACAAAACAAACTTCAAGATACACAGATTCACATAAAACGTACACAGTATAATGGTGATGATAGGAGAAAACATCCCATCATTATTCCCATGAAATGTTTTTGTCTGAAATGCCATATTCGTTGAGAAATAAATGAAACTATTTTCCAATTGGAATAAATCGCTTTGAAGCATTTTACTGATTAAATCGTTGAAAAAAATGTGTAAACAGGTTTTCACTATTTTCTCGTGACCCAGATGGCTGATTGACCTCAAACTTCTACAGGTTTGTCAGTTAAGGTTTATGATGGATTACATAATGTGCTTTCACTGTCTGACCAACGGTTTTGTCGCAAAAACCAGTTCTATTCCATCCCTTTAACTACTAAAAAAGCATACATTATTGCGAAAAGTGGGGTGCTAAATTATGGGTCTAAAATACCTCCTTTTTCTATAAACAAACGATGATAGACAGGTTGAGTTTTATGACAATGTACTGTATTCAACTTTATATGAGTTTTCATTTCAGTAAACCTTTAAATTTAACAATTTTTTATATTTCATATTAAAACAAATTATTTAGGAATCAAGATTTCCAAGAATATAATAAGTCTTTTCATCAAAAGATAGCGAAATAATTCTAAATGACAAAAGTTCATCTTTGTCTTTGTATAACAGTTTCTTCATCTAAAAACTAAAAATAATGCCATGGTAACAAATCATCATTTACAGTAAAAGAAAAATGTTCCACTTAAAAATCTGGCACAAATATACAGGTCAGAGTAACTTTAAATATCTTTTTGTCTGGGGAGGGGGAGATTTGTGGCAATAAAAGGAAAACCATTGAGAGCCATTTCTGAGAACATTACAATATCAGATCTATCAGTGAGTTTCCGGTCCCGTTGAACAAGGACGACGCGTAACTTGAGCACGATATTCCACATAGACGCAAGGACATACCTGCAGTACAGCGAGTGAGGAACTGCCAGGGGGCTGCGGCAGAAAATAGACGCAAGGAGAGAACTTGCGTGGGACAAAGATTAAAAAAAAAGTAACAAACAAAAGAAAGAAAGCCACAAAAAAAAAACATGACCAAATATAGACTAAACCTGAGGATGAAAGACTAGGCATCCTCATGACAAGACCCGCAGGGAGACAGGAGTCGGGAGCCGAGCCGGTTAAGCCTCCTCCTGAATGTATGGTTGCTAAGGGCTAGTGCATGATGGGATACATCCAAGAGTTGTACATGCCACTGCATGTACAGAATGATTTGCTCCTCAGAGTGGCATGAAAAATTCCTCGCTTAGCGTTTAACCTTCAGGACCTGGGGCCAATTTCAAGGCGCTGCTAAAAGCACACAAATTTGCTAAGCACAAAAATGTCTTGCCCAATAAAACAAACCACAGTTAAAAATTTCATAAATTTGATGTTCATGTTCAGTCAACAACAGCCAAAGAACAATCACAAGTGATACACAACACATGGAAATTTGGTTGTTAACCCTGCTTTTATTAAGACTGAAATGTCTTGCTTAGCAAATTGTTTGTGCTAAGTAGCAGCGCCGTGAAATTGGCCCCTGTACATGTATGAAATGGGCTGCGGTACATATATCTGAAAAGAATGTAGAATGGAAATCCCATCATGCAATGTGTTTCCTCTCCTCATTTTGATTTGTTTAAATTAAAATGTACAGTCCGTCAACACTGCTATCTTCTGTGTTAATATCTTTATCACAACAAACAATTTTTATGAAACAGCAACCCTCTCAGAACTGACCCGTGTCAGCCTGGCAGAACCCTAGTACTTCAGACGGAATGTCTGTGCTCGCTAACTTTCCAGGTGACTGGTGAAATTGATTCTTTTTCATGGATGAAGGTCCTGATGAATACAAAGTGTACTCAAATACATGTACATATGGAGGTAACACCTCTTTTTGTAGAATAAATATTGAGATTCTATCCATCAAGCTACATGTAGATTCTGATGGCAGCGTTTTGCTTTTACTGTTCATGCACATATATGTTCAGTGCCACATTAACAGTGACAAAGAATGTACAGTAAATGTACATGTATGTGGCATTAAAGAAAAATCAACAAAAATACAGTTTTAAACAGAAATTTGAAATTTTTCTTTTCAAGAAATTGTACTAGGGGTGTGTGCCATAAAAACATATTCACTGCAAAAAAAAGTGCACATGTACATGTACAGTCACTGTCAGTGCTGTGCAAGCTTATATACATGTATAGCTACACAATAACAAATATTGTACAAACTTGCACACTTTGTATGGTGTCAATTGAATATAAAATCTGATTATAATTGTCACCATGCAAAGGTGCTTGTCTGTAATATGCATGTGCAGGGTAATGATTTCACGCTTGGACACATACATGTAGGTCTTACATATGGAACATGTGCACGTACTTTACACTTGAGAAGCAAACATAACAAAACACAATTCAAAAATAAAATGCAACATTAGCATATGGTAAGCATTGACACCATTATCTCTGTGTCATACTCATAGGAGTTACTGCTATTGCATACATGTACATGTACCGGTACGTATAAATTCAAGCAATCTGTAACTGTAGTGTAAGCTAGTCTTTTGAAACACTGATATAATTTAAAGACACCCATAACATAAGGAATATTTAGGTCCTTTTTCTGATTACATGTAGTAGGCCTATCAGTGCTCCCGGCATTTTGCCAAAATAAATGAATGCAAAATATGGAAAAGATGGACAGGGCCAGAGTATTTTTGGGTGTTTTTTTTTTTAGCTTCACGCAGACAATTTCTATCAAGGCTGCAAAGATGAACAAAATGAAATGCTTGAATGAAACAAAATTCATTTCAGGTCACCACTTGACTTCTACTTCATGAGCTTCGACATGGCATATTGTTTGACTGTAAAATGTACGTATCATACATCATGGAAAACTATTTTTCTTTAAAGTAATTCTAACTTAATTTTACTGTACTATAAAACATTTTCTTGTTAAAATACATACATGTACATGCAACACATTTGAAAGTCACAACTTAAAACAATTTCAATCAATTGTTCTGTTACAGGCAAAGGCTCAGTTAAAAAAAAACATGTACATGTATGACATGCACACATACATGTAATGTACAGTGTACATTTATGTATATTTCGCTCCAAAACAGCACTTATTATTCAGCACATACATGTACACCTGTACATGTATGCCATGTCTTTCCGTACCCCAAGTTTGCAGGATATTCCTTTTCAACCGGAAATTTAGCAAATTCAATAATTTTGCAATAACTCTGCTGCAATGGCAAATATAAATATAATTTCTTATCATCAAAAAAAAGAAGAAAAAAAAACATGACAAAAAGGGAAAAGGTTTTGCGAGAATCCCGAGCCAGGTGCAATTTTGCAGAGTGTACATTGTGCAGTACATCAGTATACAGATTCATCTTGTAGCTGCGCCTACGAACAGTATACACTGTATCTTGAATGAATACATTAAAAAGGCTCGCAGACCTCGGACACATTTTGAAAATGAAATTGAAGAGGCCTTTGGAGAGATAAAAAAGAGAAAGGAGAACAGAAGGAAAAGAAGAAGAAGAAGAAAAGGCTGCAATTAATGAGCAGCCCTGGAGCTCCGGTCTTCAGGAAGACGAGATTTGCATGAAGATCTCATCCGCAAGATCTATTTCGGACTATTATTATCTTCCCTATTCTTATTTTAGCCGTAATTCTAGAGCCCCCCGTGTTATTCCTAGCCATTGACGTCACACAGTCACTGTTGCCGTGGCAACAAGCAATACTTGTCATCCCGAGAAGCTCCCACGCCTAATGATGGCCACTCAGAATGCTGCAATTATTTAGGGGGGGGGGGACGTTTGTACCTGGGGTATACGGTGTATTATATGTGCACTGGGTGTGTGTGTGTGTGTGTGTATGTGCCACTGCAAGCCTGTAGCATGCGGCAGGCAACACTGTACTAGTTCAAGGGAAATCACGTCCATATCCTTTTTAATTATTTTTCAACCGTTAATTTATGCAAGCAATTCTCCATAAATTGCAATAATTCTACACGACAGATATCCAGCGTTACAAACATGTACTGCAGCATTGCATCAATGGAACTTGCTGCACCTACAGTATGTGTGTGCAAGTACAGCTGGACATTTCCAAGCTCTGCAGAAAAATGTGTTTTACAAATTACAGGTACATGTGCATGACATACATGTGTACATATATGCCACCATTTTTGTATCTGGTGCACCAAGACATCAATAAAAAACATCTCAAGTAATAGCCTGTTTATATGTTACTTTGATAGCATTACTTTAACTAAGCAAGTAAATGATCAATTACAGTTAGACATTGCATACATGTAGACCATATTTATGCATTTTTGCCTATATTTACATGCATTTTAAATATTTCGAAACATTCATTTTTTGACAATATGCCTTGTGTTAAACAATTTACCTAGTTGGTATTTGGTAATAATTCTAGCATTTCTCCATGCAAAAGAAAAACTGCAATGCCTACACGGATAAAGCAGAATTGAGGCAGTTACATGTACCAGTGGCATCACGGTACATGTAGTGGTGACCAGGACCACAACATATGGGCCGTAACTCGGGGCACCAACCAAGTGACCAGAAGTATACAACAACTTCCACTGACCAAGATCAACCAGGCTGTGACCAGGCCCTACCAAGGAGGTGATTAGGGCACAATGGCAGTGACCAAGGGCACCATGGGTGTGACCAGGGGCATTCGGGTCACTGACCTGGAAAACCATAGCAATGTCCAAAGATACCAGGGGCGCCTAGGCACTAGCTAGGGACACAAATGGCATTGACCATGGACACAAATGGCAATGACCAGGGACACCAAGGCAATGACCAGGGACACCAAGGCAATGACCAGGGGCACCAATGGCATTGACCATGGACACAAATGGCAATGACCAGGGACACAAATGGCAATGACCATGGACACCAAGGCAATGACCAGGGACACCAACGCAATGACCAGGGGCACCAATGGCATTGACCATGGACACAAATGGCAATGACCAGGGACACCAAGGCAATGCCTGGGGGCACCAAGGCAATGACCAGCTCAGGCAAACATACATGTAGCAATAACCAGGGGCACCAAGGCAATGACCCGAGGCACAAATGACAATGACCAGGGACACCGAGGCAATAACCAGAGGCACAAATGGCAATGACCAGGGGCACCAAGGCATTAACCAGCCGGGGCACCAAGGCAATGACCAGGGGCACAGAGGCAATGACCAGAGGCATAAATGGCAATGACCACTGACCAGATACATTACATGCAACATCCAGGGAGGGGGAGGGGGTAAATTTGGCAGTTATCATATCCTGCCTCTTGTGTGTTCATGATACGTGATACTTTTGATAAAATTGAAGATTACATAAAATGAATAGTTAACACATGTACAGTATACTATTCTAATATCAAAATTAGAGTGCACATGTCTACAATGTACATGTATGTACATGTATGCAATACATACATGTGTACATATGCTAGGAATGAGAAAAGGTTGGTACTTTTACCATATTGTAACTCATGTACATGTATGCATGTATACACTCTTACATGTACCATGTACATGTGTACAGTAAAATTGTACACTGGACTAAAAATAATCTACATCATGTACTTTAGGAGTGCATTGTACATAATGCACAATATGTAAACGAATGACAACCTTTAATGCATGAAGCTTGATAATGAGAACCAGTAGTACAGACTGAGGCACATTAAAATGTTGCATACTTTATTCAAATGTGTTGGATAGAGACTTTATAAATGTACAGTTCTCCCATGTGTACCGGTCAATGGAGCATACATGTATTTCCCATAAATGTTATGTACATGTATTTGGAGCACACCTCCATAATGGGAGACTTTTGAGAGCCGTTGAGAACCGTTCTTCAAGTCAACAGTGCACGCGCACGCAATTGTGAGCATGCGCGCGTTGTTTTGCGCCTGCGCTGTTGTGCATTGCACGTGCGCTGTTGACTTGAAGACCGGTTCTCAAAAGTCTCCCATTGTGCAAGCACAGTTCCACAAGATTGCTCAGTACAAGAATCATTCATCCATTCCTACTGCGCAATTGCCAACCAGACGTGTCGAAGGTCAGGCACTCAGATGGCCACTCACAGCCCTGTTCGATTTTGCACTCTATTCAATAGAGTAATAGACCGATTGCATGACCAATGTTTACATGCCATCATGTGACTTATAACAGGTATTTTGTCATCTCATTTGGTGCAGATTTGGTGCAGACGCACAAGAGTGGAAATGAGCTACTAGAAGACTATTATATCGTCCACATTCTTCTTTGCACATTTCCACTGATGCTCTGTACCAAAAGAGATGGCAAAACATCCACAATAAGTCAAGGGATGGCATGTAAAAATTGGTTGCGCGATCGGTATATTACATGTAGATCCAAATCCCTGCATATGGTGCAACAAAATCCAAAAGTACATATTATTTTCCAAAAACAAACAAATCCCTCCAAAAAGAAGAAGATAAGAAGAAAAGTTGGAAGGAAAAAGACCAGGCTTCAACCCCCCCCCCCCCCAGAGACATTGCCATTATGATGTCATAGTCTCATCCCTAGAGCCACCATCAAATTAATACATCCCCCCCTTTTACCCTCAACTGCTAATCAAGCCATTTATAATACAGGCCAGCTTCATGCACCTACCCACCCCAGCCTTCCCCTTCAGGGTTACACAGCACCGATTCATCAATCTACCCATATCCAAAAAAAAAAAAACCTGTTAACCGAGTGTCCCTTGCACCATTGTTATCAGCACTGACGTCATTGGAGCAATATTACTGTAGGGATACTTGCTAAATCTGATAAGGAGGTTGTCTTTATGGGTCAACGCTAGAACAATTTTTTTTCTATCTCTCTCTCTCTCCCTCCCCTCGCTCCACACACACTCCTGTATCTCTCTCTCGCTCTCTGTCGTCGTTCGGTCGTTCGTACTCCGAGGGTAATGGGCAAACTTCATGCATGCAGCTACTGTGCCGCTATGACGTAGGCAAACGAGGGACTAGAGTGTCTGGCCATATTTGGAGAAATCTGGATCTGATTCTGATCATACTTGCGTTACATTGAACCAGGCCCCTACATGCTGCAATCGGACCGTATTAGGAAAGGCGTCCATGAATTGGTTGCTAGGTATACACGTGACGGGTATGGCTCACTGTTGAACCGCTTATCATTTATTCAGAATGAATTTCAATTTGAGACCCACTCAAATATTGGTAATCCTTCAAAAAGGGCCACCTGGGTGCAACACTTGGTCTTATCAATTCCAGAACTGTCAACATTTGCTTACAATTTTTTCATCACACGCTCAAATTATCAGAAATGCTATATCTGCCAGTCATGTCTTCATTTCACATGATAAAGTTGGTATTTTTAAAACCGTTATTAATTCTAACAATGCTTCCCTCAAATTTAAAAAATCTAGGCAATTCTTCTGCTGACGCCTGACGCCAAAGCAGTCATGAATAATTGCATGCTTTGTGCTCAACAAATTATCAATGAACAATGTGATGAATGGTCTGCATGCATTAAAGATGCACACAATGACGTGTGAAATGGTCTCTGCATCACAGCTAATTCATTTATGCATAGTAATCAATTTATGCAATGCGCATGCAAGAAGACTCATCAATAGTCAAAATTTGTGGGGTTGTTTTTATCTTCAACACTAGTCGTATAATTTTTTTTTATATGAACAATAAGTAATAAACATGTACTGCATGAAGAAAACGCATAAATTATGAACTGAAGGCCATGGCTACATGTTTGTGAAAAATTCACCTTTTTGAAAAATTAGAAAAGGCTTTCAAGTACTGTACCTGTATTGTTTGTGAGATTCTGATATGTAAAAAATATTGTTTCCAGTCATGTTCATAAACGTACAGGTATTTAATTTGTAAAATTTTACATAAATTGTATGATTCCCTCCACAGGCAATGCTCTTTTTTATTTGTTCAATGTCTTATGCTCAAGAAACAGATGTGCTGTACATGTAATTGCTATATTCTCTATGAAATACATACAAATATAGACTGATGGTTTAAAACCGAAACACATACATGTATACATGTGCAAAGTGCAAACATGTACATTATTAATGTCTGTGTTGCAATTTCAGCTAAATGGGTACATTGACTACATTCAGGCTCATTTTGAACACTTGGCTTCGGCTTTGGCTTCGGCTTCATAAAAAGCATTCCAGGCATTCAAAGAAGACAACAATCATTTTCAGCTCTTTGATTAGAGAGACAAAGCCTTCCATTGAGACAGAGACTAAGCCGATGTTTAGCTGCAAAGGGCACCCTCGGTTTTCATTCATGTGATTCAGTACTTTTTTTTTGTCTTGACGCCTTTTCATGAAAGGTCTTGCTCGTCACTTGCAAAGGGAATAGTGACAAATTCCTATGCTAGCTGAGTATTATCGGGCAAGAATTCCTACCTTGCATGCACACAAGTGAAAATTCCTCCCTAATCCCTGAAACTGGATCTTCTAATCGCAAACCATGAGTTCTGCTTCCGTATTTGCGCCGATCCCGATTCTATACACTTACGGTATTAAAGCAGAGCCATGGCCCAGGTCATAATTAGGGTTATCAGCCAGCGGTATCAACTATTTTGCATAATATTTGTACTGTGTCTGTCATGTCCACACAGAATGCTGTGCAATCAAGTTGACAATAGAACTTTACCATTTATAAATTATAATTTACTGAAACATCTTTATAGCCCTAATTACGGTACGTATGTACTTTTTGATGTACATTTTTCCCACATTGAGAACAAAACTAATGAACTGTGATTTATATGCAAAAGAAATGTTACACAGAAAATACCAAAACTACCAGGGTAGAGAAGTGTGCATGTCCATATGTACATGTAATAATACTAGTGCATTTTTTAAAAAGCATGATTGAAAAAACAACAGCAATGCCACCATGTAGTACAATATGTAGAAGATCTACTCTGCACAAACCAAACCACAATGATTTGGAAGAGTGATTTTGTCTAGGTAACGCATACACCATCTGGAGGTTTTAGCATCGTATGTACATGTATGTACTGTACATGTCGGTATCCATCTCATTATACAAATTGCACAGATGGGCACGTACTGCCAGGATTGTAGGTGATCATTTTTAACCACTTTTGACTGTATTCCTGTAACTTTTCCCAGGCTTCCACCATACTGTCGATGGGTTATATGTATTTCAACAGAGGGCACCCTTTAAAAGGGCGCATCCTATATACTCAACGTGCACGTGATGCCCGGGCCCCTTTACCATCCCATGATGCATTGCGTTGTTGTGGGATATCATGCACGATCAGCAATAAGTACCCTATTGCTATGGGCTTGGCCCCGATGGCGTCTTCTTCAAATCTCTACACAGACTGTCTCCATTCATTCGCAATGGAATTTCACAGTACATGTATGTGTACATTGCCCTCTTTCAAGAACCAAATTCCCCACCTGAACTACCTTGGTGCAGAAATACACAGGTCTGTAATAGGTGCATACACTTATTGTAGCTGGCAGTTATAACTGGATGACTAAGCAAAACCTTATCACATCTCTGTTCAATATTGACACAATTTTATAATAGGGTACAACATACACATTGCTGGTCCTGGAACTATTTTTGAGCCCGAAACTTTTGTTGGACCCCAGCAGCTTTTGGAGGAGAAAATATTGAATGCTGCACAACGTAGGAGTGCATTGGAACATGACTGGACACACCGTGGTGTGGGGAAGACACGCAACAAACTTTGGAAAATAAATTATTAACCCTAAACAGTTTTGGATTTGGGATATGTACATTTACATATGTACATGTACACTATACATATTTTCAATTTCATATTTAAATTATTTATATTTTTGATGTGTAACAGTCTAACAGAATAGTTTTACTTTTTTTGTATTGAATTTTCCCTGGAGGGGTGTTTTTCTATTTCCTTTTTGTACGTGTCAACTTTATGTAATGTCAAAAGGCCTGACGAATATCACCTTGTGGAATAATGTAAGTTTATCTTAATCTTAATCTCAATCTTACAAAATCATCCAAAAATAGTCCCAGGTTGTTTAAAAGCATTGTTTGCGAATCAGTTATATTCATACCCACAGCTGTGGTCAATTGAGAGGTACCGGTACATAATACATAGCATAGGACTAGGTTTGTGTGCATCTATCCTGCAGCAACTGAGCACTGTGTTCAGCGTATTGGCAACTAAGTGCAGTATTTTAAAAGATATCAATGTATGTACCCTACACTGTATATAAAAACAACACCAATGCAAATTTCACTACTGTGGTGTTTAAAAACGTTTAAGTAAACTTCACTGTAAAAAAAAAAGCACAATAAACTGTTGTCTTTTGAGAGGGTTCGAAGTATTTCACCTTGAGGGAAAGTTCATATTTTAGAGGATGCATGTACATGTACATGTAGTAAGGTGTGCCGTATGAAATGGCTAAACAGGATTTGGGCTTATTTCACTATAAACGCTTTGCGATCATCGCAAGAGCCCAAAATCCAACGCTAAATGGAAAAATGCTCTGCAAAGTAGCAATTGATTTTCCGTTTGGCGATGGATATGGGCTTAAAGCATTAGTGAAATTTGCACCTAAAGTTAGAGTCACAATGAACAGGGCAAATTTAGAGGACACATTCTGATGAAAACAAACTGCAATCAGTTCAATCAAGTTCCAGACGAGCACATTGAACAAATAATTATCATTCTCATTTCCTTGTATTTATTCCAATCCTCCATCCACTCTCTTCCTTCTTGTCATGATGTCATGATGACATCGCATCCCGTCGAAAATTCGTTAACAGTCACTGTTGCCGGTTATATTTTCTCTTGCCGGTTTTCTTTCCGCCCCCACACCCTTTCCCGCTATGCACACTTCACATAAGCAGGGATTCACAACCCACAACAACAACAACGGTGGGAAATGAGGAGGAGAGAGTGAGTACAGCTAGTACTCATTCCCAGGGACCGGGTACAATGGTTGCCCTTGACCCCCCTGGCTCCAGTTCTATCTCATGTATGTGCATATATGCAAACATGTTTAGCATCCAGCCTGACGTGGTCATTGTATACACCACATCCGCCCACTCTCTGGAAGTATTTAATCTTTGTATATAATAAATAAATTATTCCTCTTCTGCCCCACCTGAAAAATATCCAAACCTTTTTTGACTGGAAAGTGGAAACATCTGCGAACTGCAAAGGAATGATCTTATACAGTATGTACTTGATTGCGCGTAGCTTGCACGCTGTACATAACAGAGCTCTCTAATTAGGCGCCTCAATTGTCAGAGTGGCAAAACTGCTATTATTGCGCACACATTTTGTACAACATACCATCATACACTCCTTCAGACACTGCTTGCCTTGTGCTTAATTTAGAGGATCGACTACATGTAGTGCCATTATGAAATTTAGTAAATTTTGTGCAAAGTGCAAAAGTAAATGCACACGTATGTTCATATACATGTACAGTATACATGTATGATATACTGGTAGTCTGTCAAATCAAGTTAAGTACGTATATGAAGTACATGTACATATATATATACATATGAAGTTTGACTGGAAATGTGTTTTCATCTTGCTGCATCCACGCAGGATATGGAATGGTGGATGAAAAACTCAAGCTTCAGATTTAGCCTGATGATCCATGTAGGAGATGAATGCACACACCATGTATCCTCAGAGCTGTGTGTCTTTGTAAATCTGGAACATGTTATGCATTGGTATGTAAATTGTACCATGGTCAGATGACATACAGGTACATACACGACAGTAACAAAAACATACAATACTAGTAGGACCAAATTGGCTCATATTCTGTAGTTGCACGTATACATTGATCCCCCGTCATGTTTTTTACTGTAAAAGAAAATCACACAGTGCTCGATCTGCTGTAATTTCCGCAAACCAATACCAAATTTCAAAAAGCTGCTTTAAGCACATCAATTGACCAAGCACAGGAATGTTTTGCTAAAAATATTTTTCCCATCCTCGGCATCAACATTTTGAAAAGCAAAATTTCTTTAGAAGTTACATTAATACTGGGTTCCGATCAGATGGCTGCTGTTATTAAAACAATAACAAGCTATGAGAGGTGTAAGGGATGTGTCCCAAGAGGAAGAGAAAAGTAATGACATATGAATGGGATGTGCTACATATATACATAAAATGGAACCACTTCCCAAACCAGTAATGAACAAAAATTGACCAAGCCTGACCAACCAAAAAATGAAAAACAGTGGAAGCTATTTATAAATTATGTGTACACCGCCATACATATGGACTCCCTTGAACTGAAACCTTTTCGCTACTCCAAACCCGGTCGTGCTTTCAGAACCAATTAGGCCTGGACGAATCTTCAGTGCTGTTGTTTGTGACAGGTTCGCTCCAAGCAATATTATCATCATGAGAATGGTTGACTCCACATCGGGACTAATTAATCTGCGCAAGGGATGTTAAAATAAATTGTATTATGGGGAGGGGGAGGGGGCTTCACACTGGGTCTGCCATGCACCACTCCTTTTCAGAAAGAAAATGTGACCTGTTCCGTGAAAGTAAGTCAGATGTTATCAATGCGACCAAATGAGATACACATGTTGTGTCTTTGAGTAATGGAATATGACTTGTATCAGTGTATTGCAAATATGCACAGATACATATGTACGGATATATGTACATTATTGAGGGTAAATTAAACATGCTACATTGTGGAGTATACTAATCCCAATGACATAATTATTCACATTATCCTATGAGTCCTCTCTAACTTGTAAAACATGCTATGATGCACAATTTGCCTCGTTTTGACAGAGCAGATCATGAATACTGACAGTGACACATATTGCATCATTCTACGTCCCTTGTTTTAATTTTTGATTGATTTTTATTACCGCGCAGCTTAGGGTGATTGGAAATGTTTCCGTCTTATGATTTGCATGTGTACACATGTCCATAAATTTGATTTGATGTTTTGCAAAAACCTACATGTACATGCACCACATTATTTTTATTTATTTATATTTTATTAATTTTCTTCATTCTTATTCATTTTATACAGGTACATGTACATGTAGGTGAAGGAAGGTAAAACCAGCTTTGATGATTACTTTAAAACTTATTCCAGCTGTTCATATAGCTGAACTTTCTTTTGGAGGGGGGATGCAATATGACATATGGTGTACAATACAATGTACTACATACAGTATGTGTGACCTTCTGACTATATTCAAGTCTGGAATGTTAAAGAATGTGCATGAATACATGAATGATGCCACAAGCACCAGCTGCATCAAGAGGTTACTATAGTTCAGTGTATCTAGGCTTACAGCATTCAATTCAAAGGATACCAGTCTATTTTTGTTAATTATGCAATGTGAATGCAATGCATTTGCCAGAGTGGTTTCTGTGTGTCTTCTGGGCACCCTGTTTTGCTGTTAAATTGGAGACACTGTCACATCTGAAATTATGTCCAAGGGCCTATCCCACATACACATCATTGCTCATGTTGTTTTGAGGCATTTCTGTACTGGAAAATGTTTGTCCCAGAAATTTTCCAACAGAGGAATTGAAGAGCATCACAACAGCACTATACTACATGTAGGTCCATTGCCCTTGGGCAGGTTGGGAAAATTGTGGATGTGATATGGACAGGCATATCTCTGAACTTAGCTTATACTAAATTATAATACTAAATCTGTCCATGTGAATATTAACATCAAAGCCTTCCCACAATAATTGTTAAATGGACAAAATTCGGCCAAATAATTCAATTTTTTAAGTAGACACCTTGAAAATCTCATATCTCAAATACCCAGACGAGGCAGACATTCGTCCATTTTTGGGCAAAAGCAATCCTTATGTGTTTTTAATGCACTGTACACTAGTTTGTACGGAAAACTTGAAAAAGGAGTGCCACTTGAATAAAGCTATGATCGCTATGATCGCAGATTGTGAGCTTGCCATGTTGGCGGAGGTTTCTGATACCACCCACAAAGGCCACCGCCAAGGAGAGAACCAACCATCAATAAAATTACAAGTCTGCGTTTCTGCGACCTATGGCAGAATACGGAAGTGAAGAAATATGAAGGCGCCCTCGTAAACATATAGCTGCAAACACTGCACTATACAGAACACTGTTAAATTTAACGGCATGGAATGGAATTTAAAATGCTCAGGGTTTTTACACTTGCGTGATGTGTGGTGCAATTAATGCTGGTATGTATGCACACTTTGTAAACCTACAACAACATTTAAACAGACTGTGCATGTAAGATTTGTATGGTGGGAAGGTAATAAAGCGAAGGAAATTAGTAATAGCAACATGGATGATCTGACATGAACCATACTCTTTTATGTGGTTCTAAAAAAGCAGTGGTACATGTAACTCGATTGTTCCGTACTTTAGAGCTGACATTGGGCGTTAAAGAAACGGAGGCTCAGGCTCCGTCTCAGGCTCCGGCTCCATTTCATGAATCCATTCTACATGTACACAATAACGGGTACCAAAATAGAGGCTTTTGGCTGCGGTTCGGAAGTAGATTCTCTGGTTTGAAAAGGGAAACAGAGGTTTCAGGACTTTCAGCTTTGAACAATGGAAAACCACAACATGCACATGGATGTCAGAGCTGGAGCCTGAGCCTCTGTTTCATAAACGCCTTATGTCTTGTACTCTGTGATCATTTGGGATTTTCCAACATTTGGCGTTTCTTGTCATAAGCTGTACAAGTGCACGTACACAGACCAGCAAGCCTGGCGATGTACTTGTGTTCTTTGACCTCACCAAATATGGAAAAGGACTAAAAAAAGGACTTCCATTCTGATACACTGTAACCATGGAGGGACCTCCATGCTGTAACTAGTGAGAAAATTTCATTTCTCACTATTCAGACACTGTATCAGCCAGTACTATTCGCCGTAAACACTGCGTCAGTAAATAATGAACAAAGCCCTGTATTAAATGGAAATTGCACAACATACGTACAGTACTTGCCCATGAGAATAGTGCATAATGTCCATAATGTTTGCATACAGTGTATCCATGCCAATGAATCAATTATACAACTGATGAATGCATATTATGCCTTTACCAAGAACGTGTGGACGACTAACTGAACAAAAAACGAAGCATAGGCCTACATTTCATGGAAACTGTCATTCTCAAGCTCTCATCCATGCACAAAGGGTCATTAATTAGGTTACATTATATACTGTACATGTACAGCTTGGCAGCCTTTCCTGTCATGCCTGTTGATGGGGGCATTGCATTGTTTCCATCCATTCAGGGCTTTTCGCAGAAACAAATGAGACCTGTATGTCCATGGGGGAACAGTCTGCCAGGAAACCACAGGAATGACCATGGCTTGATGAGGTGGCAGGCTGAAGTAGATAGGCCAGCGGCCAATCACCCCCACCCAATGACCCCTCAAATTCCAGGTAATTGAAACCCTGGATTCTCTGAATGCATTAGGGCTACATAAATAATCACTGGCAGTGATAACATTGAAATGTACTTAGAGTTAGACAACAATTGATGCCAAGCTTAATAACGCCAAATACAGTATGTGTGTACTGACATTATGATTCAGTGTAGGGATAATATGGGATGATAGCCCTCTCCTCCCACCACCTCCTGAATTGAATTTATTACAAACTACATGTACATGTACTAGGTATACATGATTCACCAAAGAAGATGGGGATTGGGTACAAAATAACAACATGGAAGAAGATGAGGTTGTCAAGCTCAATAGGCCCCTAGTACAATAAAAGGCATTTTCCTGTGCTACCCATTATACACGTACATTCATGAAATATGCTTTGCTAAGTTCTCGCAGGCTTTATTTTCACTGTGCTAGTAGTAACTACATTCTTAGCTCTTCTCCCAACCCCACCCCCAAAAACAAAAGTTCCAGGGAGGTCCCCAGGTTCTGACCAGTATCATCTGATTGACAATGATTTGATCATGGTATCATGTATGTATTCTGTAAAACTGATCCTTGTTCTAAAACCCAAAATCCAAAATGACAAAATAATATCATAATTTTGTCATTTTCCCGGCATAGGCCTACTCTTTGTCTGTTGGTGCTAAGTACAAAACCTTTTACACATTTTTAGGCAATGTCGTAGCAAACCTTTATTGTCAAATGCTAGATTCGTTTTCATTCAAGTTATTTGAAGAAATGGGAAGGCCACTGTATTTTGTATTAATCGCACATGAATTTTACACTGTAGGCCTACATGTTCATAATGCAGACACTTGATTGCAGTTACACATAATTTGAAAAATGTAAATTTATACCCAATGAAAAATAGCTTCTTGTTTTTTACCAATTAAACTTTTTAAAAAATTTTTAAGTAAATTGTGAAATCAAACAGCCTCAGAAGGGATGTGCAAATTATGTCATTTTTTAGGAACTGACAGGAAAAATACATGTACAATATACCGGGTAATGTAGGTCAACAGGGTATTATGCACTTTAAAACCATTTCTTAATGTTGCCAGAGTGAATAAGTGTATTACAATGTATGTGAATGTATTTAGCCCAGTGAACTACTCAGTACTTAAAGGGTCTCTGCAATGCGAATACTATGGCCTGAACATGTGCCAATAAAAAAACTGTACATGGGGATTGTGATTTTACCCACTTCCTCACACTGATTCAGGGTTAAAAACAGGTTTTTAAGTTTGTATGCAAATTAGCATTTCCATATTCATGAGCAAAACTGTGATGTCATCTGGGGAACTGAGAGTAGTAACTCAATTGATTTGTGCACAAAAAGTTGCGGTTGTTTTATAGGTTTTCTGACAAAACTTTCCCCCTCAATGGGTTTTTTGTGCTGAATATGTTCCTTTCACTCAACTGGTGGTGTAATTTTTTTGACAAACCATTTCTGGGGGTCATGTTTGCCTCTTCATTTGTTTATGTTTTTTCATTATATTTTGGCTGTTGGTTCCCTACATGAGTATGCATGAAAATCCCCCATTTTGCAAAGCTGTTCAAAAGAAAACCAAATGCTGGTTTGAAACCAAAAAAAGAGTTGCCATTCATTATTTGTCAGTATATTCTCTGTATGAAGGCAATAAAATAACCTGACTAGAAAAAGCACTGCAGCCGCCCTTTAAATGTCTAGTTGTCTGATGTACAACACAACATGCGCGGAATCCACAGCAACATTTTTCAGCACCAAGCAGATTCAATAACTCCATGTAGTACGACTGCTGTCCACTTCCCACATCATCCCATCCACACATTACACACCTCGTAGGATAAGGACAACTTCCAAATTAATGACATCATTTCCCAAAAATCCTTGCTTATAAATACAAAAACTGATCATTATTTTTATCCACAAAATACAACCTGATCGCCCGGCCCCTCCTCCATGGTAATTGTTAACCCATAAACATAGCCCATATTTTTACTCCGATATTCAGAGTGTTGGAGTAATCTGGGCACTGAATACTGGTCCGGACTCAGGGGTGGGTGCACTCACTCGAACAAACATATGCGAATTGCGAACATATTCTTGAGGTTCACGTTAAGCTTGGATTTTGAAGTGGAACGCACACACGACAAACGGTAAATTGTATAATTTAAATTGTATAATTTGCGTAAATTACGTCACATCTTTCATTCAATGTAGTTCACCAACTTAAGCAAACACTTCCTCTATGCTATTACACTACATGTAGGGTTTGGCGAACAGCGCGTTTGTGTTTGGCGAACAGCGTGTTCCGCTTTGAAAAAGGTAGCACACATGCGTGTAGTTTGCTGGAGTAGAACGTAACCCAAATAGGAACTCGTAAGCACAGACATTTCTGCTTCAATAAGCACTGACTATGGTGAGCAGAGCTGTGAATTTGACTGCATAGATCCAGAGACTGGAAGACTGGACCCTGCTTGCTGCAAGGGTAATCAATGAAGCAAGATATTCTGTGATTACGAAAAAAAATTACATAGGCCTAACATGCCGTATTTTGCACACCTAAGGATTTCAAGCTCATTCAGCTTAGAAAATTTGCAGAGAAATTTAGTGCTAAATTGTGCTAACCCTGCAAGAGGACAGAACTCCAGTCTCCACTGTTCTCTGATGCCCAGAGATGATAATGAAAGTAGGGCCGAATTTCGGCATACATCTGCCATCTGGCTAATGTGCAGTACATAGGCTACAGTGCACATGGTGGAGGCTTAGGTCAAAACAAGAGGTTCTAAAAAGGCATTTCAGCATGTTATTTATGCATTATATGTATGGAATTTTGAACAGCACCCATGGGCCACAGTGATGATACATGAAGCACACGGTGCCTGTAGGACTAGACCTGCCCTAGTTAGTTACCTTCTGTACGATGTTGAGCGATCCGTCCTTCATGATTTTCCTGATGATGCTACCGGCCCGGTTGGCGATGGCCACGGAGGCCGACACCAAACGAATGATCAACGGCGAAGTACTGCTGGCTGCCATCTCTAGCTGTCGCTCACTCCCCTCCTAGCCTCCCTGCCAATGTACCTCGGTCTCCAAACTTCGCCGAAGAATTCTTAATTTTCACAAGTCGTGAGTACAGATTAATTCCATACACACTTCTTTTTTTCTGAATATTTTAGAGACAAGAGATGCACAACAGCGACACTTGACCACACGCCTTCTCCACATCTGTATGTACAGTGGACTGTGTGTATAGCATAGGATTTGATCATTCACAGCGTGTATTTATATCCGCGGCTCGCTGGTTGCCCGTTCAACGGGGTACCAGTCTATCTTTTGCTTTAGCTCGAAATAGCACAGGGTCGATATGCAATGTCATGCATACATGTAATATGAACGAAAAAAAGGGAAAGTCCCAAATTCAGTTTAAACTGAATACAATGTAGGCTACTAATCAAGAAACGTTGCCCAAAATAATGACTTGAGAAAATCTACTGAACAAAAATTGTTGCCTGGTTAAGGCATACTAAAGTAAAATAACAATAAAAACATAACAAACGAAATTTGCAACTCAAAATCGTTCCAGAAAGAGAGGAGAAAGTTATTGGAAAACACCTGCCCCGTACGCAAGTTGTCTCAGCTCAGGGATCGGAGGGGGGATAGCGCTAGGGCATCGGCGGCCCCGATGCAAAGATAAATTATATTTTCCTCTAACTCAACCTAAGCCTCAAATTGGGGCAGATTATTATGAAGGCCCGGTCAGTTAAGTTTTTGGTAATCATAATTGCGCACTTCTTAAAACCTCATTCCATGAAATTCCCATGCAGTAGGACCCGCGGGCCGGCGGCAATATTGACACGAAAATCAGCTAACTTTTATCAGACTTATTTATTGACTATTGACACTTGGTAGAGCACCGGTATGGTATTACGAAGGTCGCTGGCTCGAATCCAGCTCTAGTTTCTTCGTTCACTTTTCAATTATTCCAGTCAGTATCCCTTGTGTTCACTTTGATGGTTTTTTTCCCTATGTATTATAATAATACTCTGCCGTACAAAGAAGATGGGAGGCCACTTCCAAGATTCACGACAATATGTTAATATAATTCTTTTAACTATGAAATGCTTAGAGTTAGGATGGCCTGACTTTATATCCTATACTGCTGCAGGATCTTTATGGGAGGCTATTGATGAGAGGACAAGAACATGCAACTTAAGATACATATAAATGGATGAGAGGCTCCGAGCAATGGGGGATCATCGTGACCAGGAGGATAGGTGTAGACAAGTGTGGTCAGGGGAAGGGAACAAAGGGGTCTGATAGGGTAGGCAAGATGGCAAAGGTAGACAATAACAAAGGGATGGAGAAACATAATGAGGGCTGAGGGGAACTGGGCTGAAATTATGAGCAGTTTGAAGCAGTTTACTATAGTTTTATTTATTATTAACTATAATTGCATTAGCAATCAACCTTCCGAATTTTAAAGCCTGTTCCCATGCTGTCGACACAAGTCACTGATGACACCACGATCTCTTTGATGCTAATACGCGCAGCTCGCAGATCGTGTATGCATGACAGCTTACCGTCGTTGAGGGCGCATCCATCCCTCCAACGCCCGCCAGAAACACGAGGCTTCGCTAAACTTTGTAGAGAATGGTCGAAACTTCGAAAGTACCAAATCCTGTCACTTCAATTAATTATTTTAAAAAAAAAGAGTCTGTCTGGACAAGGTGAATTTTTAATCTATGGCCCCGCGGCCTGATTTTGAATCACACGCTTGTTGCCTTTTTACTGCAAGAGGAGAATATTTTCACTAGTGACAAGGAAACTCCCATCCCCGATGCAGTACCGGTACGGTACCATGTGCATTTTACCCTTTCCCGGCCCTCCGCAAACGCATTTTTGAGGCCGAAGGATTTCCACCTTTGCAATATCTATACCGTATAATTTGATATCAATAGTTTTTTGTATTTCAAAAAAATCTTAAATGGGAACAGTCTTAATAAGGTACATAACAGAATAGAATGTTGTTGAAAAGTGAACAAAGAAGAATTGACTGGAGCGGGATTCGAACCGGCGACCTCCTGAATACCGTACAGGCGCTCTACCAACTGAGCCATCCAGCCCTACGTTGGTGGTGACCCCAATAGTCAACTATCCTTGTTCGTTTGGCAGTCAGAAGCCATGAAACCACGCACACACCGCCACACCCCAGGGATCGTTTCAATGATACACGCTCCCTGGGGTGTGGCGGTGTGTGCGTGGTTTCATGGCTTCTGACTGCCAAACGAACAAGGATAGTTGACTATTGGGGTCACCACCAACGTAGGGCTGGATGGCTCAGTTGGTAGAGCGCCTGTACGGTATTCATGAGGTCGCCGGTTCGAATCCCGCTCCAGTCAATTCTTCTTTGTTCATCACTTTTCAACGACTTAAATATACTCAGTCAGTTTCCCTTGTGGTTATTTCACGAATAGAATAGAATGTTCATAGATTTACCTATATATAACTTTCAGGATATGAAGATGATGCTGGTAGAAACATTACTGTCAGAATAATTTCCGCCTGAAATGGTGTACTTATCCAGAAATGAGGTAAATAGAGACACGGTAAGCAGTTTTGATCTCGGGGCGAGATCAAAACCATTCTTTATGTTTTATAAGAAAAATTGAGTCGGTTTTTCTCGTGACTCAGATGGTCCGATTCAGGGCTCAATTTTTCACAGGTTTGTTTATCCCCTGTGTTATTCCCCATATAAGCAGTTGTGGATAAAACACAGTCCCGTCGCACCCCTTTATAAAAAATGTCATACTTACTTTTTTGTCAAAGAAATGCGGATTCATGGGCAAAAATATAAGGGTACAATAACAGTCATCTGTGAAAATTTCAGTCCCATGCGGTCCCCACGTTTTGAGAAAACAGTGAAAAACTGCCATAGTATTTCTTTAATCTTTTCACTGTTATGTTTGATCTTTTAAAGATAAAAAAGATTGTGGTTGCTGTCTTACTAATTTCTGAATTTCAGGCTGAAGCATTTCAACAGCATGTTTCTACCATCACCATCTTTATACTCTGTAAATTAGGTAAATCTGTGAACATTTCTTTTTTGGTTTCCTACCAAAGTATGTACTACGGTACCTCAGTTCAACCGATGGTTCAACCTAACTGGAATCATGATGTTGTTACTCCATTCAATTTCTGAAAGACATTCAAGTCACGCCTGATGAGACTGGGCTGCTGAATAATTTGAGCTTTGTTAATTATAAGCGGTCAGTGTCGCTCATTATAAAAAGTATCACAAGGGCACTTCACATTTTGTTCACAAGTCGGTTTTTAATGACAGCACTCACTGTAAATGTACACAATGTACATGGATGAGAATGGATGAGTGTCTCAACCTCATGAGATGTAATCTTAGTTTTATGTTGTATTAATGTACATTGTGCATGAAGCGCAGATAACATCTTTACGCTCTGTTTTGTGTTGGATTCACGTGGCTAGGGTTTGGAAAATGCCTTACTTGTGGAGACGGCCTTGACACACTAAACGACCAAAGATTATCTTTACGTACTGTAGCTGCGGATGTGAACCTCGGCACACGCACATTGTTTAGTACGCACTGTACACCAGAATACACGTACCCCCCACACACGTCTGCGCCCTGTCGCGACAGGGCGCAGACGTGTGTAGGCAATTCCGATTGCGAACGCGTGCCGATGCGACAACCTTTTCCAAACCTCGGCTCCGGCTCAGGCTCCGGCTTCGGCTCCATTTCGTGACCCTATTTTTGAATAACAGGTATCAAAATAGAGGCTTTTGGTTACGGATTGGAAGTAGATACTCTATTTTGAACAAGAAAACAGAGATTCAGCTTCAATGAAAAGCCACAACCTACATTTTCAGCATATGGATGACAGCGCCGGAGCCTGAGCCGGAGCCGGAGCCGGAGCCGGAGCCGAGGTTTGGAAAAATGTATGCACCACATTTCCACGTACGTAGTACGTACGTACGTACGTACGTATGCATGCGGTGCACGCGCTCTCAGAATCGTGAATAGCGACAAAATTAAACAGCGCCCTCAATATATATTCTCCAAAAACTCTGGTCATCATGGCGGACGCACGGGAAAAAGCTATCCAAGATTATCGCAAAAAGTTGCTCGAACACAAGGAATTAGATGCCCGTTTGAAGGAAAGTGAGTATTTGTCTGACTGTAGTTGTGTTTAATTTCGGAATTGTCACTTCACTTTCTGTGTAGTTGGCTTTTTATCTCTGAATGTAAAGGTTGTATTTTGTATAAAATGTAAGGCAAAGTTTCCTTAACCAGTTAACGATAATTATTGTTTGCCGAGTCAGAAAACGAATGAACCTTGAAAGATTGCTGTCGTTTACAGTTAGGCCTAAATCATTTTGGGCATGTTTGGTTTAAAAATAAGCCGGCCTTTGTATCTTAGGAACAATAGAATGGGGAATAGAAAATATTTTATTGTTCCTGTCTTCCTGGTGACCTGGTGAGCCGGTTTTAAGCCTGCAGTGTAAATGCCAAAATGACAATGTCAATGAGTTTATGTGCACCCGCCATGCGCCTAAAATTATGAATGGGCTTTTTACTTTTGTTGGGGAGTGTTGTTTTAAAATGACAAATGATGGATGCAATTTTGTTATTTGTGGAATTGTGAATATTTGGGATGATCGGTCATAGAAACTCTCTACCAATCATCTTCATCTAACTTATAAGTTCTTCTAGTTCTAACATTGTTGTTTTGCCTTTGTATTGTTCCAGAAACTCATAATTTATCATTGAGCAATTGTGCATTTTATCATGTTTATAATAATTAATACTATAACTAACCCTTGAAAAAATAGGTTTTATAATCAGGGTTTCTGAAGATGAATTTTTAAATGTTATGATTTTTTTGAAGTGTATGTCTTGTTCCCTTTTATTTCCAGTGCGAGAGCAATGCAAGGAGTTGACCAAGAATTATGACAAATCCGAGAATGACTTGAAGGCTTTGCAGAGTGTTGGCCAGGTAAAAAGATCAGATGCATTGTACATGTATTCCATAGCTGAGAAGTCAAGGACACACATTGTCTTTTTGTTGTTCCGTTACTGTAACCCACTCCAGTTACAAGTCCATACGCAGCAGTACATTTTAGGATTATTTTCATGAAAAGATCACAGTTTGAGGATGAGAGTGATATTGTCATTGTTCTTTAATCCTGTTTTGTGTCCTCAAACATTTCATATTGTACATACACAGTCTTAATAGTTTACACAATTCCACACAACAGGACTGTGCAAACAAGCATTTGTACCCACATTGATGGAGTTTTTCAAATTTTGTTGATAATTCTTGTATTTTTGTTATGATTTTTGTTTGCAGATTGTTGGAGAGGTGCTTAAGCAGTTAACAGAAGAGAAATGTAAGTTTTTCTGCATCAATTGTCAGCCCAACTGACAATAGAATTTAGAAGAAAATAAAAATGATCGGTCCGAAAAGCCCCAAATCCATGAAACTTGAACTACAAAAAAAGGAAATCTAAAGCCCAGTTCATAATTCATGTGAAAGTGAATGGGGATTGAATTTTGCTGACACAGCAATCATTATTTGCTGGCTTTTTCTTTTGTGGTGCAAGAAAATTTATTTCCCTTTGCTTTATAATTTGTATGCAGTGTGAACTGGGCTTACTTTGTGTATTGTCTGCAATAGAAATCAGTGTGCATGGTTTGCAGTACAACCGTGAACCATGAAAGTACACCATTCCTTGTCATATTCAGCATTACATGTGTTATTCCTTCTCTGACAGTTATTGTGAAGGCTACCAACGGTCCCCGCTATGTTGTAGGATGTCGGAGGGGCATCGACAAAATCAAGCTGAAGCAAGGAACTCGGGTAGCCCTGGATATGACAACTCTCACCATCATGAGGTGATTATCACATGACAGCAAAAATATTGATAAATGACGACACTGCACTTAGGTTATATAGCGCCAGTATCTGATGTGCTATTCACAGGCAATTTTTATTGATCTGGCCAAATTCATCACTCTTGAAACCATCGCAACTCCCTGGGGAATTTACAGCCCTTGTTGCTGCAAAGTGCACAAAGGTTAGTCAAGCATAAAGCCATCTCTACCCGGCCTTGCAGGTACCCATTTACGCCTGAATGAAGAGCGAGCAATATGTGACAAAGCGTTTTGCCCAAGGATGCAAGCACCATTAGCTCATGGCTGGATTCGAACCCACAATCCGTGGATTGACCTTAAGACCTTGGGCCGATGATGAGTTGCCCTCTTGCACTCTCTAATCAAGGATGCTCTTCTCACATGATGTCACACACATTTACAACGTGATATGGCAGCAAGTGGATGCTTCCTCAGTGTTTGGAAATGGTGTTCTGTCCGCTGAATTGAACTGCATGTATCTTAAGAGGTCATAGTAAATATATATCTGTAGGTAGTGATCACAAGTTAGTCAAATTGATCAATGTCCGTCTGCAAGAAGATAATGCAGCATGTTCTCAAGTGTGTTGTGCTGGACAGGCACATGAGTAGTTAGGCAGAGTATAGTACACTGTACATGTTCAAATTACACACAGTGTAAGGGAAGGGGCTACAGCCTCTTCCATTGGCTTGCTTGTAAATTCAAGTGGCAGCCGATTGATTCAGACATAGCCTAAGACCATGAAGACAAAGGCCTTTTCCAAACCTCGGCTCCGGCTCAGGCTCCGGCTCCAGCTCCATTTCGTGAATCCATTCTAAAATAACGGGTATGAAAATAGAGGCTTTTGCATACGGTTTGGAAATAGATACTCTATTTTGAACAAGAAAACAGAGATTCAGCTTCAATAAAAAGCAACAACCTATATTTTCAGCATATGGATGACAGAGACGAAGCCGGAGCCTGAGCCGGAGCCGAGGTTTGGAAAAGGGCCCTAGTATGCTCCTTGGGACTTTGCAATAGAATGTGCACAAACCATTTTTCCAGATTTAACTGCAAGTACCAACCCTCAAATCCTGTCTCGATTCTTCTTCTTTCCCATCAGATATTTGCCGAGGGAAGTTGACCCCATGGTGTACAACATGTCACATGAAGACCCAGGCAACATATCCTACTCAGCCATTGGTGGACTGTCTGAACAAATCCGGGAGCTTCGAGAGGTAAGGAGGGCTGCCTTTCCATGGGCCCTCTAGCAAAAAGCCGGCCTATGGGATTCTGTGTCCAAAATTGTAGGGCAGACTGTCCCACAATGTATTTTTCAAGAAAATCCCATTGGCAAAGGCGGGTTACCTGCCAAAATGTCATAGCATTCATATTGTTCATAACTAGTACTTGTAATAGTTTGCTTAGCTCAAAACAGGTTTTATTGTAGCATATTACAGAAATCAGTAAGTATTGTACCTTTTTGATACTGTGTTTTGCCTGTGCATTTCCTGCTAAGCAATTATAGGCATTAAGCCCAGATTAGATCACTTGGCAGAAATAAAAAAAAAAATCAGCAACTTCGTGGAGGAATCTATAGGTCTACCCACAAAACATTGTCTGCCTCCTTTTAAAAACTTGTGGAGGTTGTAAGATGCAGAAAATATCATTGATCTTCAATCTAAGTATGAGATATGTACATATAATTCGTCATCGTTTACAAATAACAGGTAATTGAGCTTCCGCTGTTGAACCCAGAGCTGTTCCAGCGAGTGGGCATCACCCCTCCGAAAGGCTGTCTGCTATACGGGGCACCAGGTGAGTCCTGCTTCTTGTTGTGCAGGTGCTGTACAGTTTAGGAATATTAGTAACAGTCAGTCACAGTGACATCCCATTAGGTGGGGCCAGTTTATACTGGCCATACCGGTAATTAAAGTGTTCAATGTGGACCTGGTATTAGAGCGTGACATGGGATCTTAGCATGGGATCATGACATGGGATCTATGCTTGGGCTGGGACTATGAGCAGTAGAATTCCTGGGATGGGAAAAGAATTTCAGAGACAAATTCTAAATCTTCTCAACCTTTCTCTCTCTCATCAAGGGACTGGTAAGACTCTTCTAGCCAGAGCCGTAGCCAGTCAGCTGGATGCCAATTTCTTAAAGGTAAGCATCGCCAAAAATGCCGCAGGAAGAGCCAAGTCAAGGAAGCACTGCTTGTGCTTTCCCTGGAATACTTGGGGCTGATTTCATAAAACTTACGACGCGTCGCAGAGTTAAGACGCATCCTTTCTCTATGGACTCACTGCATAGATGAGCTAGGACTCGTCGCAAATCGAGTTGCGATGCTTTGCGGAGCTTTATGAAATCGGCCCCAGATGTATTAAAAAAATGAACCCTGTCTGTGTCGTATCAGGACAGTAGAGCCATGGTAATACTTAAATGTGGGTCTTGCTTCCTCAACTTTGCCTAAATAAGCTATTGAAATGCCACACACTGAGCTGGATTCATAAAGGTTTCTTGGCAAACTTCAGGAAGGTGGAGATAACCCAACATGTGTTGTATTGTTTTTACAGGTTGTATCTAGCGCCATCGTAGACAAGTACATCGGAGAGAGTGCTCGGTTGATCAGGGAGATGTTTGCCTATGCCAGGGACCACCAGCCCTGCGTCATCTTCATGGATGAGATCGATGCCATAGGAGGCCGACGGTTCTCCGAGGGTACCTCAGCCGATCGGGAGATTCAGAGAACACTCATGGAGGTGAGTATGGCTTAACAGCTGAATAGTGTCTAGAATCCTGACTCCTGATGTGGTTACCGTATGCATTTCCACACGTGTTTAACACTGCTTTTATGCATAGTGTTCATAGTTTCCCTGACTATTTATAGCTTTCCTGCTAGCATTGAACACTAGGCCCACCTAACCTTCAAGCATTATATATATTTCAGGTCATTGTGCCAAGTGATGAGCACTTTTTATGCTGTTGATTTTCATATTGACTTGTAATTGATGTTTGATGTTAAAAATTTATGTTAGGTTTTGTCCTTTCCTTTTGGCTTTATCGGCACTGTTTTATGCAGTCTTTTTGCTTATCTATAATTGAATAAATGCTCAGGGGACAATAACACGGTGCTGCTTAATACACAAATTTGCTAATTTGGTAACATTTCTGTCTTAATAAAAACAGGGTTAGCAACCAAATGTCCATGTGTTGTGTATCACTTACGATTGTTCTGTTCGCTGACCATGAATATCAAATGGAATTTTTAATGGTGGTTTGTTTGATTGGGCAAGACATTTTTGTGCTAAGCAATTTTTTGTGCTTAGCAGCTCCATGAAATTGACCCCAGGCCAATCAGTAGGGATTCGAACCTGCCTCTTCCTTAAATATCTTCTGTTGGATTCTTCTGTCGTGCTGATGCAGTTGCTGAATCAGATGGACGGCTTTGACACGTTAGGGAAAGTGAAAATCATCATGGCCACCAACAGACCAGACACCTTAGACCCTGCGCTGCTAAGACCTGGCCGTCTAGACAGGAAGATAGGTAAGATGGCAGTAGGCCTTCCTTCAAAATGAGAGCTGGATTGAGTTACCGATAGCTCTTTCTAGTAACCAAAGAAAAAACCTCAGTGCATTTTCACAATATCTTCCCTGGCCATGAAGGCAAGATTGGTCTCTTCTGAAATCATGTCAGTGACTCAGTTCCCCCCGAGGAGCACTCAGTCCTGGGTGATTTGTGAGTGAGTGAGGTCAAGGCACCTTTTTGAATCCTTGGCTTGGGCTCCAGCTCTAGCTTCGGTTCCTGTTCATACATAACACATATTAAAAGGTATGGAAGTAGAGGACCTTGCATACAGTTTCAAAGCAGATACTCTGTTTTGTACACGGAAAGAGAACTTCAATTTCAACCAAAAATCACAAACTGCATTTTCACTATAAGGTGAAGTAAATAACCAGATTCATTCTTTCATTCATCTTAATGCTAATACTGGTCCACATCATTTAACTTTGCATGATTATTGTGGGTTTTTTTATAATAGAAATTCCACTGCCCAATGAGCAAGCCCGTCTTGATATTTTGAAGATCCATGCGGCACCAATCACCAAGCACGGAGACATTGGTAAGAGATTCATAAAATTAATGATTGGAAGTTGGGAATTCTAGGATATTCTTGGTGCCTCTTGAGAAGTTCCTGTGACCTCCAGAAAACATGGGGAACTTCTGGGGCCTCTCGGGACTGTGAACCTTGAGAAATTCTGAAAGACATCTAGGAGTTCCTAGGCGCTTCCTGGGAATCCCTAGGTGCCTCTGGGTATCCCTGGGTGCCCCCCTGGGAATCTCTTTGCACCTCCTTGGAATCCATAGGTGCCTCTGGGTATCTCTGGGTGCCCCCTGGAAATCTCTGTTCACCTCCTGGGAATCCTTTGGTGCCCCCTGGGAATCTCTATGTACTTCCTGGGAACCCTAGGTGCCTCTGGGTATCCCTGGGTGCCCCCTGGGAATCTCTATGCACCTCCTGGGAATCCCTAGGTGCCTCTGGGTATCCCTGGGTGCCCCCTGGGAATCTCTATGCACCTCCTAGGAATCCCTAGGTGCCTCTGGGTATCCCTGGGTGCCCCCTGGGAATCTCTATGTATCTCCTGGGAACCCTAGGTGCCTCTGGGTATCCCTGGGTGCCCCCTGGGAATCTCTATGCACCTCCTGGGAATCCCTAGGTGCCTCTGGGTATCCCTGGGTGCCCCCTGGGAATCTCTATGTACCTCCTGGGAACCCTATGTGCCTCTGGGTATCCCTGGGTGCCCCATAGGAATCTCTATGTACCTCCTGGGAACCCTAGGTGCCTCTGGGTATCTCTTGTAACCTCCTGGCAATCCCTAGGTAACTCCTGGGATCTTCTAGTATGCTTCCATGATCCTGTCAAAACCTTCATTAAGATTCTCATGCAAACTTCTGTGAACGAATAAAATCCTTGAATAACCTTCAGGTGCTTTTAGGTAACTCAAATTATCCCCAGGAGTATTTGAACCTGTAAAAGCCTTCTCATGGTTTCGTGAATGACTCAGAGAGTTTACATTGAAACATTATAAAGATGGCCCGATGTTTTGTTCCTGACAAAATTCCTTGCAGCGTATGAATCTCTAACAAGGAATCTTTGAGAAATGTTTCTGGAAGGGTCCATACATCGGGTCTTTCTCACAGTTCTCTCAAATAGCACTTCAGATTGATTACCGGTATTTATCAACACTTCCCCAGAACTTATGTGCTGTTTTGTTCTTTTAATGCTAGATTTTGAAGCTGTTGTCAAGCTATCGGATGGCTTCAACGGAGCTGATCTGAGAAACGTTTGCACAGAAGCAGGTGGGTATCCCCTCTGTGGATGGAGTTACATTTAAGCATCCAGTGATTTATAACATGTCATGATACATTCAGATGTTTGGACAAACAAGTCGCACGTTGCTCCATTAACTTACACGTAAACGTTGTGAAATCTGTCTGAACATCCGGGTAACTATAGCTGTTCATATAAAGGATGTATTCTATAAATAGCTTGAGCGCGGAGCCCTATTCTCACCAGGGCCTTAAGTGCCTTTGTAGGCTGATACCGGCACAATATGCTATTGTATTTTATTTTATTTTGTATCATCTCTATTCCTCAAATTATTTAGGCAACTTATTCTTTGCCCATTGATGCAAAAGACAGGCAGCGACATCAGGGGCCGATTTCACTAACGGTTTGCGATCATTGCTAAAGCCCAAATCCATTGATTAACAGAAAATTGATCGCTACTTTGCATAGGAATTTTCCGTTTAGTGATGGATTCGGGCTTTAGCGATGATCGTATTTATAGTGAAATCGGCCCCAGGTTCATTTCATGCATGAATATTTACCATACACAAGGATATATGGAAATAGGAGATTTATCATGGGCTGCATATCTCAGATGGTAGAGCACTACTAGTGCAAAAAAGGTCTTGGCCCGGTCAAAATTCCAAAATTTGTCGACCCCATCAACCTCACCACTTTCTAGTCATGTTTTGTCCCTTCTCTGCGAGTATCTAGGAAATGACCGTAAATTTGCAAAATGATTGTTTTTCTCCCACAGGCATGTTCGCCATCCGTGCGGAGAGGGAGTACGTGGTGGATGAGGATTTCATGAAGGCTGTCAGGAAGGTGTCTGAGAGCAAGAAACTGGAGACCAAGCTGGACTACAAACCAGTCTAAAGAGAAAAAGCCTCAGCAGCAGGAAGCTGGTTTATGTATCGCTGTCTTTTGTGCCGACAACCCTCCCCCCCAAAAAAATGTCATACATCCCAAACTCCATATAAACACAAATTTCACTGCTAAGACCGTACCCCCCTCCGTAAAAAAAATGATTATTCAATTTGTGCACCAAGCATAAAGCAGAAATGAAAAAAATGATGTAATTTGTAGATTGGCAATACAGAGGAACGCCACTATAATGAACACGGCTATACCGAACATTTGGCTATACCGAACATCATCCTCGACTCCCCAATATTTGTGTACATTGTATATTAGCCAGCTGATCATTGTTCACTATAACAGACAATTTCTGTGCATTCTGCCATGTTCGTTATGGCGCCATTCCACTGTATCTGGCTCGTATTGCTTGGGTGGGTGGGTGGGGTTTGGGGGGTAATTTTCTTTCTACAGAAAGCCACATTATTATAATTTTCTCGTATAATTTATATGAGAAATTCAGGGCCCCAGTTTCATTGGGTTATACAGCAGGGTATACTATGCTGCCGTGCTTGGTTAAAATTGGCCGAGAACCAGTTGCAATCCATATTCAGTACATGGAATCTTGGTTGGTAACCAGTCTTGGCTATAAAGTTAAACTGTGCCTGGCATATTTCTGTGCACAGCAGCTTTATGAAGTTGGCTCCAGTTTGGTGACCTGTATTCTTTTGCTGTTTGCAAAAAGAAAATCCTGTTCATTGTAAATGTGTCTGTATCAGGTGCCAATTTCCAAAATTGGCGTACAAACTTTCTCTAGAAAAGTTCATTAACTGTACTTGTTATAAATGGATTGGGAATGTCTGGGTTTTTTTCTCAAAATTTTGTAAAATTTGTTCTTTACACTGCGAATGGTACTTTCGATAGATTTTTTTTGCTGACTGTTCAAGCTTCCAAAACGAGCCATAACCCATGAACTGCAGTGTGGACATTTGAATCAAATCCTTTTATTGTATTCGGATTTTAACCGATCTGTTCCATCCCGGTATTTGGAGTTATGGTAGTGCAAATTAACAAGCATAGGGTCCTATTCCTATTTATCATTTTGTTTTTTCTTTTTGCTGCTGAGAAGCTTTTTTTTGTTTGAGAACCCACTTTGTCATAATCTTAATGTGCTTATGTAGTTTTCTCCATACTTAAAGGTTGTATCATACTTTGGTAAGAGACCAAAACAGAAATGTTCACAGATTTACATATAACTTTCAGGGTATGAAGATGATGCTGGTAGAAACCTACCGTTAAAATATTTCCGCCTGAAATGGTGTATTTATCCAGAATTTTATAAAACAACAACCGAAAATCTTTTTGATCTTTTAAAAGATCAAAAATAAAAGAGAAAAGACCTAAGAATTACTGTGGCCGTTTTTCACTTTTTTCTCAAAAAGTTGGCACCGTATGGGACTGAAATTTTCACAGATGACTGTTACTGTATCTTCCTTGATATTTTTGCCCATGAACCTGTATTTCTTTGACAAAAGCCAAAGTATGATACTACCTTTAAGTCGAACACAACATTCTGTAATAAAAAATTTCAGGAGTTTAATTTACTCAATTTTTGTTTCCGTTGCCTCTCTTTCTTTTTTTTATTAAAACAGTTATCCCTATTTTTAAATAGAACTGCCCCTTATCTCGATGTGAGGGCTGGTAATATACCTGTTCCAGTGAAAGATGTCTGAAGTCTATTTCATTGCAATGGGAGACTTTTGAGATGTTGGCTGCAGCAGACTGAAGTCTCTTTTTGCTATCTCTGAGCATGCGCGCATTTTGTGTGCGTGCGTGCGTGCGCATGCGCTTTCAACTTGAAGACCCAGCTCCAAAGTCTCCCATTATTAAACTGAACTGAATGAAATGGAATCCGTTTGAATCTAACACAACTAAATGTCATATTTGAACATGCACTGGTCATTTATCCATCTGAAACAGGAATATCATTGTCCTGTAGATGGCTACAGGTTCAGCAGCTGCACTACAAGTCCATTCATACACATGAAGCATACTGATCTTGATACATAAATTACACAGTGAAATATTCACATTGGACCATTTTTCTCATCTGCATATACACGGCATGAATATTTGTATGCAGCATCACAAATTCATGATACATGCTGCTTTCGTACTCATGTGAAGTAATGAATTGGACTTAGTGTACTTACACACCAGGATGATACAACATTAGAAAAACTGGCAACAACAAAATATTCACAAAGAATCCTGCCTGTCTTGACATAAAATTGACTCGTTTCAATATCAAGCTTACAAGTGTGTATTATTTCCAGCATTTTTGGGGGCGAAAGAGGTGGATTCAATTGGGCTTTAGGGATTTAATAGGTTAGAATTATGTGTAGGATTACGCTTACCCTAATCCAGCGTCGCCGTCGGAGGGAACACAAGGAGCAGCACTAGGCCTATGGACGGCCTGAGTTTCTCCACAGAGTTGGAATAGTGATTTTTAATTTTGATATCTTAAACTAAACTACATGTACCTACTTAAATTAACTTACCTAAATACTTGAGAATAAGCTAGATGAAGAATATATACACTATAACTGTAAGTTGATAAGTTGGCTTTCCACAGGGACAGTTGCTGTGTAGGAGTGTACACTGCCAAATCAGTTTCCACCCCTGTTTCTGGCCAACTATAAGTATCTATACTAAAGTATGATGAACTATTAAACTTAGGTGTTGCTCCCTTGATGAGTAGCTGAAGACTGGCTTGCAAGGCAGAAAAAGCAATGTGCTTTTTCTCCCCTCCAAGCATGTATAACAATAAGGCTATTGTGCCCTACCAGGCTAACAAAAGGAGGATTTACACAACTACTGGTGTTGCCTACTTAAGTCTCTCTCTGGCCTGGGTGGAGTGAATTAATTAGCCTATCTACTCTATAAATACTTATAACATTTAAGGAATATATACCTGTACAAAAGGAAAGGGGTTAAGCCCTACTTGCCAGCACTCCTGGCTTGGGAATAAAGCAATTCACTACAGGGCCTTTTCTTTATAATACATAACATTTCCACACATGCTGGAGAAATTACAAGGCATGACTTGTGGGCGTGGCCTTAGTAAGGAAGGGAGTGGCTAAAACTGGTATCTTGCCACTGAAAGCCTATTTGACTTTAATTGAAAATGGACGAAGCGATCTCTGCTTACGGTATATAGACTTTTACACATGTCATTTAAACGGTGCACTCCCAGGTCTCCAAGTCAAAAGAATGTAGCTAACTGGCCCATCTTGTGCATTGAGCAAGCATAGCCAAGTGCACTCTCCATTCTTTCAATATCATTTGCCTCAAGCCTTTGACTACGCAAAGTTTCGCAACAAGGAGACCCGTACAATGCGCACATTCATGTCGGAGTGCAGTTTGCAGGGGTATTAACGGTATTATCTCGGCAAATATTACGACGACACAAATACGTTTATATGCGAACAACACTTAAAGTATGTACAGTGGAAATACTAAACGATCATCTCGAGTTCTCTTGCATATTCTATGACTTCTAGGGCTAGATCGTGTGAAGGTATGCTCTCATCTGCTTTCTTGTCGGTGTGGAATACAAAGTAGTTATCTGAGCCCAGCTCCCAGCCTCGCTGTAATGAAAACAAAACAGAATTTGGAGTTCAGATTGTATTCAATTCGAAGGAGATTGGGAATAACGGGCTGCTTCAAACTGTTTAGCAACTGCAAAGACCTGGAACATACAGAATCTCAGATGGTCTGATATTCTGATGTGAGAAAAATCTCCCTCAAAGCATTCTTGAAAGATTCTGCCAAGATGGAATCGTCAAGCCTTTCTCGTTTGCTCTTTCTCACACCTTTTTAATTGCATTATTCACTTGAAACAGGTGCCTCAGATGTGATTCGAACCCCAAACCTCCACCTTAATGGTTAAGATATTCTACAAGTTAGGACACCAAGCTTGCCTGGGTCAACTTGGTGAACTTACACTCTGTAAGGTGGAAGGTACGGTGGCAGGTACTACTGATAACCATCCATAATACAACAGAGAGAGTAATATAGATATGTTTGCACTGTCTTTCTGAGATGTTGCAATCTTTGACCTCTTATGTCTGACTGGATTGACAGAGACGACCCTCACCTTCTCTGCGTACACCTTCAACTCCTGCGGCTTGGTGAAGAACAGCATCCTGACTGCCTCGTTGAAGGCTATCCTCTCGTAGGCCTTGTCCACGCAGGCCGCGATCTCATCCCGGATTGTCAAGAGGAGGATGTCGATGAAGAAGTTGTAGCTCTCGGCGGGAACATTGCCCTTGGCAAGGAAGACCTGGGACAAGCAAAAGAAGATCAACAGTGTTTAAAATGAAACCCATCAGAGTGTCAGCTGTATTATGGCTTGGCCCCTCAACTTCCACTCGACCAACTTTCTATGTATAATAGAAATCAGATCAGTCACAGATTCTCATCTTAACTGGCCCGAGCACCCTTGCCAAGGCTAGGAACAAGTCTGAATGCTCCTTGACTGGTGCTTGCTCACCAACAATGTCTAAATCTACACTTTATGCTGAGGAAACGATGACATTGCAAATGTGGCAAACAAGACTGGGGCCAATTAGTAAAGAGCTGCTATCCAGCAAATGTTTATGCTAAGCAGAAACCTCAGCCGAGAACCAGTGACGGGTAATATACATTGCATGGAATTTTGGCCGGTGACCTGAGATTGCGTAGCAAAACCATACTATAGCTGAGCAAACTTGCTTGCTCCATAAAGTAGGATCTTTATCATTTCATACCTTGTTATAGCTCCCTTCCATCAGGTATTGCTCCATGGACACTGGGTGTTTGATGTAAATATTGTTCTGGATTTCTTTGGCTGGTAACAGTTCCAACTCCTAACGAAAGAGAACGAAACATGGGAAAATCACCTTATGGTAATATAAAGAAGAGCATTTTTCATGATCAAGAGAGAATGTTCTCCATCAGTGATGTTCGGTCCACGCTTCCAGCAGATGATGAAAACTTTCATAATATGATAAATGGTACATTATTTTGGGGCCTATGTGAAGGGTCCAATCATTGAGACGCGAGACCACAAGCTTCTATTTTGAATCTAAATTCTCAAACAGAATAAAGGATTTGACTGCAAGGTCGTGACTTACGGTGTGGAACTCAGCCAGTCTGTTCTGTGCCAGCAGTCGGAGTAGATTCAGCCCCAGTAGCTGGTACTTGTAGGAAGATTCCGGCAACTCTTCCCTGAAAACAGATTGGGACGGACATCTGAATGTAAAGTACGGTCTGGGCCTAGGAGATTGGAGGGCAAGGCTACCTAAGAGTGCCCCTGATTCCTACAAACCCCTTCTCCAGGTGTATGTCGGGAAATTGCAGGATTTCTCTTCTACGATGGTTACCCTCCTGTGTCAATATGAACTGACTGAATTTATACGAATACACTTTCATTTCAAGACAGTGAGTGCATCATTTTACATCAATTTGTTGCAAAGTTCCTCAGATTCACCTTTTTTTGTATTTGGAGAATTCTGAAGGATTAAGGTAGTGGGAACACTTTAACGGGATGGAATTGAGAATAGTGGAAGGCTGGGGTATTAATATCCAGCTGAATTGGGTGATTATTGGTTGGTTATGAGGGATAACGGATGCAATCCACCCAAAAGAGTCATAGTTAGGGATAATGAAAGATTTCATCTCAGAGGATTCTCTGAACACTGAAGTAGTCTTGAATCTAGTCCATGTCGATGTTCTGTGGTCATCGCCTGAACACATGGAGTGACAGGCAGCAAGCTACGACACAAGAAGATCCTGGATTCAAGACTACTATTTAACTAGCAGAGCTCTGCTTACATGCTTGTGTGCGTGACTTCTTACCTGTAATCAAAGTAGTAAGGTTTCAGCTGGGCCATGTAGCGCTCAAATGACTGGATGTCTCCCTTAAGTACACTCCATTGCACTCCAATCTCCAGGATGTCACCTACAAGAGAAGTCAAATAGCTGGGTTACTTATCCCACTGAATTAACATCAAGTCAACATTACAGAGGATTCTTACACAGCCGCTGCTGTGCTGAGTTTCATCTGTCATAAGTGCACATCTACAATGGCAAGCCTGGAAAGAAGCGGAGGCCACGAAAGCCATGGCCTTCATTGCCCTGGTTTTGGGCCTTGGTGCCCCTTCAATGTTTCCATAGCATTATGATTTTCCAATAGAAGTGCCCCTTGCAATGGAAAATTGGCCTTGCCCTCACCAAACCTTATTTCAAGCCCCGCAATGGCACTGCAAAACCAAACATGTGGCAAGTCTCATCCAACCACCTCCACACTTGGACAGGCTCTAATTTCCATATCCTAGCTGAAACATATCCTAGCTGAAACAATGAAGGGAATAAATTGAACATTTGGGGAGGGGATGGGGAGATGATTGGGGGGGGGGGGGGTGCTCAAAGGTCATGACCAGTGTAATGGAGTCCATGACCTCCGAGGCTTTGGTGACATTCCTGGCAGGTGCATGATGTCAACTTACGTGCTATGATGAGTTCTTGTTTCGATGGCTTGCTGCCAGCGATGGGTAGAAATGAAAGATTCAACAGAGCAATCTTGGAGAAAGAAACAAAAATATGAAATATTAACTGTATGATTCAGCTGCCTACGATGTTCATCCCACAGCTGAGCTGGCATATTGAATGACAAGCATTACATAGGCACAGTTAAGGAAAAAAAAGGTGATCAAAGTCATGCGATGTCGTGTTGCTGTAGCAACGTTTTGGCTGCTGGTACTGCTAGCCTTCATCAGGCAACAGTTTTTGACAGAATTCGGAACATTTTTTTTTTCAAAGATTTGCAAGTATTTACAAATATTTGCATTAAATACGACTCTTGGAGAAAATCACTGCTAAGTCTGCTGGCCGCCATCTTGTCATTTAAAGCTCATGGACGATACCATTTTAAGTAGGGGTGTTCAAGTAATGCAAGTGCCGAACCAGGGACATGTACAACAACTCAACTCTCCCCACCCCAACCCAACTATAATTATACACTGTTTTAATATTCATGTTTATTGTTTTACTTTGCAAAAAAGTAACAAAGAACTCTTTGACATTTTAACTCCCTAGATACAAACTAAATCATAATGGCTTGGTAATTAATTGCATTACTTGCAAACCCATAGTACATAAATGGTAAGGTCAAGTTGACGTCAGGCAGTTGACGCTCGGGACATTGATTTTTTTATATTTTTAGTTGACTCCGAGTTGACTTTAATGACTTTATCAAAGTTTATGACCAACTTTATGACCAACTCAATATGCCCAAACCAAAAGGGGGAAATCGTTTCATGTGTTGTGCCAATTTATGACTGAACTTTAATTTGGCATTCACGATGTGAAAATTGCAATGTTTGAATGAATGGTGTGGCTGGGCATGGGACGATTCACTGGGACATATGATACATGTGCAATGTCAACTCTCAATGGCAATGTAATGTAATGCAAATGGCCCTCCAACGTATTGTGAATCAGCAGATTTTGTCGCATTATTCAAAGACGGCTGCAGAAAAATTAACACAAGGAAAAATCTCCAAACGTCGACACATGTGTGCTACCTACCTTCAGCTGTCCGAGGGTGTCGCCGCATTTGTCAAGATTCGGGGGCTTCTTGTTCCATTCTCTGTTTAGTTTCTGGTACATCGACACTGCTTCTTTCATTGTCGTCGCCGCCATGTTGTTGCTGAATCATTATCTCATCATGAACAAAGGAGGGCGCTATTTCAATTCCATTGAATTCCACGAGCGCAAAATAACAATATTTTGAGGACATTATTAATATTATCCATCCATCAATGTGATCGCGGGTGAAATCAAACTGCTCTAATTTTCCAGCAGGGCCCACTTCATGTTACTGCAGAATGAACTCGTGATCACAGTTTAGGCCGAGGGAGAGCATCAATAATGGCTGCGAAGGACGGTTTGCGGCTCTTGATTCGGGAGGGAGATGGTTTGAAGAAGGAGGTTGGTGCATGGTGTGTTTGTGTACATTTCGATAGGAGTGGTTTTGTATTGTGGGCCTCCAGATTCCTTTTAACAAAAACTGTTGTTTTTTCTCCCACATTTTATTTGTCTGCACAGGTGGATGCCTTTGCACTGGAGAGTCAAGGAGTGATTGAAGATATGGGACTTGCTGACAGAAAGCAACGTTTGCAGAAATTACAGCTCAGGTTGTCAAAACTCAAACAATTCTGTAAATATGTGGCTCCTACTCAGTCCTAGTAGTCAGTCCTAGTAGTACTAGGGTTAAGGGGCCGTCCATAAAGTACGTACGCACGAAGGCTGGGAGGGGGGATTGTTACAGACAAAAAGTCACATACAGAAGTAGTTTGGCTTGTGGGTGTGCACATGTCGTACACATAATCAGTTGGTTGTGTGGTACGTACAGGCCTAGTTGTGATGATCGTAACCCTTGGTCTGACATATGGGGACTGGGAGTGGGACCTAAGTCCAAGTCCCCATGTCAGACCTAGGATTACGATCATCGTAACTAGTACAGGCCTGCATGTCGCTACCAGTGACGTATAAAAGGCCAACCCTCGAAAACTTGATATCTCGAAAACAAGATGACCATAAACCTTGGTCATCTTAATTACTTTACAGACTCAAGTAACGTTTGGCTTTTAATTATTTTCTCTTCTTCTCTTTTCTTGACACAGGAGTAAAGATTTGATCAAAAGAACTGTCAAGGCAGAACAGAAGGTCACCAAACACACCAAGGTCAAGATTTCTCAGTTTTGTCACTTTGACTAAAATGTGTCTCATTAGTATTTTAATAGCTTGTGAAATTTCTAATGAGATTGTGAACATAAAATAGCCAGTATACAAACAGTGGTGTGGCTTTTCATTTCAATTATTTTTCTGGAAGCCTTACGAAGTTACGTCATAGCCATATGCCGCATGAAGCATTTTTTACAAGCCACTTGGAGGCAACCAACTACGCTGCTAGTTGCGACGATCGTAACCCTAGGTCTTACATGGGGACTGGGACCTTAGGTCCTAAGTTCCCAGTCCCCATGTCAGACCTAGGGTTACGATCATCGCAACTGCTACGCTGCATGCAAAGGAACATTTCGGTAGCATAGAAATAATTTTTCTACAAGTTTCTCACTATCCCTATTTATTACACATGTATAAACAAGTTGAATGTGAATCATTTTGCCTGGAACTGATTGCCGATTTGTGACATAGGCCTTAGAGAGATGTTGATTGTGAGGCTTATGGACCTAGGTTGAATTTACTGGCTGCAACATCAAGTTAAAAATCTTCAGCACTTTCATTTCACCAATTTCCTTACTTCAACTCAGCGTAATTAATATCAATTTTTTCAAAATGTCTCTTTTTTTGTAGGGTAAGGAAGCGACTCCTGTTAATCGATTTGATGAGATCAAAGCTGATGAATTGAAACGACTCAGAAACATCAAGGTTTGTAGCAGAGGAAATTACTGTGAAATTTCATGGACGGGTCCCCAAAATATCTATAATTTTGGCAATTTGGGACACTGCCATCCGTAGGGCTGGATAGCACAGTTGATAGAGTGCCGGTATGGTATTCTGAATAGGTTGGAATCTCACTCAAAGTCAATTTTCTTTGTTCACCTTTCAGTTACTTAACAAGCCTTGAATTTTGTTCTGAAAGGAGCAAGGCCACTTTTCCATTGCAAGGGGCACTTCCATTGGAAAATCATAATGTCTATGAGAACATTTGAAGGGGCACCAAGGCCAAGAACCAGGGTAACAAATGCCATGGCCTCTGTGGCCTCTGTTAAATTAAATACGTGGCTTAAAAAAACAAATGGTCAAAGTAGATACAAGATCCTCTGAAGGGTGGAGCTCACGCCCCTGATCTGAGAGAGTCCTTCTTGATAGCATCATGATTCTTCCAAAGCTGTTGTATTATCCCCATTGAGTGAACATTAATTAGATTTGTAGACAATTCATTATGTCGTGGTGATATCGCCTCACATTACTCTCGTGATACCGCTATGATTTCTGCTGTTAAGGTGTCAAGAGCCATAATCTTGCCGGAGCCAGGATTCTTGTGAGGAAGTTTAGCGGTATCGCAAGAGGCGTGTGATAGCAGATAGAGACGATATCACCGTGACTTCTAACGACTTATCTTTAAGTCTAAATGAACATATTGGTGTTTCAGGTTCACTTATTACTGCTTTTGTTCTTTGTTTGTTTTTTGCTGCAGAACCGTCTGGAGAAACTCAAAGGTAGCCTGGTGCCGGATGAGACAGAAGAAGAATACTTTCGGTAATGCCGCTGCTTTTGTCTGGTAAAAATCAAATTGGCAAAAAGAGGGCTTGTTCAATTGGGCCATTTGTTTGGGATTTGCCTCTTGAAGAGAGCTTCAAATTATTGATAAGAAAAACATACCAATTTCTTTTTTTTTTCATTTGTAAATAATCACCTTTTCAAAAAATAGCAATTGATTTGGAACAATGTTGCATCTCATTTCATTTCATTTATTCATTTTGTAGGTTAAAAACAGAAATATTGAAATACAGACAATTAGCATTAACAAATGTAATATACCGGTAAATGTTCATACCACAAGCCCCTACCCCAGCAATTTACATATTCAGTGATTGCATGTACATGTTTTACACTGTAACATTTTTGTTTGGAGTAAGGAGGGCCTGGTGCATTTCCATCCTAGCAGGATCTTTATCAAAGCCTTTGATAAAGATCATGATAAGATGCGTGAGGCCCTCCTTACTCCAAGCATTTTAATCTCCTATACAGGTCATTATTTTGGCTTATGAGCAGCCTGCAGCGGTTTATTACTTGTATCAAGTAACATTTTGACTAGAAAAAGAAAAGGAAAAGAAACACAACCAACCAACGAACATATGATTGAATGCCCCAGATTAAGCCTTGAAGTTAGTTGGATTTTATTAATGAAAATTATTTTCCCTGTAGATTTGTTTTTGTTTTGTGGCCAAACCAATCCATACGTATGAATTGAATGGTTTCCTCCCTCTAGCCAAATGGGGGACAAAGAAAAAGCTAAACAATCATCTTCTGCTGTACAAGTATTGAGTGTTGGCCCCGGTGCTAACAGCACCCTGGAAGATGATGAGGATGCAGAGGATGATGATGAGGAAGATGAGGGCGGAGAGAAGGAGGATGACGGGGAAGAGGAAAAAGAGGACGACCAGGATGAAGGGGATGACAAGTCCCCGTCTCCAAAACCTGGCAGCAAGCTCAAGCGTCTGAGCCTCTTCAGGCGCTCCTCCAAAGGCGGCAAGGATGCCTCTCCCAAACCCAGTAAGCCGACTGAGGAGGGCACGGCGTGGACCACTGAGGCTGCCCCCGCGGCCGGCGAGACAAAAAAGGAGAAGAAGGAGCGAGAGAAACGGGAGAAGCTCGTGGAGAAGGAGCGAGCGGAGCAGGCCAAACGGGAAAAACGGGAGCAGGAGAAGCGCGACAAGCTGGAGAAGGAGAGGCTAGAGAAAGAGCGCAAGCAGAAGGAAAAGAAACAGAAGGAAGGCAAGAAGGGCTCCGGAAAGGGCAAAACAGGACCCGCCAATGGCACTGGCACCCTGGAAGGAATCAGTGAACATTCTGAAGAGGAAAATGACGAGGAAGCTGCCGAAGACGAAGATGCTGAAGACGAATATGCTGAGGATGAAGATGATGACAATAACGACAAGAACAATTCCCTCAAATCACCCCCTAAACGTAGTCTCAAGAGTCCCTTCGGTCGAAAATCCAAGTCCAGCCAGAAAGGTAGTAGTAATGGTAGTAGCAATCCAGTGGAGGAGACGAAGTCGGCGAAAGAGAAAAAAGGAGGTGGCGGTTGGAAGCTGTTTCAGCGCAAGCCAGACAGGTGAAAATGCACAAACGTGGTTGGTGTGTTGTGAACCAAGAGTGTGTGGACTACCCGTCATCCCTACTGGACTCCCTTTTCCTCCCCCCTTACCTCTTAAACCACTTACACAGACTAATGTACTCTCCTAAACTCCATCCTCACACCCAGCTACCCTCAGCCCTTGCACAGATGGTGTTGTACGCTAACGTTGTCACCCTCGGTATTTAGAGATTAATCCCTGTTTGTCTTACATCAGAAGCACTTTCCTTTCCAAATACCTTCACTTTCCTTCTTCATTATCACATCCCGTGTTTTAAACTAGACTCCTAATAATTCTGGTATTTATAAGGTTGCAGGTTTCTAGGTGTGATTCTAACTTAACATTTGCTCTTTATTACGTGGTGGCCTACCAGCCGCACCAAGCTTGCTGTGGTTAACTATCCATGTTGAATTTGACTTTTCCAAGATGGCCTCCAATGGTCAAGATATCCATAACTGGGTACCACTATAGGCCCACCCCTCTTTGCCATACAGAGGGCAGCATCCCAGCCATGACCTGTCGCTTTGTAAAATTATATCCCCATACCAGTAGATGGAAAGGTCTGAAACATTGAAAATGCTAGCCTGTGATTTATCTATCAATCCAAGCAAGTATTTCATCACTATAAAATAATTGGCGAAAGCACAGGCATGATATTTGTAATGTGATCGGCAACATAACATAAAGTTTTGGATTTCTTAACGGCCAATGCTAGATACATGGACTCTGCTAGAGGCAGGGTACTCTACAGTGTCTCCAGGCCAAAGCGAAAGGTGGCCACCTTCTTGGTAAACCAAAAAAATCCAGACCCAAATGTGCTATAATCTGTTTGCCATGGAAATTAAGATGTGTGCATGGCATACAGAGGAACAAGGACAAAACTTGATCAAGCAAGCACCTGGGGCCGATTTTACAAACTTTACGACGCATCGCAGAGTTAAGACGCATCCTTACTCTGTGGACTCATCGCATGTATGCGACGCGTCGCAGCTACCCCAATTTCATAAATTAAAGTCTTGACATTTCAAACTTTGTTGACTTGTCATCGCACGGTCTGACTTTGACAGACTTTTTGTCGAACATTGAAATTTTGTTTTTAGGAAAGCATCAAAAGACAAAGACAAAGACGCTCCCGTTGAGGAATCGTCGAGCAAGAAAGGGGAGGAGAAAGCCCAAGGGACTTCCAACGGAACTGCGATCGAGGACGAAGATGAAGATGAAGATGATGATGAAGATGAAGAAGATGAAGATGATGAAGAGGAGGCCTCTGCAGAGGAAGATGAGGAGGATGTTTCTGGAGAGGAAGAGGAGGAAGTTGAAGATGAAGAAGAAGAGGAAGTTGAAGATGAAGAAGAAGAAGAAGATGATGAAGAAGAAGAAGAAGAGTAAGCCATATGATGTGTTTCCAACTAAGGCAGTGTCCGAAACGGGCTTCCAGAGCTAAGGCTAGGTCTATCGTCTTGATGTCTCCATGTATTTCCAATTGAGCGAAGACCTAAACCTAGCTCTAGACAACAGATTCGGATGCAGCCTAAGTCCTAATTTCCAAAACACTTTTGAAAAATGGCAAATTTTTAGTGTGGATTTGGATTTAATTAACAAAAAGTAATGAATGTCTGAATAGTCTGATTTCCCCCCAAAATAGTGCCTAAATTTACAAACGAAGGTAAATTTGTGATGGACTTATCATTAGACAGTTAAAACAGTGTCAGGATATGAGACAGGTGACATGTTATGTAAGTTTTCGGCACCACATTTCACAGTCTTCCATTTCTCGTGAAGTGCACATTCATGCTAGGTCAGTTAGTAAGCAGATGGTCTTGGGTTCGAATCCCACCTGAGCCAGTGCATGATTTTTGTGATGGTCACTCCAAAAGTATTATGTGTGCAGTGCTGATATATGTCGTTGAAGGGCAAGCCCCATTTGAATTATCTGTCGGTCTATTACTCCTGGCGAAGGACATCAGTAAGGCCTAATAACTCCCACTTGGACCTGTCCTGGGAAGCTATCCCCTCACCTCTTGTCGATCCCATCTCTTGCAGCTCAGCTCAGACAAACTGAATACTTTATGATGATTTGGTCATTTTGTTAATAGTGTGGAAGACGAAGCAGAAGAAGAAGAAGAAGATGATGATGATGAGGATGATGAAGAATATGAGGATGATTCTCAGTTTGAGAAGGAGCTTGGAGGCACTGGAGGCTCTGATGCTAGTGGCAGCGTCTTCATCCCGCCTGATGAAGGGGTAGGTTCTTTGGGTTAAAATGTCCGACCTCCTTAAGACAATGACAGACTGCGACGTGTTACGATGGTTTCTCAGCTTGAGCTTATGTCCCGTCCCGTCCTTGCCATTTTGTTTTCTTCAATTCTTCAATTTTCCAGATGGAGCGGTTTCAGGCGGTGTGTGACTTTGACCCCGAGCAGACTGAAGATCTGGGCTTCAAGCGTGGAGACATCGTGACTGTTCTCAATACAAGGTAAGAAACTCTTGGAATTTTTTACAGGCATTGGCATAAGCAGTTAGTGTGCTGATCCAGGGCCGGTGATTACACAGCCATACCTTTGCATCTTATTATTTAAAAGTCAAACTGAGCTAGTGATCAAAAATTTCACAGCATATTAAATTATTAATTTGAAAAAAGTTCTTTCAGGTTTGAAACATTTCCGACTTCGTAGCACTGTGATTTGCAAAAAGATCAATAAAGCAAACAATTTATTGGCCTTCAACGATGTCGATAAGCACCTCACTGAGTGCCTTTTGAGCACATATGAAAAAAATCATGTGCTGGCTCACAGTGGGATTCGAACCCAAGACCTGCTTAATACTAGTGCAGATTCCATACCGCTAGGCCACCGAGCTAGCTAGGGTCAGTGGAGTGAATCGAATCCTGCCTTATCGGCGGGTGCCGTAATTAATCAGTTATAAGATGAATAAAGTAATTTAAAAAAATGCAAATTATGACGGACACATTCATAAAATTGATGACATCATTGTTTTCAGGGATGATGGATGGTGGATGGCCGAAGATGAAGAAGGGAACCGGGGACTGGTACCCAGCACCTACCTCAAGGTACAGTACAATAGACATAGGGGGTTTACGAAACGGAGGCTCAGGCTCAGGCTCGGCCTCAGGCTCCGGCTCCAGCTCTGATATTATACTGAAAATATATGTTGTGGTTTTTCATTGAAGCTGAAGCTCTGTTTTCCTTTCCAAACGAGAGAATCTACTTCAGAACCACAGCCAAATGCCTCTATTTTGATACCCGTTATTTCAGAATGCATTCACGAAATGGAGCTGGAGCCTGAGACGGAGCCTGAGCCTCCATTTCGTAAACGCCCATACTCTCAGGATGCAGGAGGAAGAACCAAGCAGGAGATATGCCCCTCTGCTGCCCAACACATTTCAAAAGGCTTCCACAGACTGCTGTATCTCCCATACATCCATTTCACCCAAACTCATCGTAACCTACTATCAATCGTCGGGGCACCCATTCTACTCTGTGCCACAATACGTATTAACGTCTGATACGTGCGTGCATGCAAATTTAATGCAATCAGATCTGCTTTTAGAACATTTCCGTCTGGATTGTGACAGAGGATGTTTATTGTCAATTTCGCACGTCCGCACGGCAGCAGCTATCTATGTGATAGACGCACTGGCCATAACACTACGATAGTAGATGCCCCTTGATTGGTCAAAACCTAGAGGTCAGTGCTGGTTTGACTTGCATAATTAATCAAGAAATGTGCACGCATGTGATAGACACTCGCTTGCTGTATGGCGAGTGCATCTATCACATAGACTTAAGTCTTAAGGGGAAAAAATTAAAACCAGTAGAAACAATGTAAAGAGTCTTCATGTTTGCCAGCCTACTCAAATTCGCTTTTTTTCCCAAGCATAGCATCAGGCTGGGTAGTAATTCTTGTGATTTGTTTTTGATTTTCTGGCACAGCTGAAGAAAGATTACAGTGACTACAGGGACGTTCAGTCACCCGAGCATGGTGGTATGTTGGTTTATTCTGTAGATCTATGTAACAAGTAAAAACTGATTTATAACGTCATCATCAAGTCAATTTTAGTTGGTGCACTTTGCAATGATGTGATCTTGTCGGACTTCAGATGCTAAACCACAAGCTAAAGAGGGCAGTGTTTCTATAGGCCTCCAGCCTAGTGATTGGATCCTACGGGATAGATCTTGATGGTTAACTTTTTCACTTTCGGGTTCTGGCATTTGGAGAGAGAGCACGTTTAGCTGTTCATTTTGGGGTGTGACTCACTATCCTTAAAGGATTGGTAAAATACCCTAACAGAAATGTTCACAGATTTACTTATAACTTTCAGGGTATGAAGATGGTGCTGGTAGAAACATAACGTTAAAATACACATATTTCCTCCTGAAATGGTGTATTTATCCAGACATTAGTCAAACAAAGAGGGGTAAGATCAAAACCATTCTTTATGCTTTATTCAAGAAAAATTGAGTTTGGTTTTCGCTCTTTTCTCGTGACTCACGTATGTCCGATTGAGGTCAAATTTTCACCGGCTTTTTATTTCATGTACATGTACATATTGGATATCAGACAAAATGTGAGTGCTGTTCTAAGACCTTTACCAATCATGTATTACACCTTTTACAATACAAGGATGCCTTTGTTTTGAGGTCAAAATGTGTAAAATTGCTGATGATTTTCATTGTGCTGCAGCATCAATCAGTTATGGGACTTTTGTCTCAGTCTGTCAGGTTATGTCAACATTTTAAGAACTACTTACTGGTATATGTATGCTGGCAATAAGGGTCAAGGGGGAACCTTTCTATAATAATAGGTATATTCTGTCTTGGAGCATTACGGTAATTGAAAGAATGCTAATAGGAATACAAATAACATGAGTGTTTGGGCTTCAATGATTTGGATGATTTTCATTAATTTTTTGAATTGTTTTTGTCTTCAGAGGAAGGGTATGATCAAGGCGCTCGTCGAAAATCGTAAGTAGCTTCAGTGTTCAGCCATTCATTGAGGTTTACCCCATGTTTGAAATGTTTGAAAGTGCAGTTTTGATTTTATTTCAAATTTATTTGCAAATTGCTTATTTGAAACCAGTTAAAATATTCTGTGGGGAATTCCGCAATGTTGCTTGATGATATTCTGGAAGGAAAATCATATGTTGTTCTTTAATGTTTGTTACAGAGGAGTGCAACTTTGGAAAGGGCTACGTAAAGCCATGAATGAGGTACGTTCAGCTGCTTGTTAAGTGTAAAAAAAACATACAGGATTTGCATGGTGTCCATTTAAGATCAGCAAACTTATAACACTCTATTGTACTTTCAAAGGGTACATATACAATTCTTGAAATCAGAATGTATCTGCAAAAAGTATGAATAAAATGTCAATTTCTTCTTCCATTTTGTTGATCTAGACAAGTGTGACAGATGTGTTAACTGCAATGGGTGCAATTCCATCTGGATTTAGACATTCCACTACGGCCAAACTTCTTAAAGAAGGTAATATGCAAATGTATGACTTTTTACAAATTCTTTCTATTTGAAAAACATTTAATCTTATTTTTTTTTACATTGAAAAAAAGGGGCGTTTCCTTTTGAATGTAGTTTATGAAGTAAGGAATTATAATTATAATGTGTGTACTCAAGATCTTGTGGTCGATCTCTACAGATGTGGGTTTGGGTCCAGCCATGGGTTAGTGCCAGGGGTGCTTGTGTCCTTGGGCAAGATGCTTTGTTACACTTTACTCTTCTTCACTTAGTAAAATAAAAGTAATAACAATTTGGGAGGCTAAACATCCTTAATCACAGCTGGGGTGCTGAATTGCGAAGGATGAGGCTACAACTTGATCTAGTTGCCGGCATTCATGACCATCTTTGGCAGCCAGCCACATCAGCCCATATATGATCACAGAACACAGCCTAGGATCGAAAGTGATTTTTGTGGAGGGAGGGAATCCGGAGAAAAACCATCATAAAATAAAAGAGAACCAACGCACAACTCTACTCACTCACATATGACCCAAGCTGGAATGGAACCCCTGGCCACATTGGTCCCTAACGTAATCGCTACCTATGCCGCCAAATGTGTTCTTGTTGGGAGTTGAGATGGTTTCAGGAGCATAAATGTCACCCAATGACCAGGGATGGTAATGGTGAAGTGTACACAGATTTCCTTTCAGTGCTTAAGTTTGCTATAAAATTGTCACACTGTTAATTATCATCATTAAATAAAAAGATATGAAATCTTACCAAGCCAATGACCATAAAGTTGCCTGTGTCAATTTTGTCATTTTCGTACTGACATGGGATACATACATGTATTTACCTATGATAAGCAATGATAAGGATATTTTGTACACTGCATGATCATCCTGCCCTGAAGCAAGTATCACTTGGAGCAGGTTTTTACGAGCATTGTGTTTTTTCCCTTCTTGTTGCTTCAGATCAACACACACTCTGCCATGTCATGAAACCTCGTCTGAGTGAGTCCAATCTCACCTTCAGGGACATCTTCTGGGATCCCCAAGAGAATCAGGTATCTTTCCTTGATGAGAATCTCCCTGCAAACAAAAGACTATCCAGTCAATTTCCTCTCTAGTGCCCAAGCCAATCTGGCAATAGGTAGTCCCTATCATAGAAGTGGAAGACCCTCATTGTAAAGCACTTGGTATTGCAGGCCTTGAATTTGGTTCTGAAATGGGCAATGCCACTTTTCCACTGCAAGGGGCACTTAATTCCATTGGAAAATCATAATGTCTATGGAAATATTTGAAGGGGCATCTAGGCCAAGAACCAGGGCAACGAAGGCCATGGTCTCCGTGGCCTCCGTTAAATTCAAGGCTTGGTATTGCAATCCACAGGTCTGAGGTTCACATCCCCTGGAGCACTGGTATATTCTGTACGTGAATAAATGTAACCAAAGACTGCAGGATCAAAGAACAGTAGTGAAATCAGCAATCTTCTGCTGAAAATTGTCCTTGGACTTTAAATACAAATTTGTTCATGGTGGTATGGAGAAACAGTGCCTTGTCCTCAATTAATGGACTTGGCCACAGGGTCAGAGTAAAGTAGCAAGTCTTTGAAAAACTATGGGGTCATCAGACCAGGGGATAATTTCACTTAAAACTCAACATAACCTACTATCAATCGTAGGACTTATTTTGCATTGCAGCTCTATGTAGGATACGATGGGTTATCCCTCGTAACTCGGATTTAGATCGATCGTTGGGCTTTGTGAATTCGACCCCTGGTCAGACAAGGATGTATCTGGGTACATGCTTTGGAGAAAGCTGGATAGCCTTCTAGTTTAGAACTATTCCTGCCCTAAACTGACCTTTTTGACCAATTACAACGTCATTCATTTTTGTTGTCATCACAGATTAGAGCTCGGACTGTCCGCGTTCAGAAGATGATCTCTATCGTCATGATTAAAAATATGCCCCAGGTCGGAGCAGGTGAGTACATCCTTCCTCTGCTTTGAAGAGACATTTTTAGGATGATAACAGTCTCTCCAACCGTAACATTTTTTCTTACTGAATGTCTTGACCAGAAAAACATCTATTTTCATTTTTAAACAATCTTTATGTGATTGATATTTATACATGTGCATTATATCTTTATAGACATTGCAAATGAGAAGTGCGAACAAAATAGAAGTACAAACGATTCTTACACGGTGTTTCCGCAAACTGATCCACATGGCAAATGTTGTTGTTCTTATGCAGGTTTGGAGACGAAAAACAGACACATACGAGTGGCATTGTTTGACGGGGATAAGGTAAGACAAGAATTACTCATGCTGTTACTAAAGCAGCATTCTAAAAACTGCTTTTTAAAAAAAATCTCCAAATGATGTGGCAGAGGTCATTTGAAAATTGAATCATATATTTTATCATTGAAAAGTTGTAGTGATAATGTAGTGATTTGTTTTGGACCCAATGTTTTTCTCAGGTGCTGAGTAACATCCACACAGTGCAGGCGACGGTGGTGGAGTCGGACCCTAAGACCTGGAAATTCTCCCCTAAGGTACAATGTTTCAAATTGCAAGAACTCGGTGTCCACTTTATACCTGCAAAGCCCCTTCAGTACCATATACACAGTTGCTTTCATATCCCACATACTACGGTATGAATGAACTACCACATCCCTTTCAGTCCCAAATACTTCATAAATGGTGGTTGGCCTCCATATCCTACATACTACAAATGTACGAATACAAATCCACAGCCCCTTTCAGTCCCATATACTTCATAAATGGTGGTTGGCCTCCATATCCTACATACTACAAATGTACGAATACAAATCCACAGCCCCTTTCAGTCCCATATACTTCATAAATGGTGGTTGGCCTTCATATCCTACATGCTACAAATGTACGAGTACAAATCCACATCCCTTTCAGTCCCATATACTTCATAAATGGTGGTTGGCCTTCATATCCTACATGCTACAAATGTACGAGTACAAATCCACAGCCCCTTTCAGTACCATATACTTAACACACAATAGCGCTCCGCTCTATCTTGTGTTAAAATAGCAGGCTAAATGCTTTGATGTCACACTGGATCTCAGACAAACATTGCAACGTGTGGTGGGTGGGCTTGGATGTGCATGCACGATGCTATGCGTGTGAGTCAATGTTTGTCTGACATCCGGGGATTTTGTACATGTGCGCGCTGGCCAAATCACTTGTGTGACGTCATTATTTTGTGTGGAGCGCTATTGGCCTCCATATCCCACATACTATACACATCCACATATAGCCCCTTTCAGTACCATATACTTCATACACAGTTGGCTTCCATATTCCACATACTGTGATGGATACCACATAGCCCCTTTCAGTACAATAATACTTTACACACACAGGCCTTGCGCTAACTAGCTTTGTGTAAATTTGGTCTTAAATATTCATACATGGGACTAAAAAAAATAGTTAAAAATTGTATTGTGTAATGCAACCATTTTGATTTTTTTAAAAGTAAAATGAGCATCAACTGCTAATTGTGAAGTTTCATGCTAATTTTGTATATGACAAACCGTCTGTCTGTTTTATTTGAACATAAAAAACTACATCAGCTTGTAGGACAGGTAACAAAGGGCTGCCTGCCCGGCTCTTCTCAGGTAATGTAATTATCCAGGGTTATATTTAGTGCCATTCAGTTGTACACCCATGTGAAAAATATGCACAAATGTAGTTGGAAAAAGAAAAAGAATTACAAAACATGTTGTGTCGTTTTATAAAATCCATGTTGCCTGCGCCTGATTCTAGGACCGTGCTGTGCTCATTTTCAAATTGTTTGTTTATACAACATACACAAAAATGGTTGTTGGTTTGTTGGAAGGTCATGCGTGTTGGCAAAATTGGATGTTTGTCATATTTGTACCGATAGCAATATATATATATATACCCTTAAACGCACCAATTAGCTCTGGAGTTATCTAGGGTGTACGTTCATCACCCTGAAATTAGGTCCTGGTTGCTGTATTGTAAATACTTGCCTGTAGTCCAATCCCAAGCTCTCATTTCCAAAGCCCATACTAGTAGCTCGGACTATGTAGTATCATTTATTGTCCCCCAGTCCAATCAAATCCCTAGCTTGACATCCAATCAAATCCCTAGCTTGCCATCCAATCAAATCCCTAGCATGCCATCCAATCAAATCCCTAGCTTGACATCCAATCAAATTCCTACCTTGCCATCCAATCAAATCCCTAGCATGCCATCCAATCAAATCCCTAGCATGCCATCCAATCAAATTCCTAGCTTGCCATCCAATCAAATCACTAGCTTGCTGTCCAATCAAATCCCTAGCTTGACATCCAATCAATTAAATCACTAGCTTGCTGTCCAATCAAATCCCTAGCTTGACATCCAATCAAATTCCCAGCTTGCTGTCCAATCAATCAACCCTAGCTTGCCATCCAATCAAATCCCTAGCTTGCTGCCCAATCAAATCCCTAGCTTGCCATCCAATCAAATCATTAAAAACTATCCTTTGATTTTATGCTAGAATAGTTTACAAACATCTTCAAAGTATTGGGCTTGACATTTTGATTACATGTCGGCTGTAAGTCGCTGAAAACTCATGTGTATCCACCAAACTATCCTGCTATTTTATTCATGAATACCCTGGAAATAGCTTCAAAGTATTTGTCTTGGTGTTTGACATTGGCACTGATATTTCATGTGTACTGACTGAGAGGTATCATTATCTTTGTGTTCTCATCTCAGATGACCGGGATGCTACCCAGCTCACTAGATGGTGATTGCTTTGTAAGAACCAACTGCACTGACGGAAACATAGGTATGTAGTGTGTACCGGTAAGCATTTTAATACAACAAACCCATGTTGGTGTGCGCCCAAACCCAAAGTTGAGAGTGCAGTTCTGCGTTATGTGGACATTTCTCGAACTCTTGAAAAAGCACACAAAACAGCTGGTCCATTTCATCTTAGGATATGTAAGAGTATATAGCAGGAGTCTCTGGTTCGAATTCCCCCTAAAATTTTACATGAGCTTTCAGGAATGTACCAATATACCAGAAAAGGGTAAACCTTATTTCATTCTGTTTGTTTATGGTTATTTTTGTAATTTATTTGAAATGTAAATTTCCATTGGTTTCATTTCAGGAATCCTGTTTGAGGTTTGCTTATCCTACGTGCGAACGGTGAGAAAGATTTTGGGTGTTTTTGTTTTTTGAATCTTGACATAAAATGTTTCTCATTGTATATTATTATTGTCAAATTTGTCTAATGCTTAACTGAGTCGATCTTTGACATCTGCAGAAAACAGGGGAGAAGGGTGAGCTAAGCTGTGGCTGGGTGCACCTGCCGCTGTTTGATGAAACAACAGGGGCCCCTGTAGTAAACAAGTAAGTGATGGAGATTTGAGTTGCAACATGAAATAGCTGTCTGGCAGTGGTATGTGCAGTGTGAGATTTCAAGAGCATTTTTAATGCAAACTGGCCAATGCGAGGTTAATTTGCAAGCAATCTCAAAGCGAGCGTGGTACATTCTACATAGGCTGTACGTCTTTCACATTAAAAAGAATACCTCAGTGTTTGTGTGCAGGTGTACAGTACAAATTGGTCTGGAAGGGTATAACCACAGCAAAGCAATTATTGTCCAACCCATATTGGTGTGGAGAAACCAGTCCCTCACACTGGACTCTTCATAGTGCAAATGGGGATGGATGGGGTATACCTAGTCCAAAGTAAGGCTGCTAATGCCTCTACCCCTATGGTATGAAGTAACCAGTACCTCACACTGAAACGACTCATCCTAGTACAAATAACAAGGCAGCAATAGAAAGTCTCCACCTGTGTATTGTGCTGGAAGTGGTCCCTCATACCTTCCCTAATAGGGACTACAGTCTCTGAACAGTATAAATGGGACTGAAAGGGGGTACTGTATATGGGAAGATTCCAACCCTATTTTTATATGTTCGGTATACAAATTAAATATCTGCGCGGTGAATGGTAAATTTGCCGTCATATTAGTGATCACATCATTGGGTTTCCGCTGGTCTTTATTTCCCTTTTTATTATTATTTGTTTGCAGGGTGTACGACATTCCAATCAAAGGCGGTACTCCGTATGAACAGGACGTGGATGTGGACCCATCCATCAGTAGAAAGTGTAAGGAACATAAGCTGTGAAAAACCAAATGGCATAATCTCTGTACCCTTACTTTGCTCTGCCAAAATGAGTCATAACTCAAACAGCATGTTTTACAAGTCATGGTCAATTAAAGTCATGAACTATTAGAAAGCGACAGAATATTTTATCTATGGCGCTGGAGTCGATTTCACGAAGCCCTGCGATCGATCGCAACTCAAGTTATGAAGGATAACCCATCGTAGGGGGCCTATCCCACGTAGGGCTTCAGTGCATCAAAAGTCCTACGATTGATAGTAAGTTACGAAGAGTTTGGTGAAATCGACCCCTGGTGTACCTTCAAGTTCACAATGCAGCATGCTGCAGACCTCCAGCGTGTATAGTATCAAAGCTCAGGATGCGTTGACCTCTCTGATCATGCACATCACCCTATCGGGGATCCTTTCTGAAAAGCTGAGAATGTTTTTAGCCAGAAGAGAATTTTTGAAGACATTCGTTGCCGGGGATTATTTCATTTCCACAGAGGCATTGCATTTTTGTTGTTTATTAATGTTAATTAATTGCTTTGTCTCTCAGCCTCTACCAGTAAGTTCCGAGCCATGATGTCGGCCAACAAAGTCCCCAGGCTGGTGGTCAAGCTTGTCACCACGACCAAAGAGCAGAAGGCCGAGTTGGAGTGAGTATAGACATCCGGACGTCTTGTACCAATCATTAGATCACACCATTCAATTCCAGCTAGTATACCACACCATCTAGAGCCTTGAATGATATTGCATATGGAATGGTTGCTGTACCACCAATGATGCTACATGTAGTACAAAATAAAGAATGTGATGGTGGATAGAAGGAACATAAAAGGCAATGCTGAAATTTGTTGTTTTGATATTAAAAGATGAGGAAGTAATGATATTTCCATGTCTGGAAATATTTTGCAGATTTCTTTGTTTTTGTAAGTGGGATTTGAACCTCCAACCTCTGAAATGCTGTACTGGCTCTAGCTCTGCTGACTGAGCTTTCCAGCCTTATGTTGGTGGTGTCCCTAACAGTCATTTTATATCTTTGTTTGGCAGTCAGAAACCATGAAAGCACTCAAATACTGCAATATCATAAGGATAATAAGATATTCGCAACCTTAGCAATGCTGCAAACCACGGTGCCCGGAGAAGCGGTAACCGTAAATCTAGAATCACCTCTATGAAATTAATTCTTTTATGAACTTTATTTTTGTTTAGCACCCTACCAGATACAGTAGTCAGCAGTGCTTGTTATATTTCATTGCTGTCATCTTACCGTAAGCTGTTGGCCGACACCCTTCTCATTGACAGAATCAACCTACAGAATACAGGTACGTGTTCAGACAATACAAGGCTGCATGTCTGGGATTTCTCTCTGAGTACCAGAGCTATATGTGAGTCAGAAGCATTGAGTTGTATGTGAGTCATCAAACATTGAGTTGTATGTGAGTCATGAAACATTGAGTTGTATGTGAGTCATGAAACATTGAGTTGTATGTGAGTCATGAAACATTGAGTTGTATGTGAATCTTCAAACATTGAGTTGTATGTGAGCCGTCAAACATCGAGCTATTATGTGAGTCATGAAACATTGAGTTGTATGTGAGTCATGGAGCATTGAGTTGTATGTGAGTCATGAAACATTGAGTTGTATGTGAGTCATGGAGCATTGAGTTGTATGTGAATCTTCAAACATTGAGTTGTATGTGAGTCATGGAGCATTGAGTTGTATGTAAATCTTCAAACATTGAGTTGTATGTGAGTCATCAAAAATTGAGTTGTATGTAAGTCATAAAAAATTGAGTTGTATGTGAGTCATCAAACATTGAGTTGTATGTGAGTCATCAAACATTGAGTTGTATGTGAGTCATCAAAAATTGAGTTGTATGTGAGTCATGAAACATTGAGTTGTATGTGAGTCATGCAACAAACATTGAGTTGTATGCGAGTCATCAAACATTGAGTTGTATGTGAGTCACGAAGCATTGAGTTGTATGTGAGTCATCAAACATTGAGTTGTATGTGAGTCATCAAACATTGAGTTGTATGTGAGTCATCAAACATTGAGTTGTATGTGAGTCATCAAAAATTGAGTTGTATGTGAGTCATGAAACATTGAGTTGTATGTAAGTCATGCAACAAACATTGGGTTGTATGCGAGTCATCAAACATTGAGTTGTATGTGAGTCACGAAGCATTGAGTTGTATGTGAGTCATCAAACATTGAGTTGTATGTGAGTCACGAAGCATTGAGTTGTATGTGAGTCATCAAACATTGAGTTGTATGTGAGTCACGAAGCATTGAGTTGTATGTGAGTCACGAAGCATTGAGTTGTATGTGAGTCACGAAGCATTGAGTTGTATGCGAGTCATCAAAAATTGAGTTGTATGTGAGTCACGAAGCATTGAGTTGTATGTGAGTCATCAAACATTGAGTTGTATGTGAGTCATCAAACATTGAGTTGTATGTGAGTCATCAAAAATTGAGTTGTATGTGAGTCATGAAACATTGAGTTGTACGTGAGTCATGCAACAAACATTGAGTTGTATGCGAGTCATCAAACATTGAGTTGTATGTGATCGAGTCATCAAAAATTGAGTTGTATGTAAGTCATAAAAAATTGAGTTGTATGTGAGTCATCAAAAATTGAGTTGTATGTGAGTCATGCAACAAACATTGAGTTGTATGCGAGTCATCAAACATTGAGTTGTGTTGTTTTTTTCCTCCTAGACATGATCCATAGTCCTGTTCTTGCCAATTTCCCAAAGGCCACGCTGTATCCTGACATCATGGATGCTCTCAGGGTAAAAAAATCTTACCTCGTCAATAGCGCTCCGCACTAATGACGTCACAAAATCCCCGGATGTCAGACAAACATTGTCTCACACACGTAGTGTATGGACGTGCACACGCACACACCCCTGCATGGTTGCAATGTTTGTCTGAGATCTGGTGCTATTTTTAGCGCAAGTGCGGAGCGCTATTGATCTGACCTCTCTTTTGAAAATAATTGCATCTTGCATTGCACTTTGACAATACTTGTTGCTAGGAAAAGCGCCCTTTTAGGTAGGCATAGGCTCATCAACCAAAATAATGACCTAAAATATGTAGAATGCTTGGAGTTAGCAGAGCCTGATGTTTCGATCTGACCAGGATCTTTCTCAAAGTCAGGCCCTGATAATTTGGGACGTAATGTATGGTTAGATTCCCACCAAGTCAAGCAAAAATGTATTATATTCATTATTGTATGATGATTGCATTCATATTCAGTATTCAGAGTAATATTTCATTTATTCCACAGAATTAGTTACAAAATGGGCTGCACTCTTAGAATTGGAATAATGACAAGCTACCTGCAATTATGTTTTTTTGGAAAATGTTTTTTCTTCAGCTCTCTTGATTTATCATATTATTTCACATTTCTCACTTTTCAGAGTTGTTGGGCCGACAAGAAACGAACATTGAAGAAGTCAAATAAGGTAATGTTTGGGAGGGAGGGAGGGAGGGAGGGAGGCGTCTTCAAGTTGTTTTAATTTCCAGTAGATACAACCACAAACAATTAGAATGAACTATCAAGGGCCTGAAATTTCATGCTTAATGGAGCCAGTCCAGTGGTGCTTTCACAGGAAGAGTGGAATGTTTGGGAAAATTTGAAGGAGCGCAGAGGCCAACAACACCAGAGAAAAATGAAGACCAGTCATGGTTTCTCTCTTGAAGTTCTTTGAAAAAAGATTGAAATTTTGAATTGTTTATTATTATTATTATAATTTCTAGTAATGAAACCAAGGATTCCTCAAAAGCACCCTGGGCACTGGAGCTTGAAAACCTGATGAAACCTTTTATGGAAAGATAATGAAAAGAAGATACAGTTTTAGAGGTGGGAGGAAAACCCCAGAGTAATATTCTGGGTAAAACCCACAGAATCAGGTAGAGCCAGACTTAAACTCGGTCCGCCAGAGGTGAAAAGCGAGGAAAGAACTGCTACGCCAAGCTGTCGGTTGACTGACAATTGTTCTTGATTTCTTTTCATATATCCATTCAAAGCAACTAGCAAGAAAAATAACACTCTCATCACCCCAAAACATCTATCTTTGAATAAAAATCCCTCCTAATAAGAAATTGGACCAATCATCTTAACACCGAAGACCAGTTCTGATTCACTTGATTTTGGAGGAATTGTCTGTTGTTGTTTTTTTGCAGAGGGACCTCAGTCAGATGAAGAAGCTATTCACTGATGCCTGTATGGAGAGCATTTACCCTTTGCTGCACTCGGCTACTCTGCCTCCTTACAAGTTTGGCGATACGGAGAATGAACAGGTAAAGGCTGAGTGCCGGGCAGGATGATGCTTTTCCTCGAGGATACTGCCACCATGGGTCTTTATCTCACTCTGTTCATGGTGGTAGATTGTATTCATTATTCACTATAAAATGTGTTCCCTCAATTCTTCTCATCTTAGCTCTTTGCTGTTTTTGTTAGGACTTTGACTAACACCACTCTGTGTTATTATTAAGGGCATTAGGCGCTCTAGACAAGTTCTTGGGCCCTTTTGATACCAAACCTCGGCTCCTACTCCGACTCCAGCTCTGTCATCCATATGGCTTTTTATTGAAGCTGAAGGTCTGTTTTCCTTTTCAAACCAGGGAATCTATTTCCGAACCGCAAAAGCCCCTAATTTGATTCCTTTTATTTCACAATGATTCACGAAATGGAGCTGGAGCTGGAGCCGGAGCCGGAGCCAGAATGGAGGTTTGGAAAAGGGCCATGGTTTCATTTGGTAGAAACGAAAACCAATAACAATGATGGCGCCTCCCCTTCACAGTAAAAGTTGTTGGTCGCGAGTTGTGATATTTCTTTTGGTCTTGTTCCCCCCTTGGCAGGATCGCTGGGAGGAAATATCTGGTCTGATGAAAGAGACCCAGGAGAAGGGAATCTTGAGGTACCTCCTGAAACCGGGAGTAGCCCACGCCCCCATCACTATCAGTGAGGTGACCTTTGACCCGTTAGGAATCTACCACGAGGAGAGCTGACGTATTTCAACCAGAGGGGGTGCTCGCTTGGTAAATTGGAAAAGATGCAAACATTTTGTTTGTTTGTTATGGAAACAGTGCACTAGGTTCGTTTTTAATAGCGGACTTCACTGGCAAGACATGAATATTTTTTCTAGAATGTTGCTAACTGCTAAGCCTGTTTAGATTCTCAGGTTTTAACTTGACAAAGGAAATAAGCACCAGTGACAGAGATTACATAAGTACTGTTTAACACTTGTATTGTGCACGTACCGTGCAATTTTCTAGTCACAGCACTGCTGATGGTAAGCTATATGGAAAAGACATGCTAACTTTCACGCTACTAATATTCGGGAAGAAATATGACATAACAATGCAAATTGCCGTGTTAACCTGTGCAGATATCGAGTCCCCATTAATAATCATACATATCGAGCAATTTGTTATATTTTATGGCCTTAAGCCTAATAGCGATACATTTTTCTAAAAGTGAAACCAAAGATGTTCTAGAAGATGCTATAACTTTGTATGCAATTATAAAATATTTTTTTAAAATTGCCTTACGATTAACTTTGAATCAAAGCATCAAATATGTGGTTTTTTTGACACAAAGATTAGATATATATGTACATGTACATATTTAGTACGTGGTTTCTTGTTAGTATTGTACAAATAATATTTGAAGTTTCTTTTGTCAAAAATATTGTCCTATATTTAAGGACTTTGTCAACAGAATCCTTTGATTTTGATTTCCAGTTTTGTCTGACTTTATGTATTCTTGCTAAGAAACATAGATTGTAAACATGTTGTAGCCTATTCTGTATTCAGAAACCATTCCATTATTGTACTAAGCCTTAAAACAGTATACTAGAAAATAATTTGTATCGTGTCTACTTGTTTCACAGAAAATGCACACAGTACCAAGACTATATTTTTTAGAAAATCCTCGAAATAATAATTTTCTATGCACAAGAATACAGGGATTTATTATATGATGCAAACCAAAGCGTACCTTTGACAGGAATTTTTGATGCACTGTTCTGTGATTTGTGATGGCAGTTTGTGAGATAATTACTTTTCTGGGTCAAACAGCATTCCTTCAATTTGTCTGATCTTTTTGTTTTCTTTGAAGTTTGACATTAACCCTAACCCTGTACACCTACCACACAAGACAAGAGCTGCTTACCACACATTTCCACAGTCTCCACAGGGGGACTGGATCATAAACAATGCATTACAGTGAAAACCACACTGTGGTGTATTGTGGTATTCAGGATACCCCACCTACCACAGGAAGAGCCATGTGTGGTAAACTGTGGTATGCAGGTGGGTTAGGGTTAAAGATCAAAGTCAACAAATTCTTCAAATGGATATTACTTGAAATATATTTTCAAACATTCCTTTGCACCTAATTGCTATCTGAAGCTAGCTTAAGCTAATTTAAACTACATGTAAACTTAAACTACAAGTATTTCTTCTCATACATGTTGGGCATTTCTGAGTGTTTGAAAGGCTTAGCGTGTGATAATAAGATCTGAAACAATGTTTAAGCAACTGACATGGTATCTAAATGTGGTGTTGGTAGAAAGTGCACATTGTCCCATACCTCAACCAATCAAATGCTATTCCTTTGAAAACAATCTACTGGGCCCTTTTTATATTCCATGTTCCAAAGAAGAGATGAAATGCTGTAAACAAAATCAGTGTTCATTATTGGACTAACATTCATTTGAGGGGGTTTGTACTATTTCGTACTAATTGTTCACTCACTGTTGTTCAATCTTCGACTTACATTCTGTTTTTTAGTCTCTGGTAAAAATTATATATATGTATGTGTTATATAAGCATGTGTGTGTGTATAGATATATATGTTTTATCAGGATCTTCATATATCTGAAATAAATCAAAAATGGTTTCTTTGTAAATTTATACGTGTGATTGGCTTATACATGTATATATGTCTTTGATGATTGAACAACAACAGCAGTATTTTATTGTTATTTAGGGGGAAGTTTTTCATCTTGCAGGGCAGCCAGAGTGAACCCCGTGCCTCCCCCGGCCCCCACCTACTTTGGTTGTGCCCAGTCCAGCACCCGCCCTGTTATGTTGTGCCTTGTCCTATCCAGACCAGTTGCCCTATAGCTCGTCTGCTGCATTTTTTTTTTTTACATTTTCCTGTAATTATTGGCAATTAATTGATTTTTTCCTTGTGTAAAATTGGACTCATGTACATGTAGTTCTTGTCCCAATTATTAGCAATTATGGCAGTCCAGTAAAGAGATTTTGAAGTTCATAACTAAAAGTTACACAAATGAAAGCTTTGGGCACTGCAACTGGAGCCAATTTCATAGTTGCCAACACAAAATTTACTCTTGAAACATGTTGATCCAACAGAATAATTACCAACCAAATTTTCATGTGATGTTTACTACTTTTGACTTGTAATTCAGGTTCGGCCATTGCTGTGCATAATAACATTCACAAAGAGTTTGGGCTGGTATACTGATTTTATTTAAGGTTTTTGGTGAGCTGCAGTTGCAGCTCTCCAAACTTATACATATTCATAAGATCAGTGAAGTGAAATCCCGGGTCGCGGTCAAGGGTCACCGCTCTCACAAAATCATAACATCACATGCAATCATAGTCGAGGAAGGAAAATCCTCTATGATGCAACACACAATATGCCGCCTACGGAAGTTATGAAAACGTAGAATTTTTTACTAGCTTCGACAGTACGAGTACGATGTCGTCTCGGGTTTCACCCCCGGCGATCGTAGTCCACGGTGGGGCCAAAGGATCGGACAAAACGGTGCCAATTTGTGGGGAGGATCTGCCGTTTGTGGACAGCATACAGCAAGCTGCTAGAGCTGGTTACAGTCACTTGGTCGGGGAGACATCGTCGGCCATTGATGCAGTGCAGGCAGCTGTTTGTTACATGGAGGATAACCCAATCTTTAATGCAGGTTCGATTATCATGTACTATCTAGCTGTTTGACTTTGATCGATGGTGGCATCCAGGTCTACGAAGCTGTATTAGGGACATGTTGAAAAAATAAATTTGCCTCTCTCTGTTACTCTGCACGTACGTAGAAGGTACGAGTTATATGTCTTACGTACAAGATATAAGTCGTACGTGGTACGACTTTTTAATCATATCTCATACGTTCGAGATGTATCTCATACGTACGACTTACATCTCGTACGTATGACTTAACGACTAACGTACATCTCGTACGTACGACGACGTACGAGATGTAAGCCGTGCGTACTATACATCTCGAAGGTACGAGATATGATTCATAAGTCGTACCACGTACGACTTATATCACGTATGTATGACATATAACTCGTACGTAGGCCTATGACATATAACTCGTTCATAGGACATATATTCATATAACTCGTACAAATTTCTTTTTTCAGCATGTCCCTAATACAGCTTCGTACAGGTCAAACTGTGAGCCCTTACTCCTCATTAACGATTTTGACTCGTGTCATGGAGTTAGGAAAAGGCTAGATGGCTATAAATGTTATCGGCCTGTATATAATCCCAATTAGCCTGCTATATATAGTGGTAACCCAAGTCCAAAGAAATAATGTATATAGTGTTTAACATCCGTTCCAAGCTTTTCTCTGAATCAGGTTCTTTCCTCGTCTTTTACCTCTGCCAGCCCAGGTTCGATTTCGGCATGGTTCACATGTGAATAGCGCTCCCCACTTGCAGTTAAAATAGCGCTGGACCTCAGACAAACATTGCAACCATGCACACGTGCGTGGGTGTGCGCGTTCATGTACACTACGTGTGTGAGTCAATGTTTGTCTGACATCCCGGGATTTAGTGACGTCATTAGTGCGGAGCGCTATTGGGTTTTCACTCTCTACCGGATTCCGGTATGAGTTTTACCAAGAATGTAGACCCTAGTTAACTGTGGCGCTGAACTCCCTTTTTAAATTTTGGGGGTCGACAGTCGTACTATACTTTGACTGTTGGCCCCCAAAATAAGATGACAGCGCCCCAGTGGCAACTGGCAAGGGTCTACCCAGAATGTTAATCTGGAATTTTTCCTTCCATCTCAAAAATGTATCCTTTAAAATTAATCTTCTCATCATCTTTCTAGATAAATGTTTCATCAGGCTTTCAAGCTTCAGTGCCGAGGGTGTTTTGAAGGAACCCTGTGTTTGTTTGTTTCATTACCAGAAATGAGCACAAAATGCTGAAGATGATGTAGCTATTTATCTTATTATTTCATGTTTCATTAGGAACTGGGTCTGCGCTGACTATAGAGGGCACTGTTGAGATGGATGCGATCATCATGGAAGGGAAAGATCTAAAGTGCGGGGCTGTTGCTTGCGTCAAGAATATCAAAAATCCTGTCAGCTTGGCACGGATGGTCATGGAGCAGGCAAGATGAGATGTCTCTGTTTTGTTTTTGATATATTAACCCCTAACCTCCTATATACATGTACCACAATTTACCACACTTGGTTCTTCCAATCCTGTGGTAAGTGTGGTATCCTGAATACCACAATACACCACATGGTGATTTTTGTGGTAATGCAGGGTTTATGATCCTAGTGTACTGTAGGGTGCAGCTGTGGCCTAGTGGTCTGGCGTGTCATACTCAAGATTATGGGTTCGAATCCTGCCATGAGTTAGTGGTGCTTGCGTCCTAGGGCAAGATGCTTTGTCGCATATTGCTCTTCTTCACCCAGGAGTAAATGGGTATCTGTGAGGGTAGAGATGGCTTTGTCTGCTTGATTAGCGGTTGTGCGCTTCGCAGGCAGCAGGGGGCTGTAAACTCCCCAGGGAGATTGTTTCAGGAATGTATGTGGGGCCTGTTGACCAGGGATAATAATGGTAAAGTGCCATAATCTAGTAGGAATGGTGCTATTTATCAAACGTGCTATTACTATATCTTGCAGGATGTGAAAAGTTACCCCTCACTCCTTTGGATGAATTTTTAAGTTTGATGGAATTTTGGGAAGAATTCTTAAAGCCTATAAAACTTTTAAAATAAACTCGGAACAGCTCTGTGTTCATCCTCGGCACAGACGCTTCAATCTAAATTTCTTTGTGTTTTATCATTTGATTATTACAGACAGATCACATTTTGTTGACTGGGGACGGGGCGAACAAATTTGCAAAGGAGATGGGAGTACCTGCAGTACCGGAAGAAGAACTTATCACGAAAAGGCAGTGGAAGATATTGGAAAAATATTCTCAGTTCCGAACATCAGTGCACCGTCTATACAAAAATGAGTAAGTATTTAGCAATTATCCAATACTTGCATGAACCAAGGGAGAAATCATTTTGAGGGAGGTCATTTTTCTTGTAATTCCTAGTAGGAAAATAACTAATTGGCCAAAATCAAGTTGGTCAAGCAGCCAGTTGTCAGTTGGTCAAGCAGCCAGTTGTCAGTTGGTGAAGCAGCTAGTTTTCAGTTGTTCAAGCAGCCGGTTGTCAGTTGGTCAAGCAGCCAGTTGTCAGTTGGTCAAGCAGCCAGTTGTCAGATGGTCAAGCTGCCAGTTTTCAGATGGTCAAGCAGCCAGTTGTCAGTTGTTCAAGCAGCCAGTTGTCAGTTGTTCAAGCAGCCAGTTGTCAGTTGTTCAAGCAGCCAGTTGTCAGTTGGTCAAGCAGCCAGTTGTCAGTTGGTCAAGCAGCCAGTTGTCAGATGCTCAAGCTGCCAGTTGTCAGTTGTTCAAGCAGCCAGTTGTCAGTTGGTCAAGCTGCCAGTTGTCAGTTGGTCAAGCAGCCGGTTGCCAGTTGTTCAAGCAGCCGGTTGTCAGTTGGTCAAGCAGCCAGTTGTCAGTTGGTCAAGCAGCCAGTTGTCAGATGGTCAAGCTGCCAGTTTTCAGATGGTCAAGCAGCCAGTTGTCAGTTGTTCAAGCAGCCAGTTGTCAGTTGTTCAAGCAGCCAGTTGTCAGTTGTTCAAGCAGCCAGTTGTCAGTTGGTCAAGCAGCCAGTTGTCAGTTGGTCAAGCAGCCAGTTGTCAGATGCTCAAGCTGCCAGTTGTCAGTTGTTCAAGCAGCCAGTTGTCAGTTGGTCAAGCTGCCAGTTGTCAGTTGTTCAAGCAGCCAGTTGTCAGTTGGTCAAGCAGCCAGTTGTCAGTTGGTCAAGCAGCCAGTTGTCAGTTGTTCAAGCAGCCAGTTGTCAGTTGTTCAAGTAGCCAGTTGTCAGTTGGTCAAGCAGCCAGTTGTCAGTCGGTCAAGCAGCCAGTTGTCAGATGCTCAAGCTGCCAGTTGTCAGTTGTTCAAGCAGCCAGTTGTCAGTTGGTCAAGCTGCCAGTTGTCAGTTGTTCAAGCAGCCAGTTGTCAGTTGTTCAAGCAGCCAGTTGTCAGTTGTTCAAGCAGCCGGTTGTCAGTTGGTCAAGCAGCCGGTTGTCAGTTGGTCAAGCAGCCGGTTGTCAGTTGGTCAAGCTGCCAGTTGTCAGTTTGTCAAGCTGCCAGTTGTCAGTTGTTCAAGCAGCCAGTTGTCAGTTGGTCAAGCTGCCAGTTGTCAGTTTGTCAAGCAGCCAGTTGTCAGTTGGTCAAGCAGCCAGTTGTCAGTTGGTCAAGCAGCCAGTTGTCAGTTGGTCAAGCAGCCAGTTGTCAGATGGTCAAGCAGCCAGTTGTCAGTTGGTCAAGCAGCCAGTTGTCAGTTGGTCAAGCAGCCGGTTGCCAGTTGGTCAAGCAGCCAGTTGTCAGATGGTCAAGCAGCCAGTTGTCAGTTGGTCAAGCAGCCAGTTGTCAGTTGGTCAAGCAGCCAGTTGTCAGTTGGTCAAGCAAGGGTGTGGTCTCTCAAAAGCAACCTGTGGTTAGTTGGTCAATCAAGTATCTACCAAAAGTACCAATTGGCCCAATGCAAATACCATGTTATCTCTGTCTTTCTTTATCACCAGTGAATTGTGGACGGGTGAACATGACACTGTGGGTGCTGTGGCTGTTGACTTGCACGGTAACGTAGCGTGTGCTACTTCAACTGGTGGCATTCCCGGACAAATGCTAGGACGTGTCGGTGACAGCCCTCTCATTGGTAAGCCTCATTTCCTTTCAATTTACTTTCCTTTTCAAGAAAATAATTAGGATCCTGTTGTGATCATTCTTTTCGCTGTGTAGCCCAAGCGAAGGATGTATAGTGCCCTCTGGTAATTAGTGGGATATAGCACGCCTGCTGGCTGTTTGTTCATTCACAAGAATAAAATACAAGAATTGTGGCTTTGGCTGGTTGTGGGGGGCCAATTGCGCGTTGGGGAAGGGAGGAATGGGCACGCATTCTTGGCTAGTCAGAATGTGCTCCTGACTTGCAATCCAGCTGGGCTGGTCAGATATTAGCCAGTGGACTTTTACACGTAATGCATGCAGATGGTTGGGCAAGTGAATGCTAAGGACAGGGCCGAGATATGTTCAGCAAATCAAAAGGTCAGGCCTTCCTAATGCTGTCCAATCTACATTTTTGTTTGCTGTTTTTCTATTTGGTGTAGGTAGCGGGGCTTACTGTGACAACGCGTTCGGTGCCGTGTCCACCACTGGACACGGTGAGGCAATAGCCAAGGCCACACTGGCTCGCACTGTGGCCTTCTACATGGAGCAGGGTGAGTAATCTGAAGTCCTGCATCTTCCATCCCTGACAAATTAGGCATAGCAAACCTGGTGTCTTGGTGATCCTTGCCTAAAACTTGCTATCAGCCCAAACCCTTTTAAGAGCTAAAACTCTTCCTGAATCTGCCCCAACTTCAGCACTGTCCTGTAACATTGCACGTCCTGTTGAAATGGACGAAGTTGGGCCAACAAGCCTCCTGACCAAGTTATAGTTTCTGGACTACACAGCGCCTTCCAATGGTTTACTGCATTTTAGTCTATAATGAGCTAATAAATGAAACAAAGTTACTATCTTTTCTTCTTACTTCTCCTTTTTGTAGGAATGTCACCCCAAGCAGCGCTAGACAAGGCCCTGGCTGGTATGAAAGAACGTCTGCAGTCACTGGCGGGAGCCATTGCCGTCAGCAAGGATGGGGATGTAGGGTATAGTTTTAACACAGACGTCATGATTTGGGCATGTGTTAAAGACGGCCAGCTGCGATACGGCATTCATCCAGGAGAAGATCATGTGGGGACAGTGTGAGGGCAGCAGACAATGGATTGCCATGGTAACCATCATTGGACTAGGGGTGTTAATGAAATGGAGGCTCAGGCTTTGGCTCCCTTTCATGAATTCATTCTAAAATAACGGCCCCCAAAAATTTTGTCTAGCCACCAAAAAAAAAAATGCAATTGAAAGAAAAGAAGAAAATACTGGATTTTTTCAGTTATTAAGCGCCAATTACATAAAAAAACGCATAGTGTATGATATATTTGCATGTTTTTCAACCCCTAATAAGACACAGGAAGAAACTAGTGTTAGAAGAACCCTAAATATTGGGTCTTCTAGCCCCCCCAAAAATAATGGCTCTTCTAGCCCCCCAAAAATGTTGGCTCTAGAACAATGCCTGGATGTGAAATACATGTGGGTCATTCCATCATTCATGGCTGGGGCACCATCTCCTTACAGTTTCCATGGGTCCTAAAACACTTTTGGACTAGAATAAGCATAAACATATACAATGTGTGCAGTTCATATGAATCTACCATATATTTTAATACCAAAACAAAAATGGATTGCTTAGATAAGATTTTTAATATAAGTCTAAAGAAGAGTACTATTTTCAAGTAAATTTATAAATTATCAAAATTAAAATGTTCATTGAAAAGAAATATTAGGGTCGTATGTACAGGTTTCATTGAGTAGTTAGTATGTGGTTTAGAATATGACAAATGTTTCTGGAAAGTTCTCACTCCTTAATAGCATTACAAATTTATGAAAGGAAAAATGAACAAAATTATCAATTTCTTCGTTTGTTTTCAATAGGTTTTAATAGCTACAAGCACCATATTTACATTTTGACACTTTTTGAAAGACGCATGTCAAGAAACGTTTAATAATGAAAGCAATTTCTTCCAAGAAGATGTAGATTATTTGTGAAAAAGATAAAGAAAATATTTTTTATGAAGGAGAGTTATTTTGTGCAATATTCAAAGTTGGAAGGCAATGTCCAAGTGCACAAATTCTTCAGCACTTGGAATGTTCTATCTTAGATTAAATTTGATCAAATAGTGCATTGACTGTCATTCAGATTTGTATCTGCATACATCTATTTTGATATTTATGATAATAATTATGCTGACAAGATCTACACATTGACTTAATTCCCTATTGTGCAAATGATATTTTGTCCATTAAAAACAGCTGAACTGCTGAAGTGATTTGCCATTCATTCTGTGCTAGTTTGTGTCATTTTTTTCTAATTTTTATTTAATTGTCCATTTCAGCTTACACAGTATTCTTTTTTGATGAGATATTTTTGATTATGTAAATAATTTTCTATGTATATTCAGTCAGTCTCGGTAGAATATCATATGCCTGTAATATAGCAATGATTACTATGCAAAGAAATACAGATTCATGGTCATAAATATCAGGGACAATACAATAAGAGTCATCTGTGAAAATTTCAGTCCCATACGGTGCCCACATTTTGAGAAAACAGTGAAAAACTGCCACAGTATTTCTTAAGTCTTTTCTCTTTTATTTTTGATCTTTTAAAAGATCAAAACATTTCGGTCGTTGTTTTACTAATTTCTGGATAAATACACCATTTCAGGTGGAAGAATTTGAACGGTATGTTTCTATCACCACCATCTTCATACCCTGTAAGTTATACGTACATCTGTGAACATTTCTGTTTTGGTGTCTTACCAAAGTAGTACTACCTTTAAAACAGATACATAGCTCCATGGTCAGACTGGGAGCTTTCGATCTTCAATCGAAGGTATCTTCAATCTGTTGGCCTCGATGCTTTGAATGTCCCGTTCCAAGAGCAGTATTTTGAGAATCCCTTTTCTCCTTTGGAATCCTTGGCCAAAACCTTGATTTCGGCTGCCATGCCATCGCCATATACATCCTGCTATAGTGTTATACCCACTGATTGTCATACATAGAACTGCTTAGATCAGTCATGGCTTCGTACTCATTCTTGATGATACCGGATGAGTTGTTCACTTCTCTGTCGGGGATGGTCTCTTTCAGTGCCAATAGTTGCTCTCGCAGATGAGTGAAAGATGGCCTCAGCCTTGGCTCTTCATTCCAGCATGCATACATCAGGTTGTATCTGAAACAGTGTACAGAGTTGGTACTTTCACAAATATTGATATCAATCTCACGACTGGAAATGCCTGGGTTGGATCTCTTTAAAGCTGGAATTGTCCCATCTGGAACTCTTAGGCCTGGGACTGTCAGATCTGGAAATCTCAGGACTGGAACTGTCAGGTCTGGAACTTTAGTCTGGACCTCCCATATCTGATCTCTTCAGAGCTAGAACTTTCACATCTGGAACTTTCAGGTTTGGAACTCTAAGATCTGGAACCAGTGGCGTCGCCAAGGGGGGGCACGTGCCCCCCCTGAAAAACCTCGTGCCCCCCCGCGTGCCCCCCCATTTGAGATTTGGGTTGGTGAAAAAAAAAAAAATATATATTATTGTAGTGCCCCCCCAACAATTGCTAGTGCCCTCCTTGTGCCCCCCCAGACTCAAAAGTCTGGTGACGCCACTGTCTGGAACACTCATGGTATGGAAATTGAATTACTTCAGGTGTGGAATATTTTGAGTTTGCAATAATTATAAATGTCCAGAAGTCTCAGGTCTGTAATCTTCTAGTCTGGAATTTGTAGATCTTGAATAAAACATTAATGTATGCATACGTGTGTATTTATTTATTTATTTATTTATTTATTTATTTATTTCTTCTTTAGACTGGGTGTCCAATTCAGTGCTTACAAAGTACTGATCTCCCATGGGTCCCAGTAACATGAATACATACAGTTTAATAAATAAAAAACACTAAAAATGAAATTATTTTCGAAGTAAATAAAATTACATTGCACACAAAAGACCAAAAATTATATACTTAAATATTGGCTAAAACATTTCAATGTAAACAAAACAATAAAAGAAACAGTCAGATTACAAATTTACAATTAAAAAAACAAAAACAAAAAACGTACATGAAAAAACCCACGTCATGCCCCCAGTGCACCCCAAGCTCCCCATGCCCAGGCTACAAATAAAAGGTACAAATAAAAAGGTGAACTATGATTAAAATGGGTTAACAAAGCTTTGTATTGATGTTGGGAAAGGATTTTTTAGTCCGGCTGGAATGTTATTCCAGGCTTGAGCACCACGATATTGAAAGGTATTTCTACCAAATTTGGTTCTGGGAAGTGGTAAAATAACGTTCCCAATAGTACTGGATCTAGTGCGATGTGAATGGTGTTCGTTGACCCTAATAAAATTGTCACTAAGATAAGTTGGAACCAACCCCGCTAAACATTTAAAAACCATGGTGTTCAGATGCAATTCCCTTCGTTCATGTAAAGTTTTCCAGCCCAGGCGATTAAATATGTCACTAGTAGATGTTCTATAGGGAGCATTTAAAATAATTCGTGTAGGTTAAAGCAAGGTATCTTAGTGGGTGTATCAACAGAGCTATAAAGAATAACCCAATTTCAAGATAAGCTTCCCCTCTAGTTTTTCTCCATCTCTTTGGAACACTTTTCCCGTGGAAAATGTTTCAAAAGCTCTCCTTGTCTCCACTCCCTTATATCAGCTTCCCACTGACAGTCTTCATGGTCTTGAGGGTATATACTCACAATAACTCCGGGCAGTCCTCAGGGTGCCTGAGACGGTGACCATGCTCAAGATGTTCCAGCACCTTGTAGTTCTCCAAGCCAGGGTATGGTATCTTGGCATGGGTACTAATCTCCCACATGGTGACGCCAAATGACCACTACAAGCAGAGGAAGGACAGAGGGACACATAAAGAGGGCAAACAAGATGTCGTGTTAGCGATTCATGAATCTGCTAGTGAAACGTTCTCTATCAGTTCACCATATGATTTGTGGCAGTAACATCAAAACCCAGTTCCAAACATCAAAAGCAAGGCTTTTTGGTGAGGGTTCCAACAAGTGAAAAAGAAAGCAAAGTTTCAATTTTCAAGGAAAAGCCACAATTTTTGGCACCATCTGTATTTTAAGTATTCAAATGACAGAGAAGAAGCTTCATGATCCTGGGCCAAGGTTTCAAAATGGCCTTTGTAACTACAATGCCCACTCTTTAGTGCGGGTTTCTCCTGTGGCCTTTTATATTTGAAGATTAGACATTAACATCGGCATCAGGACAACAACATTCAGTTAGACCTGAGTGCATTTTTATCAAATCATTTGTAAAATTCAGTAACATGCAGCCCATCTGAAATCGTGGACCAATATGGTGGGATGATGCCCAAGCTGGTGCCAGTACCTATATCACTACCATCTTACCACCCCATGTTCAGACATATATCATTGACAATACAATTCCTGACAGTATTATGCATGCCCTTCCTTACCCAGTCACTGGAACACTTACCACATCGCTCTTTGAGGTGAACATGGCATCGTTTAGACCCTCCATGGCAACCCACTTGACTGGCAGGGAGCAGGGGACATTTCGACCCAGGGACATCTTGTAGAAGTCGGTCTTCTGCATCTTGCGAGCCAGACCAAAATCGGCCACCTTGACCACAAATCTCTCGTCCAGCCTTCGATCACAATATGGGAGCAACATAATTCAGAGCCAGTTAGTGACTGGATGCCTTCTTTTCTGACCTCCATGGTACAGGATTTCTATTGACAAAAATCTGTTTTGCATTTTTACCCATTCTGCTGCTCGTTTAGCGACAAAATGATCGAAAGAAACCAATATTGTATATTAGGTCTTTTCGTTTCAAGTCAGAGAATATTTACAAGTTTTTTTGTCAAAAGAAATCGTACCGGTATACTGCTGTACCATCGCAGCGCCTACGATCACCAGCATTCTTTACAGTAACGCAGTGCATGAGGAGTCGCCGCTAACATATTCCAGTAAACATTCGATAAAAGGGGGACCTGTTTCTCAAATTGCCAAGATGCTAACGCTGCGCGTATCTTCAACGATCCTTGATCATCTTCTGAGATATAATTGACTATCAGGGACATCACCAACACATGCATGGCTGGATAGTTCAATTGGTAAGAGCGGCGGTATATCCCGTAGGTCGCTGGTTCGAATCCTGCTTTAGGAAAAAATAATGATGATAATGATAAAAACGTCTATATCCGTTTTTAAAGGTAGTAACATACTTTGGTAGCATTACCGAAACAGAAATCTTCACAGATTTACGTATAACTTACAGGGTATAAAGATGGTGATGGTAGAAAGACCATTAAACTCTTTCTGCCTGAAATGCTGTATTTATCCAGAAAACAGCAAAACTAGTGACCAAAATTATTTTTGATCTTTTAAAGATCAAAAATAAAAAGAGAAAAGCCTTAAGAAATACTGTGGCCGTTTTTCTCTATCTTCTCAAAAAGTGGGCACCGTATGAGACTGAAACTTTCATAGTTACTGTATCTTTCTTAATATTTTTGCCCATGAATTTGTAAGTATGACATTACCTTTAAAGGGAAAACAGTTATAATTTGCTTCAAAATTAAACTAAAACGTTTAAAACAAAAATTACTGTTGGGTAGGGTTGAAAACTTTGTTTTATGAGCATTTTAAACATTATTCAAAATCAGTGGCTTTGTTACATGCAGTTCCTGGTGGCCAGATCTCGATGCACAATTTTCTTGGCCGATATATACTCCATTCCAGACGCTATCTGTATCATCATGTCCACGCGCCAACTCAAAGACAACTGCAAAAAAGGCGGGGAAATGTGACAAGTGACCAAACATGGTTAGAAGTACATGTACAAAATGTAGTCATTTTTGATCGCGGCTGGGTGCTGTCATTCATTAGTCATTCATTAACAATTTGTGTCATTCCGTGGAAATTTAGACGCGGTCTACCATTAGGAAACGGTAACTTTATAACTGGAACATTTTACTCAGTCGCTTGAGTTTTTGTACTTTTTTGTGCGAACATCGACCTGTTTTGGTAAATTACCAACACAAACTGTCGTTTGTGTGAAAAGGTCAAGCGAACGAATAAAGATAGTTCACAAATTATAAAGTCCCTAAGGGATTTTCGGATCATGGCATTTAGATAATAATCCTTGAATTAATTTAGGTTGCAATTCTGAATGAATATTCAATAGATTAATGCTCATGGGGCAGTCCGGCCGGCAAGGGATAGGTCTATACCTCTTGATTATTGACGCAGCGGAAGTTTTTCAGGAAGGAGTTCAAGTCTCCATTTTCCATGAAGGGCATGACGATCAGAGGTCGGATTGCCTTGGTGTGGACATACTCCAGACTTATACCTGTATGTGGAAAAGCAGCACGTTTAGTAACATGAATAATGAAAAATAGATATGTCACTTCAAAACTTTCCTAAGCATGACATTTCTATCTTGATAAAAAGGGTTGAACATCACAACCAAATGTCCATGTATTGTGTATCACTTATGATTGTTCTTTTACTGTTGTTCACGCACTGACCATGAATATCAAATGATTTTTTTAACGGTGGTTTGTTTTATTGGGCAAGACATTTTTGTGCTAAGCAATTTCTTTTGCTTAGCAGCTCCATGAAACCGGCCCCTGGTCCTAGTCTATTCTGTGTTGAAAAGCAAACCTTTACTGTTTGATGCTTGTTTTTTGTGTATTTGCATTTCTTTGTCTCGAATTACTTCAGCGTGATTTGTGCTTACCAATAATAGTCAGTACATTAGGATGGTTGAAATCAATCGTAAGCATTCCCTCTTCAATCAGGTTTCGTGCCTGGTTAGCCCATGTATCTGTAAAAAAAAAAGAATGATAATATCAAACAAATCAAAAGGCACCGTAGGTTATTCTGCATGATGGCAAAGGCTTTTAATATTCATATAATGTAAAAATAACTTGTTATTACAGGTCGATGACGTGGATCAAATTCTATGAATATAGAAAGCAATGAACAAGAGAGAAATCCTAACATTGAAGAATGGTATAGGTGGACAACTGGTTACGAGGTTGACGAGTCTAACCAATTTTGTCCCAAATACAAGGTGAAATGACCACGAACAAATATAATGAACATAATTGGTATAAACGATAAGTATAATAAGGATCAAAACTCCGTTCTAAGTTAGGGCCTGAACGTTAGCATATATCCTTGGCGGATCTAGGGGGGGGGGGTTTAGGGGGTTTAAACCCCCCCCCCCCTTGGGTTCGATTTTTTTTATTTTTTTATTTTTTTTTTAACCCAAAAAAAATTCACAAGTCAAATTGATAATTGATAAAGTTCCCTAGCTCCCTAGGGGGGGGGGGGGGGGGGGGGGGGGGGTGTTCGGTTGACCACACACCTACCCCCACCCGCCCTCGCAGTGCCTGGCTAGAAAAATTCACTCTGGGTAAACCCCCCCCCCTTACCAAAAAGCTAGATCCGCCACTGTCTATCAAGTTCAAGTTATTGAACCAGCTGTATAGTGTTTCCATGAAATATAGTTAGATCTCTTAATGATGTCATGTTCGAGGAAACGCATGTACAAAGCCTGTACTAAGCTCGCACAAGTAATTTTGGTCATAATTATTGTGATTCACAAAAAAGACAGAGAGGAAATTGTTTTCATCCCAGTTTAAAATTCGCATTTTCTTGTAAATGTGAAAACAGCTTTAGTTATACGATCTTTTCAAACATAGTTTTATGATAGGCCGATGCAATTTAGAAACGAGGTGAGCGGAAAGCAAGATTAAAAAAAAACGATAAGGAAAAGGGCCGTTTTATGCCATATTTGTAATTATCATTTGAAAAAGGAAAGCAAGTAATTATAGTGTCAACGGATAATTACTTTGTGAAGTATTATCTTGCTTGACATGCAAACGTGTGTTACCTTTCATTATCTTGACTGCAACTGTTTGCTCATTCTGGAACTGGGAAGATATCAAGGTACCGAAATGGACCTGGGCATACTGACCTGAATGAAAGATGAAGGAGTTTAAAGGTGGTATTATACTTTGGTAGCATACCGAAACAGAAATGTTCACATCATTATTTACCTATAACTTACAGGGTATGAAAATGGTGATGCGGTAGAAACATGCACTTAACATGTTTCTGCCTGAAATGCTGTATTTATCCAGAAAAGAGTAAAACCGATGTCCAAAAACAATTCTTTAAAGGTATTATCATACTTTTGTAAGAAACCAAAACAGACATTTTCACATATTTACATATAACTTACAGGGTATGAAGATGGTGCTGGTAGGAACATACCGTTAAAATATTTCCGGCTGAAATTGTGTATTTATCCAGAAATTAGTAAAACAACGACCGAAAATCTTTTTGATCTTTTAAAAGATCACAAATAAAAGAGAAAAGACTTAAGAAAAAATGTGGCTGTTTTGCACTGTTTTCTCAAAAATTATGCACCGTATGGGACTGAAATTTTCACAGACGACTCTTAATGTATCTTCCTTGATATTTGTGCCCATGAATCTGTATTTCTTTGTTAGAAACCAAAGTATGATACTACCTTTAAAAGATAAAAAATAACGGTCAAAAGACTTAAAAAATACTGTGCGCGTTGTGCGTTTTACACTGTTTTCTCAACTTGGAAAAATGGGACTAAAAATTTAACAGATGACTGTAACTGTATCTTCCTAGATATTTTTGCTCATGAATCTGCAAGTTTCTTTAATAAAAAAAACACAGTATGATATTACCTTTCAGTTAAACCTTATATACTTATTCCTTGTCACTTTCCAAGCCAATTTTCGGTTTTGCTTTTTGGTTTTGATACTAAACATAAAACTGAGTAGGACCCATATAATCATAACTCTTCCATTGGATGCATAAACAAAACTGCAGTATTGATGAAAATTAAATATCAATCAGTACATGAAACCTTGTACATGCTACTACCAATATGCGAAATACAAATTTGAACACGTAAACAACCGTGCAGGGGAAACCTTTGTAACAGTAAAATGTTGGCAAATACTGCAGCACTGCAGTACTAGTGCCGTATTATGATTATTTATAGTGCTGCATATGATTATTTATAGTGCTGCATATGATGATTTATAGTGCTGCATATGATTATTTATAGTGCTGCATATGATGATTTATAGTGCTGCATATGATGATTTATAGTGCTGCATATGATTATTTATAGTGCTGCATATGATGATTTATAGTGCTGCATATGATTATTTATAGTGCTGCATATGATTATTTATAGTGCTGCATATGATGATTTATAGTGCTGCATATGATTATTTATAGTGCTGCATATGATGATTTATAGTGCTGGATATGATTATTTATAGTGCTGCATATGATTATTTATAGTGCTGCATATGATGATTTATAGTGCTGCATATGATTATTTATAGTGCTGCATATGATGATTTATAGTGCTGCATATGATTATTTATAGTGCTGCATATGATGATTTATAGTGCTGCATATGATGACTTATAGTGCTGCATATGATTATTTATAGTGCTGCATATGATGATTTATAGTGTTGCATATGATTATTTATAGTGCTGCATATGATTATTTATAGTGCTGCATATGATGATTTATAGTGCTGCATATGATTATTTATAGTGCTGCATATGATGATTTATAGTGCTGCATATGATTATTTATAGTGCTGCATATGATGATTTATAGTGCTGCATATGATGATTTATAGTGCTGCATATGATGATTTATAGTGCTGCATATGATTATTTATAGTGCTGCATATGATGATTTATAGTGCTGCATATGATTATTTATAGTGCTGCATATGATTATTTATAGTGCTGCATATGATTATTTATAGTGCTGCATATGATTATTTATAGTGCCGCGTATGATTATTAATAGTGTTGCATATGATTATTTATCGTTAATTTTTGACAGTTATTGTATGGTCAGGTTCATAAATTGTTATGAAATGAGTTGGGTTGAGCTATAATTTTATGATACCTAGAGATCCAAAGTATCATAGGCATTTATTGTCAGTTAAAAATTAATTGATCGACAGCTTTTTATTTTAGCAAAACTGCAGGTCTTTATGGGCCTATAATAATTTTTATGTTTATGCATATGGGCGGCGTTTTATTTTTACAGGTTTTACAAACGACTTTCATCTTAGTTGAAACTCGCTATGTATACAAAGCTTTAAGTGACCATGTCACACGAGGCAATTTACAGACATTCGTCAGTTCCAGGCAATATCCCAAAAGAAATAACATTCCTCTTCTAAATTTTATACAGGCCTATTGTTATCACCATTTTGCGTCTTAATTATGAAAGGAAGGGTTTGATATCATGGCAAAGCCGACCTTTCTTCGGCTTCGTCATGTGGCCCAATTCCTGGGCGTTTCGGCCTCAAATGGCGGTAGCGAAGTAAATCTCAAACCTAGCCCCAAAGCATGGGGCCGATTTCACGAAGCACTAAGATTGATCTTAAGTGTGAATTCATCTTAATTGCTAAGCAACATGTGATGTCATAATACAAACCACTATGGTGATACTGAAAAACCCATCTTAAGATTAATCTCAGTGCTTTGCGAAATCCAGCCCTGGTTTCGTAAAGGCCTGAAGTTTTATTTCGGCAAATGCATTCAAAACATGCCATCGTGCCACATGAAACGGAGAGGGCGCTTTACCTTCTCCCATTACTCTGTGAAGGGACAGCTTGCTCCTCGGTATCAGAATCAGTTTCACTTTCTCTCTCATCGGTTCATTTAACGCCAACTCATCCACTGACAGGAGAAATGGGAGAAACAAAAAGAAGAGCTCACAAACAATGGACTAAAAGGGGGAACGCTATGAACCAGTATTCAAAAGTAATAATTAATAGACCTGTCATAATTCTTGGAACCGAACTTACACTTGAGTTCCTCCCAGAATACTTTTGGGCTGATGGCGAATTCTGAACCGGCACCGCGCAAGTCCTCTTCTGAAATCAACTGATTAAGGGCACTGTGTCTCCGGTAACAATTCCGTCTGATATGTTAGGAGAAAAATGGGAGTTTTTGAGAGAGAGGATTAGATGTAACTTGTGATAGTTTTGTCATTTTCCTGCGGTGTGTACGTCGAGGCCACTCTCATTTTTCATTGACTGAAAGTATAGGGGAGGTGCACTTTATCCAGAAACTTTTGCTGGAGTCTTTAAAAGAATGGCCATTTTAGCGGAGCATTTCAAATTAATGTTGGTTCTCAACTTTCTCAAATTTCGAATATAATTGGTTGACAGGTTGTTATGTTTGCATGGTGGAGATAGCAAAGAGGGGGTTTGATTACTCTTTTGTGAACAAGTGAGGTTCTGAAAAGAACCGGGGACGTACTCAACGTTTCGAACTAGTATGCTCTGTTCGTCATCAAGGTATCATGTGAGAGTAGGCTTTAAGAAGACTGGCTCCTGATTTCTCATGACGAGAGGTACTAAATTGGTATGCGATCAGCTATAGCAAACTATTAAAAGGTATAGTTGAAGGTCTAAGGCATGCATCTGTATTGAAGGGGTGCTGTGCATCCTTAGGCACAGTTTCATTCGCCTTGGACAAAGATGATGCTCAGTGGCTAGAGAGAACTCTAAGTCCCTCAATACTTACACGTGCCTGCAGCAGACAATCATACACCCCAGCAGGAATATTCCTCCCATGACAGAAGCTGAAACAATGGCCGGTAGATAGATGGATGATACATCTTCCTGTTTCCCCATCGTGGTCAGCAATTTCTGAGGTCATAAATGGGCCTTCTTCTGAATCTTGAGCAGCATGGAAGCTGGGGGTAAAACAGCAGTTTGACCGTTGAGCGTCGATGTTGTGCCGGGAAGCAATGATTACAAAATTCCAAGGCAATGGACATTAAAGGGTGTCGAACTACCGGGGCCTATTTCATAAAACTTACGACACGTCACAAAGTTAAGACGCATCCTTACTCTATGGGCTCATCGCATAGATGCGACGCGTCGCGGATGGAGCTTTATGAAATCGGCCCCAGGCCGCATCCGATTCAATTCCTTGACATTGGACACATTTTTAGGGTGGTATATTGCTCTGAAAGTCGAGTTTATAGACATGGCATGAAATGGCATGAAATGGCAGGGCAGGGCAGGGCAGGGCAGGGCAGGGCAGGGCAGGGCAGGGCAGGGCAGGGCAGGGCAGGGCAGGGCAGGGCAGGGCAGGACAGGGCAGGGCAGGGCAGGGCATGGCAAGGTACCACGAGTAGATATGTGGATACCTTTCGGACAATTCAGCTTCACGGGTATTACCAATTAACATTATTTGACAGTAAAAAGACACCAATGAAGTTGCCTTTATACAATTTCCTGCTTTCAGTTTTGGATCAATGCAAATATCATTCCTATAAAATAATGCTTTCATTTCTCTTTTGTTCAGTGACGTGAACTCTCATGTGGACAAACTTATTAAAATATAGTATCACTGTGGCCAGATCCAGCCTCGAACTGCCAGTAGTGTGCCTTTTCGTGAACCACAAAGACAAAACTACGGGGGTTTACGAAACGGAGGCTCAGGCTCCGGTTCCATTTCATGAATCATGATTCTAAAATAACGGGTATTTAAATCTTTCGGCTGCGGTTCGGAAGGTATATATTCTCTGGCTTGAAAATAAAAACAGAGCTTCAGCTTCAATGAAAAATCAAAACCTATGTTTTCATCATAATTATGGATGACAGAGCCGGAGCCGGAGCCTGAGCCTGAGCCGAAGCCTCCGTTTCGATAAAAAAACCTCATGCAATGCACGTTCAATATCTGAACCAGAGTCATTTGACTCATTGCTTAAAATCCTAGTTAATCCATATGTAATTACTTGATGTAATTACCTTAATTTTCAAACCTCGCCTGGCAACAAATACTCAACCCAGTCAAGTTGTGGGCACTCTTAACATGACCCGTGTCACTTCTTTAATGTTTAAATCCCCTATCAAAATGGAGAGCTGAATATGAGAGAACTGAGTCCATCAGAAGTGGAAATTATGAAATACAGTACTCTTAAAAATGGGGTAAAATAATTATGCCTGTATCCATGCATGCAGTTAATGTGAAATACAGTTACACAGCATTAGAAAAAATTGGCATTTGGTAACATAAGCCTCGAGAGAAATCTAGATTATCAGTTAAAACGATAAATAGAAAATGACATACATACACGCTTACCTTTTTAGCAAATTTGTCTTGACTGGGTCCTAGCCATTTTTGTCATGTTCCAAAAAGGATCCCTTAACGCACTGGCGTTGCACACTCTATTCACTTACTTACAGAGAGCTGTGGGCGGGGCTCAGGGGAGTCATTCACCGGGAGGTGGATAGACACGACACTCCTTCCGAGTATCTACAGTCTGTGCGTCAGCCGTACTGGTTAATGTGAGCAAGAAGAAATGGGCCCACTTCAAACGTCAGGATTTCAGCCAAGTCTAAATTGAATTAAGCGACTTGAGCTGGAGAGATGAGGTGCTTCAGACGTCAAGTTAACTCTTTTAAGACTGTTGATCAGGAGGTAAAAGGGTTCATGATACCGAGGATAGGAGCATTCTTTTGGCGAGAGTGTGTGACAGCCTGTGTATTAACCTACGACAACTTGAAATGCAGCATAAACATCTCCCTGCCTTGTCGAATTCAAACCTCTAGCGGTTATTACTCAACTTAGACACTACGTACATAAGTTCGAGGTTATGGAAGCGAACCTTACCAAAATATCACAGAGAGTGCGCTATTCCTCAATCTGTTAACCAGCACATTGTCTTACCGTGAGCATCTTGCCCTCAAACCGATGCTCTTCACGGTGTCACAGCGATACCCGTAAACACAGAGCGAAGTCTGGCTACATTTGCCAAATGCTCGAGAACAGCGCAACTTGCGTCAGAGCTGTCGCTAGCTATGTATCGGTACACCAAAGTGAAACTGAACGACTGATTTGAAAATCTCCAATGGTTTTGTTTAATGTGGGCATAATATTAGTACATGTAGGCCTAATAGTAAATCAAGAAAGAGAAACGAACACAAGAGACACTGTTATCGAAAGTACACCGGCTCGTTGCAATGTAATTCACGCTGGTCGTTTCACATGATTGATATCATTACTGGAATACACACAATGAACCTGACTTCTTCCTGGTGCAATCCCTACACCGTTGGATTTCAACCATGAAAGTGAAAATCATTTTTTGTCTGTTGTTCTGATCTCATGACCAATGCTCTCATTTTAGCCTAATAATAAAATAATTCAAATATAATTTTGTGAATCAATGAACAGTAGCAGATTAATTAGTAAAGCATTATATTATGATTACAATTTTAGGTGAAAATATAAAAATTTGTAATTTTATCAAACTGTACACACAATATGTCGAAAGTTTAATAAACACCTCTAAGCCCTTGTTTTCCGCACAAACAATTTCATTGTTTAATAAAATATAATCATTTTTTTCCAGCTACATTTAGGTATGATAATAACTTTTATAATTAAGTATCCCAAAATACCGTACATCAAATATCATTCATGCTATTCTAATTCAAAGCACCACAGAATAAAAAAAAATCATTCAAGAATTGTACAGCCTGTTTTCTGTTCAACAAGAACCTGTTTGCTGTGAATGTTTAAGGCAACATGCTTGGATGGCTTGTATTGATTAGAATTTTTGGCTGATTTGGACAGCCCACAAGCTATTTTGGGGCATATACGAAACGGAGGCTCAGGCTCCGTCTCAGGCTCCGGCCACATTCCGTGAATCCATTCTGAAATAATGGGTATCAAAATAGAGGCTTTTGGCTGCGGTTCTGAGGTAGATTCTCAAGTTTGAAAATGAAGACAGAGCTCCAACTTCAATGAAGAACTACAACCTATATTATAAGCATATGGATGTCAGAGCTGGAGCCTGAGCCTGAGCCTCTGTTTCGTAAACGCCTTTGGTCAGCATTGATCAAGTCCGATCAGCGACTATCTGTCAACTACTACAAGTCGATTTTGCCTGGTAACCTGTACACTAAATATTCCACGGGTACCAGACACAATCGAGCGCTGGTTGACAGATAGTCCTTGATCGATCATGCTTCTGTATGCTGTTTCAGACACTGTGCTTGCTGGTGTGTAGACAGCCTGCCACAAACAGTTTGTAAGTTGTAAAAGACAGCCTTTATGAAAGGTCCAGTACAGGAATGGTAACAAGCCAAAACAGAAATAGTCACAGATTTACCTATAACTTACACGGTATAAAGATGGACATGATAGAAACTCCCTGCTAAAATATTTCTGCCCGAATGAAATGCAATATTTGTTTAAAAAAAGTGTAAAACAAATAGTTTCTGTCTCGGCGAGATCAAAAACATAATTGTGTTTCATAATTAAGGTAAAAGGGTGTTTTTGGTTAATTTCTTGTGACTCAGATGTCCCATTCTCACAGGTTTATTATTCATGTACATGCTGGATCAGACAAAGCGCGGGTGCTCATCTGTGACCATTACCAATCATGTACTATACCTTTAATCCAATTCGTTTTAAACAACCTGCTGGGTATACCCTGTTCCATCAACTTATATAAATATATAAATTGTGGGCACTCTGTATTGAAATTCCCCCCGAAATACTTCAGGTTGAACAACCAAAATCTGGCAATTGGTTACCAGGGAACTGACTAACAATGGAAAAGTTTGTTTGTATTTTTCAACAGAACTTTGCATTTGCTCAGTTATCCTGATGCACATGATTTAGGAGAGTAATACAGCAACATTGATTTCCTAATCAGAGCAGTTGTAGAATTTAGTTGAAATCAATTATGGCAAATTCTGAAAATGTCATAAATTTTTTTTTTGAGATGTAGTGATTTGTTTTTTTTGGTTTATACAATTATGATTTTACTAGGAAAGAAATTTCAGGCCCTCCAAAATTATTTTTGAAAAAGAAGAAAATTAGATAAAACAAATCTGGGAAATGGAACCGTTAGTTGCTTTAATGAAGAGTTGTCTGGTACTCTGCCGGTAAACAATCTAGAAGACCTATCAGGGAAAATGAAAAACCAAAAGCAAACAAAATATCATTGCATTTTGTTGGATTCTGAGTGATGCAAGGCTTGAAAATAGATGTTGTATGTGGATAGGGTCAAATAGGTAATATCGGTATTTGTCAGTTTGCGGAAAAACAGCATTTGATTCCACTTTTAAATGAGAAAATGGTTTCTTCCAAGTTCCACATGAAATTGAACTGTCAGTTCTAAGTATGACCTCACAGGTCATCATGGTGAATATCCTGGCATTCACCACTTGGCATCCAAAGTGGTGATTACTAGTCTTTATCCACAGTGACATTTCAATGGAGGTCACAATGGTGAATATGTCTCTGCACTCACCACAGCACAGCTGCCAAATGATCAGGTAGTGACAAAGATCTTCACACACAGAGGCACTGTGATGTCAGGTCGCAATGGTGAATACTGTGGTTATAATCACCACCAGATAAAATTTTTAGCCAGAAAAAGACACTGCCTTGACAACGACTAACGTTAATAACTCACCTTTACTCTGCAGCCATTCCTTACTGTAAAGTCTCCCGTAATATCGTTGACCTGTGTCGCACAGGCACGTGGTGATGATGTGACCTGGTCCCATTATCTTGGCCACCTAGGATAAACATTGTGAAGAGAAAGACAGCTTAAGACAGGTTCCTTAAGAACCTTGTGCTGGGATAGGAGACCATGGCCCAATTTCATGGAAACCGTTACCGTAAGCAAAAAATCTTCGCTCACGATAGCAGACGTTTTTGGCTAACGGTTTAAAGTATTTCATGGGAGAGCTGTCTTTCTCGCTACTCTATTAGTAAGAACTTTCTGCAGAATGCATATGGCAGTGCGTTAGCAGAAAAATAAATCAAGGTTAGCCTAGAAGATCTTCCCTAACCAAAAGTCTTTACTACGGAATCGGATTCCATTAAACAGATTTCACATGTAGTTGTGCCTGTAAGCACAAAAGTACGCCATTATGGATTCCATGAAATTGGGCCCAGATCTTAAATGGATTGACATTGGATGTACCGGTAATCCTGACCGAGTTCGGATCCAGACGTAACCAGGGACATTAGTAGATGTTCTCCACACCACAGGGGTGGAGTTGTTAAGAGAAATGCTGTGGACTAGGTATACCCCTTGCAGTCCCGATTTGCATAATAAAGAGACCATTGTCTGGTTTCAGCATAAGGTACTGATTTCTCCACACCACAGGGGTGGTGGCGGAAGTGCCTTGCTGTGGACTAGGTATACCCCTTCCAGCCCCATTTGCACTATGAAGAGTCCATCAGTCTTGTTTCAGTGTTAGGCACAGGTCTCTCCCCAAACAGCCCTTATCATTCAATTCATGTCTCTTTGAAGCCAAAAACTTAAATTTGTAAATGTTTCTATTGCAATGACCAGAAGATGCACTGCCTGTCGTAAAAACTGCTTATTTTTAGAGGGAGAAATTGGATGAATACCTGCACGGCTCCTGCAACGTTCAGACCCGACGAGGCGCCCACGAAGAAACCCTCTTCATGTAAGAGACGGAAAGTCTGCAAAAACAATACGGACAAATGGGAGTTAGACTGATATAAACACCAAACTCACTCTCTTAGAGAGTTGCCTTTAATAGACAATGAAGGTATTCAAAATCCTCTGCTTAGTTGCCCAAGGCACTTAAATAAAATCACGTTTGGATGTTACCCAAGTTGTTTGGGGAAAGTTCCTGCTTATTTGGAAGGAATGGCAACCCCAAATAAAATTGCTGGGAATAATTTCTTGGAACAAGGAAGCAGCATTGTAACAGGGTAGAAGGTTCTTCTTCAATATGTGTCCCTTATTGAGGAATAAGAATTTGAATTCCACGTTCAGCTCTCTCCATACGTACTGATCATGAATCGACACCACAGAGTCTTTTCACCAAATTTAGATCGCTAGAATTTGGAGGCCAGCACTCACCATATGTACTGCATCGGTGTCCAAGATGGCCAGAGCATCGTCCACTGGAGCTTCCTGGAAGTTACAAGTGACCCGACCCTGTCCAATGCCCTCGGTGATGGAGGAGCCTTCAGATCTCTCCAGCTTGCCGTGCTTGACGTAGTTGTAGAGGACGCTACCCTGGGGATCGGCCAGGAAGACCTTGACGTTAGGGTTCTTCTCCTTGAGATACTTGCCCACTCCTGGATGAAGAGCAGAGAGGAAGAGAGAAGGGGCTGAGATTAAACCATCAAGCCTTCTACACTTGGAATTCAACTTGGCGAAAGGTTCGGAAAGCCTTCAGATGGAACTGTGGAGGGATGAAGGATGGAAGTAGGCAGTAGACACTAACCTGCCAGAGTACCTCCTGTACCCGTTGAAAAGACCACCGCATCGACTTTGCCATCTGAAAACAATCAAATAAATGCAAATTCTAAGGATATAACAGTAATGAATAAACGAACAACCATCAACTTTAATCGTTCCTAGATATCAGCATCAGATGAATGGCAGCTGGTACTTATGATAATATGCACCGGTATCTACGATTCTCAGGTGATGTTTGTTTTATCGCAGCCAGGGAAGCTAAGCTCTTACCTGTCTGCTCCCATATTTCGGGCCCAGTTGTTTCATAGTGGGCTCGGAGGTTGGCCGTGTTGTCAAACTGATTGGTCCAGATTGCATTCTCCAGACTTTCAGCGTATCTCTTGGCCTAATAAACAAACATCAGATGGAGAAGGTGAGTAGGAGACGATTGCAGAAGACAAGAAGTTCAAGAACCAAAGGTGGTTTGGGGAAAAAAAGGTGGTAGTGCCAAGCCAGAGGCAATAATTTAATGTTCAAGCTGGATGAGTTTTGATCCTCTTTCAGAGGGAAACTGATTGGTCATGCAACTTGAGCTTACTAGGAGGTCCGTTTGGAAAGCAAGATACCTGGTGATTGTAGTTGTCTGGGTCTGCATAAGCCACGGCAGGTACTGGGTAGACGGTGGCTCCTAGTACCCTGAGCAGATCAATCTTCTCCTGGGACTGGGTGTTGGGCATGAAGATGACACACTTGAAGCCCATAGCGTTGCATATATGGACCAGGCCGATACCTGACAAATAGTGGGTTAGAATGAGAGCATTTTAATCAACCATGGTTAAAAATATGCACCTGCCACTACAAGATGGCCATAAAGTTACATAAATCTCTGAGATGTTATCATGAGTGAAACTGGCTGGAAAGGAGTTTTCCAATTGTATCCAACACTTCGGGTGCTATTTTCCTCTGTCAGTTAAAAATCCGAGAAGATTTTGGAGAACAAAATAAGTCTGTAGAAAATGATATGCCACTGAATAAATAGGCCTACACCAAAGAGCTTCTGAAGCAGAACAATTAGCCCTAAGCACAGAAAAAGAATAAAATAAATTTGCCAGCCACAATTCTTTACATACATGTTGAAAGAAAGAAACAACTCTTAAAAATTTGGTTGGTAATAATGGAATAATCAAGGGAATGTTTTCAAACTTGAGCAATTCTTTGGTAAGATTGAGGTAAGCCAAGCAGCACCAGCAAGTAGTGCCTAACTGGTGTTTAACAATCTGTATTATACAAGGAACTAAGGTGACATCGCTTCAAAGCAAACAATTACAAATCGGCTATTGGTGAAGAATAATTTCGCTTAGCATTTTACAGTCACCTCTGACCAACCAAGAAGATTCAGTCATAAATGTTTGCGACCGATCTTTTGGCCGATTCCTATCAACATGATCAAGGGTCGCATACAAGCCTATGCTTCCTGCCAGCCACCACCATTCATCCTCCATTAATATTGTCATGAAATTCCAACTTAACTTGTTATTCTGAGTGATGTTTGAAAATAAATGATGATGATAAATGAATGTGCAGATACTTACCGGTGTTCCCAGCCGTGCCTTCCACTACAGTTCCGCCTGGCTTGATCTGACCTGGTGAACAAACGTTTCAACGGTAAAAAAAGCTGTGTTAATTACTTAACATGAGAACCAATCTCCATTTTGCTGGTGGAAGACCGATGCTAAGTTATCTGTCATGACAGACTTATGAAAGAAATTATTGTGAATTCCTGATGGGTGGGTTCAAGCCCAGCCGACCGCGGAATTCTGTTTACTCTGCCCTCTGAGCAAGAAACCTTGACTAACTGACTCTCTCTGCCTGGGTACCTTGCAGGTTGGAATGGTCTTTGAATCTACCCTGTCATGCCAGCTGAGCTTAGTCACAGCATCTCTGAAGGTATAATCCAACCAGAGAGCCTGAGATTGTCTAAGCAATGTCCTACTGGTGCCCAATGAGCAGGTGTAATTGTAGGATTTAACATGCAATGATCATGGGTTTCAAACTGTGCTATATAGGTATGTGTATTATTATTAAAAATAATAATAATAATACTAATAATTTGGGCATTTATATAGCGTTCTTACACACAAGAAGGGTTTCACAACGCTTTATACATTATTCTTATCCCTAGACTTATTACTAGACTAGTTTGTCCAAATGACATGGTACCATCCATTTTAACTACAGTATCTTGTCCTTGAATCAATCATTCTCCAACCTCCTATCCCCCTGTAGTTTCAAACCAGAGTGGGTAATTTCAGGTACCTTCCCTTTGAAGGCCACGGCCCTTGGATCAATCCTGCCCCTGAACCTACCCCTATCCCTTCCCATCAGCAATATATCTGGGAGTGACCCCTTTTAACCCTGAGGCAAGTACCTCGTTCCAGTGCATCTTTGATGAGGAAGGCCGCCGCCCTGTTCAGTCTTAGCTCAACCCTGCCCCTGAACCCCCATCCCTGCCCCTTCACACCAGCATAAGGAATATTTGGCACTGTCCCGCCTTTTAACCTGAGGCAAGTACCTTTTTCCAGTGCATCTTTGATGAGGAAGGCCGCCGCCCTGTTCAGTCTTAGCTCAACCCTGCCCCTGAACCCCCATCCCTGCCCCTTCACACCAGCATTAGGAATATTTGGCACTGTCCCGCTTTTTAACCTGATGCAAGTACCTTTTTCCAGTGCATCTTTGATGAGGAAGGCCGCTGCTCTGTCCTTGACCGACCCTCCTCCGTTTGAAGACTCCACCTTGACGGTGATGTCACATCCCGTTTCCTGGCTCAGCTTCTCCAGACGGATAAGAGGTGTCCTAAAGATGAGAAGGAAGTAAAATATGCTTAGCACAAAAATGTCTTGCTCAGTAAATCAACCCTCCATTAAAAATTCCATTTGATATTCATGGTCGGCAAACAACAGCCAAAGAACAATCACAAGTGATACACAAAGCATGGAAATTTCATGGTTAGCAAATTTTTGTGCTAAGCAGGGCCGTAAAAGAAGAATATGTAGTGTTCTCTGGTTGCAGTATTGCTGCGAATCGATAAAATGATTACTGGGATATAGCAGTATGTGCATGGTTTCATGGCTTGTGACTGCCAAATTAACACCACCAACATAGGGCTGGAATCCTGGATAGCTCAGTTGGTAGAGCACCTGTACAGTATTCAGGAGGACAACGGTTCGAATCCCATTCCAGTAAATTTTTCTTTGTTAACCTTTCAATGACTTAAACATTCTGGCAGTTTCCCTTGTGGCTATTTGATGATTCAATTAAGATTCACTAAGATACATACATTAGTAATGCTGCAACCCCGAGAAATGGCATAGGATCAATCAAAGAGAATTTGGCATTTTGTTCATTTTTGAAATGATCATGAATATGATTTGCGAATGGTTCCCTTATGATGAGCATGACAAATTTCTCAAGCAATATTTCCCGGTATGCAGCTCTGAAGTTGTGCCCTGATGCATTAAATGGGTTAGTGCCCACTGCCCCAATGGTGAGAGTTTCATCTGTGAGTGATTACAGAGGCACGACATGTGAGATCAGTAATATGCAGTCCAGTGACACAGGACAAAACTTAGCCCTGTATCCCTAGCTGTAAAAAAGATAACCCCATTTAACATTTTGACATCAACTACTATACACAGTGACAACTGATGTCACCAATTTCACAATTTGATGTTATTAAAATGAACCATTTTTGACAACCATGGACAGTAAGATTGGACCTGATGACCCTGTGTAATATTAACAAGTGGAAGAATTCCACTGATGGCCATCACTTGTGCACAAACCTATGGAACCAGCAGAGGGCGTTTTGAGAAAAATGGCTGCCTCTGCATTCAATGTACATCATTGTAGGTCAAACACACCCCATAAATATCCCTTTTCAGATATGTATGGTTAAGCCAGTGTTACACAGATGAGACTGAAGTTCATCATACTTTGTATCCAATAAGTGAACTCTTGGAAGATATAACCCCTTTTCTGTAATGGCAGTCAGTGGATTTTTTTCCGTAATGAGGAAAGGGCTTGATGTACACCTTACAGGGAAGCTAAATAGCTGAACCCTCCCATTGGCAGCCAAAGACATATGGATTAACTCTCTCCTCTGTCTTGTTCTGGGGCTGAGGTCTATTCAATGATGGATAGTGACTCTATGAAATGCTAGTGATATGAAAAGATGGAACAAACTCGTACTTGCCAACCATGCCCACAAAGCCACCTCGGATACTATCCTGTGAGGAAAGAATGATTATTTACAGTATCACAATGAGGCATCATACTATTATTACTAGCAGGAGGTTTTTGACAAGAATCAGACCACTGGGGCTGATTTCACTAACGCTTTGCGATCATTGCAGGCCAAATCTATCGCTTAACAGAAAATTGCTATGCAAAGTAGCGATCGATTTTCCGTTTAGCGATGGATTTGGGCTTAGTGATGATCGCAAAGCGTTTATAGTGAAATGAGCCCCCAGGGAAGTGGATTCATTTATTCCTTGTAAAAGTTATCACAATGCAATGAGGCATCATACTACTATAACTTGTACTAGCAGAGTAGCAGGTGGGACTCTAGGGCTGTGCAGTCATTTATTTCTTGTTGAAGTATTTTCAAAATTCTAAAAGAAATGGTAGGCCTATTCATTTCACAATGATTGGCATCCCCGTGCACAAACCCTATGGGGCTGAACTGAATAATTTGAAGTGTTTTCTCAGTAAATATTTGCAAGTTTTCACAGATTGAACTTAAGTCACATTAAGAATGTTCACATGGTTTATTTTATTGTTCATATACAGTATGGAAATCTTCCCGTATCCCAGTAGTAATTTCCGAATGATGAAAAACATCATTCATCAGTTAAGAGCTCTTCATAAAATTGAAAATAATAATAGGTAGGCCTAGGCCTACGCCTACTGGGTACGGGGTGCTCTTTGAAAATCATTTCCAATTTAAGACAACAACGTACAACTTGATTTAACCATGGAGCCAGGACAGCTCCATAATTGGCATTAGTGTCTTTTACACCACCCATATTATTTCCAGTATTTATTTTGGTAAGAATGAATATGTTTTTTTTAGGACCCATGAATAAATTTGCTTTAAGTAACAAATCTCATTTTGGAACAGAAGAAGCTAAATAAAATACTGAAAATAATATGGGTGGCGTAAAAGACACTAACCCCCCATAGGCTAACCATGGAGGAATAAACACACACGTGTCACGATGAATCAGCATATTTCAATGTTATCAGCTGGCTAGGTACGTGCAATCATTGTGTAAACAATCAAATCAGTCGAACAATAGGCCGCTGGCATGGCTGCACTTGATGGACTAGCTAGACTGCCAATTTGCATAGCCAGTCAGGAAGGATTTCCTTCCTCCATGCTAATTAAACCAAACCGAACGAAAGTGAAAATGGTGAAAGCAGACGTTCAAACAAAGCAAACCTTAATGTAGCTTTGTTCTGCGAACTTCTGCGGTCAGACTTACTTTCCATATCGTTCTCCGTAGAGGCCGAATGATCGACGTCTCATTGCAAAGTTGCAGAACCACCTTCCTCCAGGGCGCAGCCATCTTGAACAAACTCTGCTGTAACGAACAACAGAGGGCGTACTCTAGTCACCCTCCAAGGATTGAATCCATCCCTTTTTGACAGCAACTTTGTTGTGGAGTAATTAACTTTTTTCGCCCGCTCGAATTATTCAATGATAATAATGAAAATATATCACTTTACAGGAAACTTGCAACATTGGACCGAGGAAGGAAGATTTACGCGGCTCAGACTCAGGCGCGGTTCTAGAGCCAAAATTTTTGGGGGGCTAGAAGTGCCATTATTTTTTTGGGGGGGCTAGAAGACCCAATATTTTGGGTTCTTCTAACATTCGCTTCTGCTATGTCTTATAAGGGGTCGAAAAACATGCACATTGTAGGCCACACAACGCGTTTTGTTTATGTAATTGGAGCTTAATAACTGAAAAAAGCCAGTATTTTCAAGAATTTTTTTTTTCACTTGCATTTTTTTGGGGGGGCTAGACAAAATTTTTGGGGGGCTACAGCCCCCCCTAGCCCCCCCGTAGAACCGCGCCTGCTCAGACTAACGATTTCATAAAATGCCGATCATCTTGGTAAAAGTCTCAGAACAGCACTCGCACTTTGTCTAATACCAGTAGCATGTAGGTCTACATGAGATAATTTAAACCTGTGAAAATTTGAGCTCAATCGGACATCTGAGTCCTGAGAAAATACCGAAGAATCGTCTCAATTTTCTTATAAAACTTAAAGGTAATATCATACTTTGGTTTTTATCAAAGAAATACAGATTCATGGGCAAAAATATCAAGACAGATACATCTGTGAAAATTTCAGTCCCATACGGTGCCCACTTTTTGAGAAAACAGTGAAAACGACCACAGTATTTCTTAAGTGTTTTCTCTTTTATTTTTGATCTTTTAAAAGATCAAAAAGATTTTGATTCCGGTCGTTGTTTTACCAATTCCTGGATAAATACACCATTTCAGGCGAAATACATGTAATTTTAACGGTGTCTTCTACCATCACCATGTTCTGCATCTTCCTTGATATTGTGCCCATGAATTTGACAAAAACCAAAGTATGATAAAATACCTTTATAATGCGAATTTGCTGAAAAATGGTAACTATAGCACATTAATTTAAAATGAGGTATATGGACTGAAACATTCATGGACCAATGGTTGCATAGGAAGAATCATTAACATTAAAGGTAGTATCATACTTTGGTTTTTATCAAAGAAATACAGATTCATGGGCAAAAATACCAAGACAGATACAATAACAGTCATCTGTGAAAATTTCAGTCCCATACGGTGCCCATTTTTTGAGAAAACAGTGAAAAACAGCCACAGTATTTCTTAAGTCTTTTCTCTTTAATTTTTGATCTTTTAAAAGATCAAAAAGATTTTTGGTCGTTGTTTTACTAATGTCTGGATAAATACAGCATTTCAGACAGAAACGTTGTAACGGGATGTTTCTACCACCACCATCTTCATACTAAGTTAAAAGTAAATCTGTGAAGATTTCTGTTTCGGTTTCTTACCAAAATATGATACTACCTTTAATGTCAGGATTCTGATCGTGACAGGTGCAACATGAGGGGGCAAAAAACCCCATCCCAACGGATAAACCCCGCCCACGAATTCTTGCTTAGCACCTATGATACGAGATGGCCAAAAGTCACGCTATAACCCATTCGGCAAACCTCGGGTTGGGTTGTTGTAAATAGCTTTTGGATCAATCAATAAAGATTTTAAACAGTTTATTGCATTTTAATGATATCATTTATACCTTTGATGTGGATAATTATGGCCCATTAACACCTACTTGTTGTGACAGGTGATGTTTTATAGAGTCCAATTAAATTCTCATCAAGGAGATAGCAGCGGGTTTTATAGCATCTGGTTTTTCTCACTGTTTAGGCAAAGTGGGCGTTGCGTGACGTGCGTGACACTCATATTAAGTTCAAATGATACACTTGTCACTACAACTTTATGACACCTGTTTGACATGAAGGACCCTGGGTGGGGCCTGGGTGTGGTCCTTGTACCTGGGGCAGATTTCACCAACGTTTTGCGATCATCGTTAAAGCCCAAATCCATCGCTAAACGGAAAATTGCTACGTGTTAGTGAAATAAACAACAATTTTTCAACAAGTTCCTTTTGACTGATGGGCCATCGCCACAGTCCCTTGTTTTGCATTGAAATCACGTACACCTTGGTTTAGTCAAGCAATATGTGTCATTTCAACCAGTCCAATCCGTACAGTTTTTGCTCAAATTAACCTACTTCAATTCGATTATCTTTCATTAACTTATCCATTGTATAACTTGGAAAAATAACACCAATAACACAGCCAATCAAAATAATGTTTGGTTCATTTTTACCAATGGATTAATCAAGGTGGACCATTGATAGACTGGGTCCAATTTCATGGAGCTGCTTTATGCTCCAAAATATTGCTTTAGTACCAAAAACCTTGCTTAATAAAATCAAACACCGAATACAAGTCACTGAAAAACAATAAACATCATATGGAAATTTGGTTGGTAATCCCGGTTTGTTCAAGGGAGACTTTTTTTGGTATTTAGCGGTTATTGGCCCAGGCCCTCATCAAAATAGCTTACACTTTGTAGCATGAGTAATTGGTTGTACTTAATCATGGATGCATCCACTAATTAACGGAGCTACAGGTTTGAATATTAATTAATAAAGTGCAAAGAAAACAATCGAGTTTAGCCTATTTTGTTTTGTTTTGTGCATTTTGTGTTAATATAGTATTGATGCCCTTTTGGTCATTGAGAGGGAGGAGGGAGAAAGGAGGGCGGGCGGTCAAGTTTACCAAAACCAAACTGCCGGTCATTTTTCTCAAGTCTCACATCATTGTCTGCCCCCCTTTCCCTATTCACAAGAAATATTCTGCATGCAATCTCCCTGCACATCTCTCCTGGCCAATGCAACCCTCTTGAACCGTCACCTCAGACCTCTACCCTTGCCAAAGTATAATAGGGTGGACAGAATTTGCTAGGATTCCTAAGATAGCTCGAAATAGAACCAGCAATGACAAAGGTTGGTTATTAGGGCAATTAAAGACATTTGAGCACATTTTATTGTCAGTTCGGAGAACAATACTTGTATAATCTATATCGCCCAGAATGTTGCGGTTTTTGTCGGCTGGCTTGATCAACGCTAACCACGGGCTACCAAGGAAGTTACTATAGCGCCTCTCTCGCAAGAAAAGTCCATAAATCAAAAAGATACATGTCATGTACATGTGCGTATGTATGTGAAGTCACGAGTACCCAGCACGTGTATTTCGGCAATATTGAGTGTTATGCTGTTCACGGGCCTTATAAATACTACAGGATGAAGGAGTCTAGATTGTGGCAGTGAGACCGGGACACTTTCAGACGAAACTCATCTTGAAACATCCTCTACCTTTGCACATAAATACCAGGTATGTGTTCTTTTAAAAAATATCTTCAGGTATATTATACACTTAGTACGCATTTTAGGTGCACAATGTTTAAGTTCTATGCGAGTTGGGATTCGGCTTATTATTTTGTAGGATTGATTCAAAATGTGCTATTGTAATTTCACCTTGTCCAAGTATTGAATGTTTTCTCGTCTCATTTTAGTGCTCCATAATTATAGTTTCGCTCTTTATTTCATATTTTGATATCTCATAATTGTTGAAGACAACGAAACTCTTGCCCGACCAAAACAGCAAAACTAATCATAAAACGTTTATAAAACCAGGCTTGAGTGAAGGCTTGGGACTCATCAGGCTTACTACTGTAGCACCATTTGAGGCCCAATAATGAAATGAAGGGATTTGGCCACATGACGAAGCCGGAGAAAGGCTCCAGTTTCGCCATAGGCCTATATCTCAATCCCTTCATTTCATTAAGGACACAAAATGGCAGTAGCAAAAAAGCCTAAAGCATCAAGTCTCATTTCGTAAAGGCCCTATATGGTCTCATTACTAATGGCTAAAATGTATTACGTGAGGAATGATTTGTTTTTAGTTTCATTTTTCTGATTGTTTGTTTGTTTGATTGTTAATTTTTGTTTTATTGGCACCTGGCATGAAATCCGTCGAAGCAGATTTTGGTGCTAATGTCTAATTTTGCCAAATCCTTGAGCGCTATAGGCCTATTCTGAATAAGACGGCTGGTCCCACGTCAATAAAGGCATTTCCCCCTTTGCATACATCGCTCGTTAAAAAGTCACCAAGTTAATGTGTTTGCTTGTCTTAAAAAAACCTCACGATTTCTTGATAGATTTGACTATGAAACTCAAGTATATTGTAGTCCATGCGCATATCTACTTCCATCAATCAAATAAAATAAAAAGTTAAAATTGCAACAGATGACCGGCTTGACCAATATGCAATTCAATGTTAATCGTATTCATTGAAGGTTGACGTATTCATGCATATCATTTCATTTAAACTCCAAATTTCCAGAGCTATTTTGAAGGAACCCGGAAAGTTGAATACTCAAATTTTGGCATAATTATTATTCTTTCTTTATAACCTCGGTCCCATTGCTGGTAAACTTTCTCATGAATAATGCATATTTTTCCGCGCGACGCTTGGATTGAAAGTTTGTTAATTTACCCAAATCTCAGTTATGGATTGTCGGGTCAGATCGGCCCCAAATTGGACCTAGCATCTTTTATAATTATGTGTACTCGTCTTTAATGTCCTCTTTCTGGAGGTCACTGGTGAACTATCGTGGACTCAGTAGTTAAAATCTCAATCCAAAAGTACGAGTCTTTTTCATAATGTAATATGTCTGTGTCGAAGGGGCGCTATTTCCAAAGTTGCCCGATGAAAGCAAAAAATAACTATGCTGTAGGTATAACGTTTTCTTTTTTTACTTTTTGCATATAACGAGTCCGACCTCTTGCTATAGGCGACGGATAAAGATGGTAAAATATCGTCCATACTTCAACTATAAGTCAAACTGGGCAATTAGGCCCGACGGTTGTCTATTCGGTATCAAAATGAAGATACATGCATAGAATAGCGAGGGCATTGTTCATTTCTGGTATTAGATCACGACTGTCTATAAAAACGACATCTATAGTAAATGTCCCGTCGTGAGGAGGGTGCAAAATACCAACAAGTCAGAGATAAGGAGGAAGGATATACCAGATAAACCTATCAGTTATTCTCCTACCGTAGCGACACCCTTTTTTATTGGGTTATTTATCCAGATAACGGTACCAACGACTGGACCTGTCACCATATCCTATGATTAAATGGACCCATAAAAAGAACCAAGTGGGTTGTAATGATGATTCAAGTGCCCATTAACATAGCAGTGTCCATGTCGCATAATACTGTCTGATGTTCTGCTCTTGCTCAGTTCTGTCATTTTTTAGTTCTTGAAATAATGAACAAAAAAACATTGACTGGGGCGGGATTCGAACCGGCGACCTCCTGAATACCGTACAGGCGCTCTACCAACTGAGCCATCTAGTTAGTTTCCCTTGTGGTTATTTGATGATGATTTTGTTTTAGTTCTAATAGAAAAACAACGGTTTTAAGTTAATAAAATTATTGGACATTGCCAATTGTTCGAAAGTTGTTGTTTTGTTGTTGTTGTTGCTGCTGTTGTTGTTTAGGTTGTTTTTGTTGTTTATGTTGTTGATGTCCTTGTTTTAGTTGTTGTGGACTTTTGGGCGCCAGTCTGGGTCACGGTACTCCACAAAATAATAGCAGGTGTGATGACCCATTATGGTATTGCCGGGCAAAAGAGAAACTGTAAATATAGCTTTGTTACAATTCAATGGTGTTAGAAATACTTATCCGGCTATTCACGTTTTATTTAGTTCGAACTTTCACCTGGCCAAACACCTTCCATTGTGTTGAAGTTGGGCATATATCAACAGTCAAACTTTGCGGCACCAAAACTGTTTCCCAACCAAACGTTGACTTATCAAAATTCCAAGTCCGCCGTGGCAGTTGCCATGGAAGCCGTAATACCACTCTCCCTTTCACCCGTAGAAGCCATACAGGACATTAAAGGTAGTATCGTACTTTGGTAAGAGACCAAAACAGAAATGTTCACAGATTTACGTATAACTTACAGGATATGAAGATGTTGGTAGTAGAAACATACCGTTAAAATCTGTTCGCCTGAAATGGTGTATTTATCTAGAAATTAGTAAAACAACGACCGAAAATCGTTTTGATCTTTTAAAAGATCAAAAATAAAAGAGAAAAGACTTAAGAAATACTGTGGCTGTTTTCACTGTTTACTCAAAAAGTGGGCACCGTATGGGACTGAAATTTTCACAGATGACTGTTACTGTATCTGTCTTGGTATTTTTGCCCAATGTTTCTCTATTTCTTTGATAAAAACCAAAGTATGATACTACCTTTAAGCCTGACCTCATCAAAACGCAGTCGTTGTATTTTGATGTTTGCCGTGTGCAATTAGATTTGCCGCGCAAAGCAAACTTGCTCGAGTCTTTAGTGGTGACTCTGACGTTATATAGACACAGTGATGTAAACTGCCCGAGCAAGAAGACATCTTGGAATGCATTATGGCTATATTAATCATTTTATGAAGTGACTTGCATTATGGTAGCAATATCTTATTGGTGTGATCAGACTGGGGAGATTGGTGCATTTGCTTCTGCAGCGTATAAGGGTTGAATATCTGGTATGTGTTCTCATCCAATGTTCATTCTATACAAAACCGGAATAGGTTGATTTAAAACACAACTGTGTAATTCATACCTGGGGTATGGTTTTAGCGTTTAGTGGTTTCATCGGTAACGAAGGATTTTTGAAAGAGAACATTCCAATTATTTAGTTTTCGATGTACACAGTTCATCAAAATCAAAGTAAGTTGTTTTTCTGGGGAAATATTCGTGTGTTTTTGAAGTGAATTCGTGCCACGTTGGTATAATTATATTGCGTTTAATTCGGATTTTTGTGAAGAAAATCAGCTGACGTATACTGACGTGTCATAGAAGGCATTCAGATGCTTTCTCGCGGAATGACAGCATTTCAGAGGTGCCATTTCACAGGAAGATTGGTATTGATATCAACTGAATACCATTTTCTCGTTTTCGTCATTACCAATTCTGTATCATACCGTACAGCCGTATATTGGTCTGACTTCCATGCCTAACTAATTTGGTTGACTGGTTCCTGGGTCTATGCGTGACTTCATGCCGAAACAGAACGTGTATTTCGATCATGTTATTCTGTGTACTTCATTTTACTTGCAGGTACACAGAGGATAAAACATCAATATAACATACCTCCAAGACCGAGGACAAGAGCTGAACCATGGCATCAACCAACAGCTGTGTGACAGGAGACCTTCGCTCCGAAGACCTTCTCAAAAGTAAGTTGGACTCTGAGGCTTTCTTCTGCCAATGTTGAAGATTTTTGCAGTGCTTCAGAGATTTACTTCAACCCGATTTAGTTTATACGAAGGTTTAGGACACTAATAGAAACTGGCACCACGACTGGAACCAATCGACAAATAGTTGCGCAGGAGCATTTTCATTTAAGAAAAAAAGGCTTTATCCTCTTTGAGCGATCCCCGTGTACAGTTTTTCGGGCTGCAGCATTGATGCGAGTATCGATAAAAATAAATGATATTTGGGATATGGCAGTATGTGCGTGGTTTCTTGGCTTCTGACTGCCAAACATACAAAAGATAATTGACTATTAGGGACAACACCAACGTAGGACTGGTTAGCTCAGTTGGTACTAAGAGCGAATGTGAGGTGTCCCGGAGGTCGCTGGTTCGAATCCCGTTCCAGTAAATTATTTGTTCATCGTTCAATGACCACTGTAATATAATGCAAAACACAGAATGATTCATGGCGTTTAAATGTCCACGGCTTCTTCCTCCGTTGCCACCGTTGAAATAGGGCCTACAAAATATGCACAGATAACATAAACATTATTCAGTTGAACGTTTTAATTAAGTGTAATAACCAATCTCCTGACAAATACATAGAGACTCTAAATCATGAGGAAGGAAAGTAGGGACTATAGATGAATTCAGGTGAAATTACAGGCTGATTTTAAAATTCGAGTGACAATCCCAGAGTGACTGTTAATCCAACAAACTCAATGAAACAAAATGTCTGCCCCTTTAAAACGTCTATTCCAATTCTCAGTTGAAGGGGAGAAAATTCGATGTTCACTGTTGAAACATAATGTCATGAGGGTGAGAGAGCAGGAGGTTCAAGTCTTCCGTTTTTTCTGTGCCATTGATTCTTGCAGGTATCGGGACCAGTCCAGCAGCAATCGCAGCCATCGTCCTACTGACAGCCACGTCCCTCCTCACGTTAGCCATGTTCGTAGAATCAGTCATCAACGTCAACAGGAAGATTCAGAACAGTAGAAGGAGGGTTCGTCTCATCGTGCTTATGGGCATCTATCCGGTAAAGAAGACAAGTCCATTCATGTTTGTATACAGGAGAGATGGGGTTTAAAAACACTTGTGAAAAAATGTGTTCGAGAATTGCGTGCGAGAAAATGGCACGAGTTCGTTGATATTCTGAACTGAAAGAGCACCCCCACGAAACGCTTTGCGGCCGCCTAGCATGTTTTTCTAAACGGAATACCGTACATTTCAATGATTTACAAATAATTGTTAAAGATAGTCATAGGGGTTTACGAAACGGAGGCTCAGGCTCAGGCTCAGGCTCTAGAGCTCTGACATCCATGCTAAAAATATAGGTTGTGGTTTTTCATTGAAGCTGAAGCTCTGTTTTCCTTTTTAAACCAGATAATCTACTTCCGAACTGCAGCCAAAAGCCTCTACATGTATTTTGATACCCGTTATTTCAGAATGGATTCACGAAATGGAGCCGGAGCCTGAGACGGGGCATGAGCCTTCGTTTCGTAAACGCCCTTAGTATTTTCCTGCGGTTTCCACTTCAAAACCAGTTTGGTTTTGATGATACTCCCCATTACACAATCTCCTATTTCAATGTGGGAAAATAAATTGTCATTATAATTTCTGCAGATGATGTCTATTACTTCAATGCTCTCCCTGTACGTGCCTTCGGCGCATCTGCTCAACAGTCTTGTGGCATCAGTGTAAGTATCAATTATCAAGACCATATTTTTCGATCTTTAATTGGTATGTCCATCTCTCTATCTGTCTGTGTATCTTTCTACTTTATACAATAGTTTCTTTTTTACCCATTTTTATTTTTCTTCTGTCTCCCTGCAGCTATTTCTCCGTGGCCCTGTTCCAGTTCCTGATGCTCATCATTGATTACTACGGAGGCAAGGCAGCTGTCGTTGACAAGCTCAGGGACTGCCGCGTCTCGCTGGCTGTCCCTCCATTGACCTGCTGTTGCCCGTGCTGCCTGCCCAAGGTTCCAATGACACCGTAAGACGGAATCTCTTTTCTCTCGGTCAATTTCATTTAGGGTTTTGTCGACTAATATCCATCTTTGTTCTTGTGTGTTGGATTTTGTGAGCGGTGTGGTCTTTCAAAAGTTATTTCGACTAAACCAAGACGCGAGCTTGACTGGAGACATGTGGATCATCTTGCATTCACACCGCCACATGTGATAAGGTCACTCCAATGGTGATCGCTCTATACGTTCAAACAACCCTTTGGACCGACACCCCCAGCCTCGCATAAGGATAGTGACGGTATAGAGTTGGAGTTATATGGTCGGTGCATGGTTTAGGTTAGGGTTAGGGTTACAGCCATGGTGAAGGAATAAGGGATATAAGGTTAAGTTCCTGTCAGATCCTATAGGGGTGTCGGAACATATGTGTAAAACCCATCCAATAGTCAGTCATCTTTGATACTGATGGGGTGAGGTGGGGGTTAAAACTAAAGTCCGTATAAAACTACAGGGATTGTAATAGAATCACCCCTTCGGTTCCCAAGAAGAGAATCAGGGAGGCTCACTCTTAGGCAGTGCCTCATAATCCTTTCTTTCGTGTTCTCAGTTTGTCGCATTAGCATGTCACTGATATTAACGCCTCTGTTTTTTTCCCTGTCCTCTATCTGATTGTCCTTTGACCTGCGACAGGACCAACCTCCGTCGCATTAAGCGGCTCGTGATGCAGGTTGCCTTCATACGTCCCGCTATGTATTTCATCTCCTTGGTGCTGTGGACCGATGGCAAATACACACACGCAAAGGTACTATACTTGTACTTCGGGCAATCGCAAACGGCAGATCCAGCCATGAATCGTCGATTATTCTCATTGGTGATTTTGGCCAATACGGGCGACGCGCAGTAGTGCGTTTCCAAGAGTTTGCAACGTGTTGACACTGACACGACTTTGTCGACCCAATGCACATCTGGAATGGGGCAACCGATTCCGCGCATTGTGATTGGCCAACGCGTTGTAAACTCTTGGAGGCACTCTCTTGTGAAACGCTCGTACTTTGGCAAGTGATAGGAAGGATAGTATATTTATCAATACATTTCTTAAATCATTAGTATCAATTCTGATCAAACTATTTTAAGTCATATATAGGCAGTGCAATCAAACCGAGACTTGGATTCCAAACAGTCTGATACCCGTTTTCATTTGAGAATTGGTGTTATCTGTTCCGAAGGGTATATTCAAGGAAGGCGTCAACATTGATGCGCCATGAATAAGGCCTATTGAAAGGTGAACAAAGAACAATGTCTGGAGCGGGATTCGAACAAGCAACCACCCGAAATATCTTACCAATGGTCTAACAACCGAACTATCCAGCCCAGTGCTTGCGGTGTCCCAAATTGTCAATTGTCTTTGTCAGTCAAAAGCCATGAAACCATTCACAACCGCTATCCCAAGGAATTTGTAAGATAGAAATCCTTAAGCTAAACTCGTACGATTATAAGCTTTTGCTTTTGCCAAGTATCCTCCACTCAGTGGCGTCGCCAAGGGGGGGGGGGGGGGGGGGGGGGCAGGGGGGGGGGACGTGCCCCCCCCTGGAAAACCTCGTGCCCCCCCGCGTGCCCCCCCATTTGAAATTTGGGTTGGTGAAAAAAAATATAATATATATTATTGTAGTGCCCCCCCAACAATTGCTAGTGCCCCCCTTGTGCCCCCCAGACTCAAAAGTCTGGTGACGCCACTGCCTCCACTTCATCACTCTTTGTGTTTTTGTAATCATTTGCATATTTTCCTTGTATCTTTGTACCCTGTAGATTGAACTGGGCGAGCCCTACATCTACATCACTTGTGTCTCTATCACTTCCGGTCTCGTTGCCCTGTACGGCATCGTCCTGTTCCTATCTGCCTCCCTGCAACCTCTCAAGTCATATCGCATCAAGCCCAAGTTTTTCATCGTGCAGATGGTGCTCATCCTCATCAGCACCCAGAATCTGATCCTGGCCATCTTGGCTGACATCGGCGTTGTGCCGTGTGTGGCGCCCTTCACTTCGGACTCCCGCGCCAACTGTACGTTGATTATTAATGCCGCATGATATCGTAAAATCAGAACGCCCTTTATAAGTGTGAACAGTATCCCATGCCAGTGACGATTGTCAGGAATCAATTTAAGAAACTACGGTTGAAATCTGGGTCTAGGCCCATCCAGACTTACAGGGACTTCGAGCAGGCTGACACAGACCTCAAACCGAAGCTGCATTGTGATTTTTCTTAAGGGGCCTAAGATTTTAATTTTTAACAAGTAATAAGAAGTCATTGGGAAAGTGAACAAAGAAAAATTGACTGCCGAGCGGGATTCGAACCGGCGACCTCCTGAATACCGTACCGTTGTGCTCTACCAACTGAGCCATCCAGCCCTACGTTGGTGGTGACCCCAATAGTCAATTATCTTTGTTCGTTTGGCACGAACAGAAGCCATGAAACCACGCACACACCGCCATACCCCAAGGATCA